>CM028362.1:38946076-39254104 GCA_016624345.1 Platycodon grandiflorus
ATATCCCAAAATAAAAAGTATAAACATTTATCCGGGACGGAGGGAGTACATAATTTGGTCCCTGAACTTTTTAGCATTTCCTACTTAGGTTCCTAAACTTTGACATTTCCTATTTTGACCCTTGAACTAAACATATACACATACGGTTAGTCGCTCAACTGACAATCGTCAACATAAACATTTAATTTCCATTGAAAAGACGAAAATTCCCTTACCGTGTGATGACTGGGATTCCATGTGGCCAAACTGCACTTAGTGGATGTTGATTGGATTGCCAAGTGGCATATAATATTAAGATGAAAAAAAAAAAGGTAAAAAGGGTCGAATAGAAAGAAAAACAAATATTAACATTTCATTTAAATTTCTACTTTCTTCATCCAAAAAGAAATTATGATGTGTATTTACTTCATTTTTTCTAAAAATTGCACAAGATAAAATACTTATCGATTTAAAAAAATAATAAAATTGACTTCACAAAATTAAAATACAAAATTTTTTTTAGGGTAGAGAAAGTAAATAGTTTTAACAAATTTAAAATTGAATACATTTAAACAAAAATACAAAAATTAAACTTAAAAAATAATCTTTTCTCTTTTCTCTTTTCTCTCTCAATCTGCCTTCTTGCCTTCCACATTATCCACACCCAATCCATGTTGATGCCACCGATGCTCCACCTTTCCACCTCGTCGGCAAACCCTAGCAAAATTGGCGGCAACGATCCAATTCGTAACTTCTATATATCCTCTATATTCTCATCCAATTTTTTAGCCTCTCCGTTATTCACTCTCTTCTCCATCTAATTAACCAAATCAATTACCATCACCCCTGTATTGAAATAACAAGCTCGCCAATTTTTAAATACAGGTTTAACCATAATTTGGGAGTGAAGTAGTGGGTGAAGTTGGCGTGATAGTATTTGGGTGGTCAGATGGCATGGGTGTTAAGATTGATGTTCCAAAGCTTTACAACATCGTCTACGACTATGAGGTTTGAGCCGAAGTAGATGATGCGGTGGATGATGGGGGGACTAGGTCGAAAAGGTAAATGTGAGCATAATTTAATGGCTGGTCTAGAGCGTCGCGAATTGAGGAGGAGATCTTGTCTTTTGACTCGGTCAGTGTTGAAGTGGTGGAGGTGGAGGGTTAGGTAAGGGAAGGTTGTTTGGATTGTGTAGTGGAGATCAGTGGTGTGTGGCAGCAAAGAAGTAGAAGTCTGTATTTTCTGGGTAGGCGGCGTGTTAGAGTATTGAGAAGACACCGACAATGCTGCCGCGGAGGAGAAGCTGGGGGATTTCGGAGGAGGGTATTGGGGCGGGAGGCTAGGGTTTACTTTTGGAGGAGATTATGGAGATAATGATTAGGGTTTTGGGGAGGCTAGGGTTTTGTATTTTAATTTCGTTAGTTAATTTTATCATGTTATTAAATTGATAAGTATTTTATATAATGTAATTTTTGGAAAAATTGAAATAAATACACATCATAATTTCTTTTTAAAAAGTTAACTTTTTTTGGATAAAGAAAGTAAAGTTTTAAATTAAATTTTTATCATTTTTTTACCATTTTTTCAATCTTAATATTTTATGACACTTGGAAACCCAGTCAACATCCACAAGGAGCACAAATCACAAACTAATAGCCTAGAACTTGGCTTGTTATTCTATAAAACGACAGAAGGTAAGAACCTTCGTTTCCTTTCGATTTTCTTCGAGTTTTATTCAATTGGGACATGTAATAGCTTGAATTGGCTTGCAAATATGTAAATAGACATGCTATGATGATTTTGGAATGTAAATATGCATGATTCAGCCTCCAAATTCGAAAAATGTTCACTGTGTTCATAATCATGTGATTTTCGGTTTTTTTAGTTTTTTCTTTGTTTTTCTTCAATTTCAATCCATGATTCAAGTTTAAAATTCCTAAAAAAGTGTACAAGGATTCATGTAACCTTGACACACAAAAATACACAAATTTTCATGTCCAAAATAATACATTTTCGAGCTTTAAATCAAGCTCTCCAGCCGCTGTCCGAAAATAGGAGAAGGGGGAGGCTCCCTTTGTGCGTTGCGCACCATAAGGGAGGGACCTCCTTGGTGCGTTCCGCACCATAGGAGAGGTCTCCTTGGGCTTCTGTAGATTGGGCCTGTACACTATTGATTTGGCCCAATCTCATTTTCTGATTTGTTTTCATTTTTATTTAATTTCTAGACTACATTAAATTAGTTAATTTTGTTTAATTTTATTTTTGATGTTGTTTGTATTAAATAATATGTGTATATATTTGTGATGTGAATGGAGGTGTAAATCTCCGTGACCCGTTTTATTATTTTTATCGCATAACATAATACCCGTAGCATTTTTAATTAACTAGCATGCAATCATAGAGAACGAAAGGGCGAGTTGGGTGCCTAACACCTTCCCGACTCGTAACTTAGCCTCTAAACCCACAATCTTAATTTTTCTCTCGTTTTCTTTATAAACGAGGGTGGCGACTCTGTATTTTATATAAATGTATTTTTGCACGTTTATAACATTTTTTTGGGAGTCCATAATGAGGCCCAAGTGTATTCCACGCACTTAAAATCAGATACACGTCATTTTGGATTTAACGACGGGCGGTGTCGAAACGGGGTTCTCACAAAACCCTCCACCAAATCTATCCCCAAGGCCAAGCTGAAGATCAAAACTTACCTCTTATCCACTGATGAAAACTTCGGCCTACCAACACCAACTCTACCAGCCATCTCCTCATCAACCCAACTGCTTCTTCAACCCCTACTACCACTCCAACCACCACTCCAACTCCACCACCAACTACCTTCCAACCAGCCATCCACTCAACCACCCCTGCCCCCTCCAAAACTAGAAAGGGAAAAACCATCAAACAAAGTGCCAAAAAGTCCAAGTTTGTGCCCACAGCCATTTAGCCATCCTCCCCTACTCCTTCTCCAATAGACCTTGAGGAGCTTAAAGCTTCAGCTGAAAGTCAACCTCTTGTCCGTACCAAAAGACAGTTAACCACACCCTCTTCCCAACCTTAACCCAAGAAACAAAAAATCAATCCATATGACCACCTCCACCAAGACATCCAAGAACTTTTGTTCTTTAGAAACAACCGACCTAACCCCAACCCAGTCGATTCTGACCCAACCCTAAGTGCCTTGGACTATCCCAAGCACTTACCCTGCTAACCTATGACTGCTGGGGAGATCATCCAGCAGTGGGGAAACTTCTATGACCTCTCCCTACTGCTTAAAACCAACAGTTCTTCCTCCACAACACCCATGTCCAAGATCTATTTGTCCTCAAGCAATGGCACCAGATCTATGGGGATAACAACCTTCCTTCTCTACCCACTCAGACATTTCCCCCTTCGTCTCTCTTCCAATACCCTCATCCTCTTCCACTCCACCAGCCAAGATACCCTTACCAGCCAACACTGCTCCTCATTCTCCACCTTTTCCCTCTACCTTTCTCCCCAACCTCATTACAGACATTTTTTCCTCTATCTCTCCTGATCTTTCTTCTCCCCTTCCTCTCACTTTTGACTCATTCTATGTTTAGGAATAGGAAGAGACCATCGATGACTTCCTCTCTGATGTCATTAATGATGTTGCCTTAGCTTTGATAGAGGAAGCTACTGAGGCTGTGACTATTGAGGATCAACTGATTCCATACCCTTCTATTCTTTTCAACCTAGCCATCTATAATTTTTTGATCTTTACTCCAGCTTCTCTAAGTTTAATCATCGTCGTCCCCATTTTCTCGAGAAACAAGTCCTCCACCTCTTTAACTTGAAGTTCCCTTTGGCACTGCCCCACCAAATAACCTTGGCCTATTTCAGGCATAATACTCCAATCCCTATTCCTCTATATTGCACTCCAGCTGCCCATGCATGCCCAGCTAAGCCAATCTCTCTCCACTGATCTGTCTGGCCTATCTCCATCTATTACAGACCTTGTTGCTGGTATAGACATCATTGTGACTGATGTTGGCAAGAATATGGGCCTCCTAGAGGGTAGGTGGAGCATCTTTGCTGAAAGTAGGACCACACTACAACAGTCACAGCAGAATATATGATCAAAGTGGTCTAGACCTTCAAAGAAGCCAAGACTGCTGACTGTCACGGATTATCAGAATCTTCTGGTCAATCACATCACAGTGGCCTCTAATCATGCCTCTGCTTTGTCAGCCATCCGAAACTCTAAAGTAGACAATCTTTCCAGAATGATGGACATTGCAAGTGATGTGGTTGTTGCAGGAATCAAGAATTTGGAAATAGCTCACAGGATTTCTCAACGTACCACGCACAAGTCTGTTCTGGCCATGCACTTGGCCAACACTAGAGCCCATACTTCTCTTCGCCGACAGCTTAGACTATATGATGATAAGTTTGCTGCCATAGAATCTTCTCGTGCTTCCATGACGGAGGAGATGAAGTTATGTATCAGCCAAATACATTAGGTTGCAAGAGGCGAACGTCCTGCTCAGAAAGAAGAACTCACAGAAGAGTTGGAAGAAGCCAAGGCCAAGATTGTTGAATTAGAAGTTGCTGCTGCTGCTAAGGACTAATGACAAGCTAAACTTTTCTGGTATAACTTTTACAACCTTGTCCTAAGCAGTAATTCTTATTTTTTTTAACAAACCCTGTAATATTTAAACTTCTTGTTTGAAATACAGTGGTTATATTTTTTAAGCTTGCCCATTTCATGTTTTACTTTACTGATTATTCTGTGTGCATGAAATTTAAACCTCTGGTTTAAAGAATTACTACTATAACTGCGTATACTTGTCTGTCTTTAAATTCAATTTTCATTACAACTGTTATGTGTTTGATTTCTTTATTCTGTAAAACACTTTGTAATATGAATACATTGGCTATTCCGTAAGTCTAAAACTAGCGCATGCTAGCTTAATATAATATCTTTAAAGCATGTTATTACTAGTATAACACATTCTTAGCTTTAATGTGTTTAGAGGTCATAGACACAAGGAAATAGGAGGAGATTGTTATATGTTGTTTAGATTTGCTTGTATCCATCTCCAAGTCTATGTTAGAAGTGACTACTAGGCCTGTGTATCAAGTAGTTTGGCAACTTGTACATAGGCTCTTACCTTGTAATAGCTTAGGATCTCTTACTTTGCACTAGCCAAGTCCTTCTAGTGATGGCTGTTGTCTATCCGCCATCCCTACCAATAGTGTCCCTCAAGCATTCAGTCAAGTACCTACTGGCCAAGCTTCATCAGCAATGTGTGAAGACCTGAAGAACGACTAATCAAGACTTGTCCTGAAGTTCTGGCTTAGTTACCAACAATGTCTATCTTTGACTTTGGTGTAACGTTAAATTTGTGGTTTATTAATTGAAACATTTCATTTTAGGTAATTCTCTAAAAAAAAAGGACATTCTGCAAGTAGTACTTGTCTACCTATTTTTGGCAAATGCTGCAGGCGCGGCTGGAAGACGCCTTGGATGTATCAGTTTTAATGCATGTCACTTTGCATTAAATGCACCTAATTCAAATCTCCCAAGTCTGAATCCTCAAGGGCTCCAAGGATCTGTCTCCAAGTATAAATAGAAGGCGACATGAATCATTGAAGAAAACTCTTAAATATTCTAAAAATCTCAACAACCTTCAAAACTTCATAATTCCAAGTGCATTCAAGAGCTTCAAGAAACATTCTAACAACCATTCTTTGAATAGAATTGTTCTAAGATTCTAGTCTTTACTGCTCTTCATTGATTGTGATCTTTATATACCATTCAAGGCACACGAGAGTTTGATTTTTATAGATTATAACTCTCACCATAAACACTTGGTCAAATATTTTTTTACACGATCCATTAGTGATCTTTTATAAACGATCTTAGTGGAAAACATAGTGCATATTTGAAATCCAAAGTTGACCACTTTGGCAGAGGACGTAGCACTTGTTCATAGTGTGAACCACTTCAAATATATGTTCTTTAATTTCCTGCACTTGTGTTTTATTTTCACTTAAAGAACTTTCAGTTTCCATCATACCCAGAAGAACGACTAATCATATTCTGAGCACATTAGCCATTCTGACTTGTCCTATACTTCACAGTTATTCCACTGCAAACTATTTTCAAACTCTTTTGTTATCATTGTGAAGTAAAATTTGTAAAAGTTTTTAAATTGGACATAGGCTATTCAACCCCCTCCCCTTCTAGCATATTTGAGCCTTTCGGGACTAACAGACGGCTATGACAACAAACCTGGAACATAGTTTATTAAAGAAAGGGGATAATAGTCAAAGTGTTGAATTTAAAATACCACTTTAGGGTGGAGATCGAAAGCTATTTCTGTGAGAGAGAGAGAGAGAGAGAGAGAGAGAGAGAGAGAGTGTGTGTGTGTGTGTGTGTGTATGTGTGTATGTGTGTGTGTGTGTGTGTGTGTGTGTGTGTGTGAGTTAACTATCAAGTGAAGAAATTGGTGGATGGTAGAGTTTTTATTTATTTATTTATTTATTTATTTTTTGTAGAGAATGCGATCAAAGTTCGAAGATGAAGTAATCTTTTGCCATTTAATAGTTGTACACCATAATTTGTGTTATAATAAGATTTATCCTTTCTAATGTCATTTTCTGTTTGATTTGATTGGAGAATTGGATAGAATGAGTGTTCTGTCAAGTTGGAGAATTGAATTGGATAGAATTGGAACTAGTGGAACATAGGGTTTGGGGGAAGGTAATTTTTCATTTTCTTGAGGAAGATCATCTTTTTGATTTTCCCCCACATTGCAAGGCAAATCACAAGTACTATCAGAAATATGATTCAAATGTACCTCTTCCCCTATTTTCTTACCATTGTGGACTGTTATGACTGCTCTTACTTGTTCCAGCCGACTTGGGAAGGTTCCCTGTTTGTGTCCCTGTAAGGATTCTGCAATTTGCCCCACCTGTACCTATAACTTTTAAAACGAGGCCCCATGTTGTTTGTGCATCTGCTCATTGTCTTGCTGATTTTTTTGACTTACCATTATGAAGCTCTGAAGAGTTTCTTCCAAAGAAGGCTTGTTGGGTTAGAATGATTGTTGTGGTGTATGCTGAGGTGGCAGTTTTGGATGAAGAGGCTTTTGGTTGATCAAAAAGAAATTCAGAAGATTATTCCACCCAGGATTGTAAGTATTCGAGTATGGATCATTTCACACCCTTGGGGGATAAGAGTTCATGGAGTTTACCTGTTCCAAAAATTCAGGAAACTGTTCTCGAGAAGGGCACATATTAGTAACATGACCATAAACACCACAAATAGAACATGTTTCATTTACAACAGGAGCTTTAGAACCAGACTTTAAAGAATCCAACTGCGAAGTTATCTTAGTCAATTGCATGGCCATTTCATATATTATTATTCGAAGAATTCACCTCATACATACCTCTTGACTTACCTCTCATGCTTTTCTGTTGAGAGTTCGCACCGAGCATCTCAAACAAGGCTTTTGCTTCTTCGGGAGTTTTCTCTCCCATGGAACCACCTGCGGTATTATCTAACATGGCTTGGTAGTTTTGAGTTAACCCATCATAGAAAGATTGATTTAACAGATTTAAAGAGAAATCATGATGCGGACATGGAATTAACATTATTTTAAATCTATTCCAAGCTTCATGAAATGCTTCTCCTTGCTCTTGACTTAATCCAATTATTTTCTTTCGCATTTCAGACAATGTGGGTGGGGGTAATATTTACTTATGAAAAATTGTAAACTCCATCCCAAGTGGTCAGGCTACCTGGGGTCAATGGCATGAACTAGGTTTTCGCTGCATCCTTAAGAGTATACAAGAAGCAATGCATTTGCAACTGATCTTCAATTAAATTTTCCAATGGGAAATTTTAAACAGTTGAATACTAATCACAAATGAATGTTAAAGGGTCTTCGGATGCCATCCCATGAAAGGACGGAAGCATGTTAAAGTGAAGACTCTTTAATTCATAATTTCTAGCAGATGTAGGTAAAATAATGCAAGAGGGAGACAGGTCAATCCTAGGACTAGCGTAATCCTTCATAGGTCGTGGTTCACCCATGACGACTATAGGATTGTCTTCTTTTAATTCAGGATTTTCAGATTCAAAGTGTGAGGATTCACCTTTGTTTGTATCTACCCCTTTGTTTCTACCCACCTTATCAATGTTGTCGTTAAATTCCGACAGGACGGGATTTAACGAATGACGACCGTGTATGAAAGTCTTAACTATAGGAATTCAAACAGCTAATAACCGATCCTAACTAAGTCAAACAAACAAGTCCCCGGTAACGGCACCAAAAACTTGATGGAAGATTTACTTACCTCGCAAGTGCACAAGTTTGTAGTAGTACAGTTGTGCAAAAACGAGGGTCGAACCCACAAGGACAAGTGTTTTGACTTAGTAAAATTCAGCTACTAACTTGAATAAAATGATTTGATGAAAGAAAAGATGATTGAATTTTTTTAACAACTAAATTGATTATAAATTTAGAAATCAAAGAAAATTAACAAGTGCGACAAGCTAGGAGAATTCACGAATTTGGAAAACCTAGGGATTGGAATTCACTTTGTATCTCAATTTTATGTCTTGCTAATGTCATAGTCTAATTTTAAGGTTCGTTCTTCTAAGGCGAAGATTGGAACGCTTTGATCATGAATTGCATTCTTATAACCCCTAGTTGTTGTATCTTCTTGATCTGTCCACACAACAATTAGGAGTTCGTTAAGCATAACAGAACAAATTGAGCTTAATTTCGAGATCAACAATAATCATGAATCACTATAAATTAATCTCCCAAAAGATGGCAATTTATGATAGATGAATATTGATCCTTCACTATATCACACGTTAGATAATCTTAACAGTTGAATTATAATTCGTAGAAACAAACTAATAAGATTCAATTAAACATACTTTTGTAGAGAACAAGAAATAATTGACTGCATAAAACGATTAAATCACAACATAAGACGTTGATACAAAGTTACCCTACAAGTTGAGATTAGCTCCTTATCAATTTCATTACAAAAACCTTCGAATCTTCAATCGAACTTTAGTTAATTGTTAAAGAGAATAGAAACTAGATCCAATATAAAATCAAATTCTCCCCCGGAAAGATGTTCTTTCCCTTACTACACATGGTCTTCTTTATACCCTCCTCTCCAAACTTTTGAACTACCCTCGAACGACAGGAGAAAACATCAACAGGCCCAGCGTGCTAGTATGCAGGGTATGTGCGCGCTAAGGCGCGCCAGCACGCCAAGGCGCTCCGCTAAGGCGCCCAACTCTTAGATCTTTAACTTCTGAAAACTTCTGAATATCGCAAAACTTCAAGAAGGCATGCGCTGGGGCTCGGTGCAAGTGCGCGCTGCGTGAGAAAATATTTTTAACTTCTTCCTTGCAACTTTGGACTTTTTCACTCTCATCCCTTTAAGTTTCCAAAACAACCCCAAAATGTTTTACTTTTGCACATTTGCTTCAAAGGCCCCTGAAATCTCATACAAACACTAAAACCCCATATTAGATAACAGAAATCCCGAGAATTCACAAAGATCAAGCCTGAAAAGTATCCAATTGAATGAGAAAAATACTCATTCATCAAGAATATTGCCCAACATTTAGCCATAGGCCTCAAGATGACCGTGTGTTTTACTCAATTTATCTTGTTCTTCATTGCTCAGGAAAACAATGAGGGAGGAAATGGATAATACTCACTCCATTTCTAAATTATTGTTCTGTTTGACATTTTTGACGAATCTCTCTACCGAGTTCACTAGTCCGCGACATTCTACCTTTCTATTCACTAACCTCATAGACAAAACACATAATTCGTAGCATTTTTTAGGTACTACGAAGTATGTGTTTTGTGATTTTGAACAATATAAAAAAATATACGTCAAATATTCATTTGAAAATAATCTGTTTGACTAAAATAAAGTCAAACATGACAATAATTTAGAAACAGAGGGAGTAGAAGCTAATGGCTATTGAGAAAAAAACTATTAATGACTACCAAAATTTAGTTGAGCATTTATGTGTCAAAATTAAAACTTTTTAATGACTACCGAAATATAGTTGAGCATTTATGTGGTCAGTAAACATGAAACTACTGTATATATAGGATTAACATACGAAATCTATGACCACAACCATCACAAGAAAGAAAATAAAAGTCTCTTTTAAGTTATATCTGGTTCAATATGATATATAAAAGGTATGACAACCTTGTCGTTGTTTATGGTATTTCATCGTAAACTAATGTCTTTGACTATTTTATATGATGAAATGCTATGAACAACGACTAGGTTTTGGATCTTATCTGAATGTGTAAGTGATTTGTATGGTAAGACGATCTATGTATAAGTTATCATCTACCAAATACAATGATATTAATAATGGTGATTTTATTTATTAGTTGGTATATTACCTGTAAATCCTCACTCTTCACTCCCTTTTTTCCCCCTTTCTTCCCTTTTCTCTTATTGTAATCCTTCTTAGATCTTAGATCTTTTTCTAAATGGTGAGGACCTGCCCAAAACGATAAAAGTAGAAAATGTTTTTTGGGGGTTTTAATTGTAATAGTCAACTTTGTTGGAATTTAGAAACCAGTCGATCAATCATTGATTATTGTCTTTTAGGTAATTTGATATTTGATTGATTGACTAATTAGTTTTGCATTTCTTGGTGAGATTCTTGATTAATAAAAAAGATAGTGATTGATTCAATCTTGGTAAGATTTGAAATCAATCAATCAAGATTGATTGATGATATGTGTGGTATATCATCAATCAATCTTGATTGATTGATAATCAATTTTGGGATGATTTAAGTATATATGGTAGTTATTATTTCTAACCAATAACATTATTTTGTATAGTGTATTTCCTTATTTTGTAGGTCTCGCATCAGCTATTGAAATAGGATTTTGTGCTCTGTCATTTGATACCCAAGAAAACTAAGAGAGATCAGTTTTAGAGAGAAAAAGCACACAAGTCTGAACAAAGCTAAATGTAGTCATTAATGTCACGACATCGTCTACCACATCCATAACAACGCTACTTCTTGAATCTCTTTTTCAACCATTGTTTTTGTGTTATACAAGAGAGTCATACAATATCTTTGTATGGATGAGTTGTAATACATGTTCTAGATATACTCATTAGGGAGTTTTTGTGAGTTTTTCACTAGGCAATTCGTTTTAATCATTGTAACAAGTTACAAGTTTGTTCTAGTAAAAGTTTTGTCATATTGCCACATGTACAAGCATTGCTTATAGATAAAGGTTACAACTAAGTGTTCTTTTATTAATATTTTCGCTTCTTATACTAAATGCCTCAGTATATGTAATCACAGTCATTGATCACATTTACAATCTGTCTAAAATACTTGAGTTCTCATGGCTACAAAACTTTCATACTTTTTTCAATATTTTGGAGAGATAAATTATTTATTTGATAACTGGTTGAAGGCATTGAATGATTTATAAACATCACATGCTTCTATTTTTCATTACCATCTCATCTTTGTTACTCATAATTCATTTGGTATTAAATTCTAGGAGAAATTCGAATATGGATTAAAGAATAAAAAGATTAATACATAATTTGGTCCCTGAACTTTGTAGCATTTCCTACTTAGGTTCCTAAACTTTGGCATTTCCTATTTTGACCCTTGAACTAAACTTTTACACCTACGGTTAGTCCCTCAACTGAGGATCGTCAACATAAACGTTAAATTTTCATTGAAAAGATGAAAATGCCCTTACCGTGTGATGACTGGGATTCCATGTGGCCAAACTGCACTTAGTGGATGTTGATTGGATTGCCAAGTGGCATATAATATTAAGATGAAAGAAAAGGTAAAATAGAAAGAAAAAAAATATTAACATTTCATTTAAATTTCTACTTTCTTCATCCAAAAAGAAATTATGATGTTTTTACTTCATTTTTTTTCTAAAAATTGCACAAGATAAAATACTTATCGATTTAATAAAAGGCTTAAATCGCTATTTGGTCACTCTACTTTGACAGAAAATTCATTAAGTTCACTCTACAATTTTTTTTTTTAATTTCATCACTATACTTGGCATGTTGAGTCAATAAGCTCACCGCACTTAACTTCTGTTAGTTTTGTTGGATGGAGGGCTGCAAAAGACCAAAATGCCATTTACCTTATAATATTTTGATGGCTTAAATCGCTATTTAGTCACCCTACTTTGACAGAAAATGCATTAAGATTAATAGTATAAAATTTTATGTATAAAATATTTAAAATAATCAAATCAGTTAAATAAGTTATTTCAAATATAATAAAATAACATAATTTCATACTAATTCTTAAAAATATTAAACAAAAATTAGGGTAACTTATCAGAATTCTTAATCAAAATTAATAAAAGATTATGTTGGTCTTTTTTAAAGCAATAAATTCTTTAGCTTGACTTTTTTTTATATAAAACTAATTATATTAAACAAATGCATTAAATTATTATGAGATAGTTAGTATTGTAGAATAAAGTAAGCTTAAAATATTATTATAAATTATTCATAAGTAATTACCGATATTTAAATAAGGGTTAATGACACCACTAGAAAAAATCCATTACGTCAATCATGTGGTACATGTCATTTTTCAAGGGTATTATGGAAAATTCCTAAGAAATTTAATTATAACAAATTTTTATCTTAATCTAATTAAAAGTATTAGTCATTTATCTCAATGTAGTTATAATATTAAATATTATTGTTAATTTAATTAGGATTAGTAATAGATTAAATATTAATATTTTAGTAATGACATTTTCAGGTTTTTAGGATAATTAAATATTAATCTTTTTCCCTAATTGTTCAATTTTTGGGTTTTTGTTTGTTCTTGGTTGGAATGAATTTTAATATTTTAGTAATGACATTTTCGGGTTTTTAGGATAATTTTAAACTTTTTATTCAAAAATCAGGATGGAGTGATGAACTTGATATTTATGTCTAAGTGCAGTGATTAAATTGATAGTTATTAGTAAGGGTATTTTTGGAATTTAAAAAATAGTAAGTTTTTCATCCAAAAATCTGGATGGAGTGATTAACGTGGGATTTATGCCAAGTATAGTGATGAAATTGAGAAAAAAATTGTAGGGTGAGCGTAATGAATTTTCTGTCAAAGTAGGGTGACCGAATTGCGATTTAAGCCTTAATAAAATAATAAAATTGATTTCACAAAATTAAAATACAAATTTTTTCTTTAGGGTAGAGAATGTAATTAGTTTTAAAAATTTAAAATTTAATACATTAAAACAAAAATACAAAAATTAAACTTAAAAAATAATCTTTTCTCTTTTCTCTCTCAATCTGCCTTCTTGCCTTCCACATTATCCCCACCCAATCCATGTTGATGCCACCGATGCTCCACCCTTTCCACCTCGTCGGCAAACACTAGCAAAATTAGCGGCAACGATCTAATTCGTAACTTCTATATATCTTCTGTATCTCATCCAATTTTTTAGCCTCTCCGTTATTCGCTCTTTTCTCCATCTAATTAACCAAATCAATCACCATTACCCCTGTATTGAAATAATAACAAGCTTGCAGATTTTCAAATACGTTTGAGAAATATGGGTTTGACCATAATTTGGAGTGAAGTAGTGGGCGAAGTTGGTGTGATAGTATTTGGGTGGTCAGATGATGTGGGTATTGAGATTGATGTTCCAAAGCTTTACGCCATCGTCTACGACTATGAGGTTTGAGTCGAAGTAGATGATGTGATGGACGATGGGGGGACCAGGTCGAAAAGGTAGATGTGGACATAATTTAATGGTTGGTCTAGAGCGTCGCGAATTGAGGAGGAGATCTTGTCTTTTGACTCGGTCGGTGTTGAAGTGGTGGAGGTGGAAGGTTAGGTAAGGGAAGGTTGTTTGGATTGTGCAATGGAGGTCAGCGGCATGTGGCGACTAAGAAGTAGATGTTTGTATTTTTTTGGGTAGGTGGCATGTTGGAATATAGAGAAGACATAGACAATGCTGCCGCGGAGGAGAAGCTGGGGGATTTCGAAGGAGGGTATTGGGGCGGGAGGCTAGGGTTTACTTTTGGAGAAGATTATGGAGATAATGATTAGGGTTCTGGGGAGGCTAGGGTTTTGTATTTTAATTTTGTAAGTTAATTTTATTATGTTATTACATTGATAAGTATTTTATATAATGTAATTTTTGGAAAAATTGAAATAAATACACATCATAATTTCTTTTTAAAAAGTTAACTTTTTTTTTGGAAAAAGAAAGTAAAATTTTAAATTAAATTTTTATCATTTTTTACCATTTTTTCAATCTTAATATTTTATGCCACTTGGCAACCCAGTCAACATCTACTAAGTGCATAATTGTCCACGTGGAATCCCAATCAACATAGGCAAGGGCATTTTAGTCTTATCAATGAAAAACTAACGTCTCAACTGACGGCCGTCAGTTGAGGGACTAACTGATTACCCAAATGCTCAGTTCAAGTACCAAAATAGGAAATGTCAAAGTTTAGGAATCTAAGTAGAAAATGCTAGAAAGTTCAGGGATCAAATTATGTATTAATCCAAGAATAAATAAGATGGACTAGCTGAGGTTTTTTTTTTTTTATTTTTAAAATAGTTTTCCAAGTTATCCCCTGGCTAAGATTTTATATTAATTCTGAGCTGGGTAGGACCACAAGGGTGGTAAAACTCTCCCTACCAAATTTTAATACAACTGAACTCTCATGGCTCGAATTCAATACCTATGGTAAGGTTAGAGTAGCTGGTTATAGAGTGAGAAATGAAGCAAATTGCATATTTTGGCAGAAAAAAAAATTTAATTATAATTTTGGATAATAAGAGAGACATGTAAGCTACTTATTTACTACACATTATTTTGCCTTATTTTACTAATAGGCAAAATCCATATTTGGGCCACCCAACTATCCACAAAGTTGCAATCCGGTCATCACGGCTTCAAAATATTATTTGGGCTACTCTACTATCGTTTTCTTGCAATCGAGCCAATTTTTTGGATGGGCGTTAATTTAGCCATTAACTTTAAGTCAAATACCTATTTTACCCTTGTCATCTTCTTCTCCATCCTCTCTAATCCAGTAGAAATAAACCCTAACCCTAAATGGAAACGATGGTCAATTTCACCCCTGTCTTCCTCTTGAAGCTCACGATCGTCAATTTCACAGAGTTGAGCAAGCAAACTACTCAAGAATTAAACATTAACTTCTTCATAGCAACCACAAATTTAGCTTAGTAGAGTTAGCAAAAATTTACTATCCAACGGACTGAAAATTACTCAGTCAAAACTCAATTTACCAACATCACTTTGAATGGAATTCAAGATTAAGCCCACACTCATTTACTAACGAATGACAATTCTCACTTTTGACATCAATCCAAATCATGGGAGAAATCCCAGAAGCAATAGATCTCCAAACAATACTTCTCAAAAATTGCAACAGTTAATCCAAAAGCACAATAGAAAGATCTTACTTGACTGCGAAAAAGTTTCCCAAAATCAAGCCCTAGATTCGAATTTTTAACGATTTCGCAAGATTGACACGCGGGTGCTGCGATTTCTGGAGCAGAGGAAGAAAATCAGAGCCAGGGTTATTGTGCGCAAAGGAGAGATGCCGCACAGAGTGCGGAGATGATGAAGGCTCGGCCAGATCAGCAAGAGAAAAAGATGATCGGAGCTGACTATACTGGCGACAACCGGAGCAAAGAGAGATCGGAGGCGCGGGTGGATCCCTTCGGACCTGGAGAAGGTTTGATGCTGAGTGGGGCTTTAGTGAACCAAGAGGTCGCTCCTCTCATTTCAATCTGGGCCCCTTTTTTCTTTCCCAATCCAGGAATGCATTAATAAATTCTTGGCTGGATTTGTGGAGATGATGAATTCTTGGCCGGATAATTGGGAATGCATTGACAAATTCTCTTGATTAGATGATGAAGTTTTGGCTGGATTTGTGGAGATGGTCAGAGAGGATGAAGATGAAGACAAGGGTAAAATAGGTATTTGACTCAAAGTTAACGGCTGAACTAACGCCCATCCAAAAAATGAGCTCGCTTGCAAGAACATGATAGTACAGTGGCCCAAATAACATTTTTTAAGTTGTGATAGCTAGATTGCAATTTTGTAGATAGTTGAGTGGCCCAAATATGGGTTTTGCCTTTACTAATACTAAATAGTTTCATCTACTTCTCATCAACATTTAAATAATTCTTGCTTTTTGAACACTATAAATGGTTGTCTAAGTTGCAACACACACACCAAGAGAAATGAATTGAGTTGTAGGATTAGAAAATCAAGTGGATTTGTAGAGAGAGAAATACTTGAAGTAAGAGAGAGGAAATATTAAACTTTAGGAGTATTTTTGATGCATTCAAAATTTTGAGGTTTAATTTTTCAAATTTTTTTGATAAATCATCTTTGAGGTACATGCATGAAATATCATTCTTTGGTTTGTTTCGTGTTTTTTTTTTTAAATATTAGGATAGTGTCATTTTATTTCATTCTTTTATATTATTTAGATAGTGTTGATGATTGAATTTGTTATTTGATCGTTTGTATGGCATTGTCGTTGATATATGTGATAACTCGAAATTTCGCGATATGTCGTACATTATTATTGAAACAATTGCATGTATGAAAATAACATATATAATTGGTCCATGCATATCCATTAATAAAAATTGGATCTAGATGGATTAGATTAATTGACATTAAAATGGTCTTATTTTTATTGAATAGTGTATCTTATTATTTTTTTGATAGACTATGTTGATCGATTTATTCCATCTCAGAGGATTGTAGAGGTGGCAATTTTTGCCCATATCTAAATGTCCGCCCACTAATTAATGGGTATGGACACATATAAAATTGTTAATAGACATAAATGGGTATATTCATTTAAGATCACTAATTTTGGTGGGCATATATGGGCTTAAGTGGGCGTCTATCTAACCCAAGAACCGTTTACTCAATGTTTGAGCCAATTAACTTCACTCACAGTTTATTTGTGTCTTCCAGTTCCTTTGTGCTTTGAGCATAGTAATGGCAACATTGTATTATTGATTTTACTCGTGTTATGGAACTTGGAATGTCATTATATGCTGCCATATCTGCTGTGCTATTAGTAAGAGGATTGTAAAGTTGACTATTATCGATTCAAATGGAGGCCAAGAATCATATTACCTTGTTATCGGTGGTGATCAGTTCAAATGATCGAATTAGTGCATTGCCGGATGAACTTGTAATTGCGGTAGTGTCTTTTTTTAAGGATGAATGAAGCAACTTATTATTTTTTTTTTCTTAAAGAGTATCAATAGTGGTTCCCCACTTACCCCCTGGTAACTCGAACCCACGACCTATCAGTTGTAGATGAAGCGTCTTACCAACTAAGTTGCACTTACTTGTCGAATGAAGCAACTCTAACCAGTGTCCTTTCAAAAAGATGTAAAAACCTGTGGAAATTTTACACTGATAGCTTTATTTTAATGGGTAAATGGGCGCCCAAGTCCATTTAAGGTCCGTCCATTTATGCCTGTGTAATTAATTGGGCACTTACTTGCCCGTCCATTTGAACCCGTCGCCCACACGGACACTGTCTATACCCTCCCGTTTGCCACCTCTACATCTTACTAACGTATTGGATTTAACACTTTTGCCGGCTACTATTAATTTTTTTTAGGTCAAAATATGAAAAACCCCCAAAGTATCCACTCAATCCCACTTTGCCCCCCAATATTAAAAATGTCCCAACTTCGTACCTAATGTTGCCATTTGTCTCATTTTGCCCCCTCCCATCAATTGTCATTTGGAAAACCACGTTAAGTTGCGCATGGTCATACATGTGCAGGGAAATATGGTCATTTCCAACTTCGTATTTTACTTTCTCTCTACCCAACGCTCCCTTCTCTCTCCTACAGAAAGCTTGTGTTGTCTCTATGGCTGCAAAATCATGGTTGCCCAACCCTCTATCGCTACCTAGCAAGAGATCAAAACCCAGCAACCTCCATTCGCTAGCTCCGGCGTCCATGGCAAACTCCAACGAGTTCGCCAAACTATTAAATCCCTAAATTGGTTAGATCTATCACTACCCACCAAAACCCATGGAAGGATTTGTCCAAAGCTAGGCAAGATTTGAATAAATCCATTGATATCTAAAGCACGACAGATAACCTTACTCTTGCCGCTGACGATTAAGAAGGTGCGAAGTCTCGTGCTATATATTAGGCCTTTTGGCGATTAAGAAAGTACTTTAGCTGGAGCTCCAATAGATAACCTTAACCCACCATGAGAAAGGAAGTGACCTCTGTTTTAGTCGACATCAATTATGGTGACTGGGAGAGAGTGCGAGAGAGAGCACTACTAGAAACACAAACATTAGTGATGGAATTATTAGCGACATAAATTTTCGTCTCTAATTAGCGATGGAAGAACAAATTCAGCGACGGAAGCCGTTATTTTAAATTAGCAACAGAAATTCTTCCGTCGTTAATTTTCGTCGATAAATTAAGGAATATTAGAATATTCCTTTTGTCCGTCGCTAAAAACTCCGGCAAAAACGCGGGAACATTAGAGATGGATCTTCTGTCGCTGATTAATGGCTCCGTCTCTAATTAGCGACAGAGCTTCCGTCGCTAATTACCGTTTAAAATTAGCGACGGAAGTTTCGTCGTTAATTATACTCGAATTTCCCCCAGTCAACCCTCCCTTTCCCCCTTCCCTAGGCCCCTTCTTTCCTAAACCCCTTTCCTAGATTCTCCCCCACGAAACCATCCCCCCCATTCATTCTCTCAAATTACTCTCTCTCTCTCTCTCCTTTTTTATTCTCTTTCCCTCTCTATCTCCAGCCACGCCAAACCACCGCCACGAAACCTTCCCCCCCAACGAAATTGCCGCTGCAACCGTCACTCTCACCGCTGCTACTACCGTCGTCGTTACTATCCACCACACCACCGTCACCGCTAGTAATTATTTCTAGTAAACTCCTATTTTTTCAATTTTTTTTTAATTTGAGTTCTAATATATCACACACACACACACTCTCTCAACAGATTGGTGTCTCCACATTATCCACCACCACTGCCGCCCGCTCTCTCTCTCTCTCTCTCTCTCTCTCTCTCTCTCTCTCTCTCTCTCTCTCTCTCTCTCCTAATAACAGTAATTATTTTCTTTTATTTATTTATTTTATTTTCTGTGATATTGTATTTGTTAATTTTATTTTTTTTATTTTATAAATTTTGTAATTTTAATCTATATTAATTTTGTATATATATATATATATATATAATTTTTTTTCTATTTTTGATGTAATTAATCTGTATTTGAGTAATTAATTTGAATTTTTGTTTTTCTTTTTGAAATTTTTGTAAATAATTTGTATTTAGTGTGTGTACTGTATGTAGGGGGTTGTATTAAGACTAATTAGTGGGGGTTGTAGTATTTGTGATTAATTTTGATGAACTTGTAATTTGCATGTTATTTTATGTTATTTACATGCTATTTATGTTTTATTTTTGTGTTAGTTATGATTTAATTGGGTTATTTATGTTATTTTTGTAATTTGTATGTTAGTTTTATGTTATAAATGTCTTAGTGTATTAGATTTGTATGCAATTTATTAGGTAGGAATGTTTGGTGTTTTAACATATCATAAGAAAATAAAATGATCGAATAAGTGCGTATGCGAACAAAATAGTTCTAAGCACTTGGACTTGTGAATAAACAAAACTAACACTACTAGGTTAGTTCAATTATTTATGAAATTGATCATTAGTTGCATATTGATCAAGATTGTTAGGTTGAATTAGTAAATCCTAAACCCTAAATAAATTATAACCTTATCTAAACCCTAATTAACTCTAAATCATAACCCTAATTAACTCTAAATCATAACCCTAATTAACTCTAAACCATTACCCTAATTATCTCTAAACCATAACCCTAAACCATAACCCTTATTAACTCTAAACCCTAACCCTAACTAACCCTAAACTAATACTTATACCCTAAACCCTAATTAATAATAAACCTAACCCTAAACCTAAACTTAGCATCACTGAGCACCAGGCGCGTATGGTAAGTAACTTAGTTTAAATAAAGATTGTAACTTAGTTTAAATAAAGATTAACTTAATTAAATATTTATTCAATTTATTTCTCTATATATGTTAAAAGTAGTTGGGAAGCCATGTTGATGCTATAAAATCCATGGTAGTAGTTTTAAATTATTGTTTATTCAATTTATTGTCCAATATATGTTAAAAGTAGTTGGAAAGTCATGTTGATGCTATGAAATCTATGGTAGTAGTTTAAAATTATTGTTTATTCAATTTATTGTCCAATATATGTTAAAAGTAGTTAGGAAGTCATGTTAATGCTATGAAATCTATGGTAGTAGTTTAAAATTATTGTTTATTCAAATTATTGTCCAATATAAGTTAAAAGTAGTTGGGAAGTCATGTTGATGCTATGAAATTTATGGTAGTACTTTAATTTAAAGTTTAATATATTAGATTTGGGTTAAGTAAGATAATGGGGGGGTTAGTGTAAACATTTATAATCTATATGGGTGTTAGTGTATATTTTCAATGTTTATTCAGTTTATTGTTCTATATATGTTAAGAGTAGTTAGGTAGCCATGTTTAAACTACATTAATCCATGGTAGTACTTTAATTCAAAGTTTAATATATTAGATTTGGGTTAAGTAAGATAATGGAGGGGGAATTAAGTGTATATTTTCAATGTTTAATCAGTTTATTGTTCTATATGTGTTAAAAGTAGTTGGGAAGTCATGTTGATGCTATGAAATCTATGGTAGTACTTTAATTCAAAGTATAAAAAAATTATGGGGGTGGGGGGGAGGGGGTTAAGTGTAAACACTTAGAATCTATACTTCTATTTCATTTCTTATTTCTTATAAATATAAAAAAACTAATAGTAATACATACTGATTGTAGCTGGCTACAAATGGTGACCATGTGCAATTCCCTGATGTGTTTGTGAGTAAGCACACCAGGCAGGATAGATCTGGTTAGTGGGTTGATCCCCGGGCAGAGGCTGCGTATGTAAGTATTAAAATTATTGTTTACAATTAAATTAATATGACAGTGTTTTAATAATTGTCTTTTTTTTAATGACAGGTTGAATACGAGAGACGTATGATGAACTAACCTAACAGAATGAGTGAAACCAAGCATTATGGGAGGAGATCACTTCCCAAGGACGGGCGATAGGGTCTACAGGATGGGCGCACACGGGGGATCCTCGCACGTGCCAACCATGACTTCACGTGCTTCTGGATCGACATCACAAAGTTCGACCTAGCCAAACGTTGACCAGGCGCACATGACAAGGTTGGAGACCGAACTCCCTGAAACCCGACAGACCGTGGCCCAGATGCACCGCTATGGAGCGATTTTTTCAGAGTCAATCCCGTCCGTCTGGTCAACCATCTCCTGATCATATCCAACCCCAAAATTTATTTCATGACAATTAGTTTGAACAGTTTTAATTTATGTAGTTTAAACAGTTTTAATTTATGTAAATAATTTTGTAATTAAATTGTTATAATTTTGTAATTAATTTGTGGTATGTTTTAATTTAGAGTTTTTATTAATATTATCTGTTGAAATCAGGTACAAAAAAAAGAAGATAATATATACATATATATATATATATATATATTTATTTAGCGACGGAAGACTCCATCACTAAAATTTCTGTCGCTAATTTTTGTACCCTATTTTCATCGCAAATTCCGTCGCTGATTAGAGACTGAATATTCCATGGCAAAAATTCCGTCGTTGATTAGAGACGAAATTTAGACACGAAATATACCGTCGCTAATTAGCGACGGAACGTAACCGTTGTTAAATTTCGTCGTTGTTTTAGCGACGAAAATGGTCACCGTCGCTAATTTTCGATGGAATAGCCTTCGTCTAAAATTTTCAACCGCTTTTTTCCGACAGAGTTCTGTCACTAAATTTGATCGCTAATATGGATTTAGCGACGAAAATTTCTGTCGCTAATACACGTTTTTCCAGTAGTGGAGAGAGAAGAGAGAGAGAGAGAGAGAGAGAGAGAGGAAACCCATTTAATTCATTTCCATCCTTCTCTTTTCTCTCCATTTAATTCTTTTGATTCAATTGAACATTCGTCTCTATCGAATTTGGGCTCTCGTCTTCCTCAGAGAGAGAGAGAGATGAAATGGGTATGTATTTGTTTTCAATGTTTTGAAATCTTCCTGTAGATTTGATTTTGGTAAGAATGTTAATGGTCAATTTGAATTTGATTTTGGTAAGAGAATAAATGGTTAATTCAGTGGCGGTGGTGTTGGTGGTGGCAGCAATGGGAAGTGGTCGTTTTCAAGGTTGCTATTAGAGAGAGAGACAGATGAAGATGAAGATGAAAGAAAGGGAGAGGAAGAAGGAAGGAGAAAAATGAAATTATTAAATTAAAATTCTTTTTATAATTATTGATATGCCCTTGTACCCCCAATCTAAATGACCAAAGTAACCCTTACGTGGCGTACACATGTCAATTCCCATTACTATTTTTAACGTCCATCGTGAATAGGGGGCAAAGTGAGACAAATGACAACAATATGTATGAACTTAGGACATTTTTAATATTGAGGGGCAAAGTAGGATTGGGTTGATACTTTTTCATCATTTCAAGTTAGTTGAGGAGCAAGTAGGTATTATATTAGGGTCGATTAAAAGCTAGAAAAATAATTTCAACAATTCAAACAATTTTGCCCTCATCAATGATTATTTGTAGCAAAAATTATAAAGTGAGTTGTAAACTTAATATTTTTGAAATAATTTATTTATTTTTGTACTGCTGGAGTAAAATTGAAAAATACGAAAATAAAATCACAGAACACAGCTGTTAAAATAAATAACTGGTGTAAATTTAGATAAGAAAAAAATATTTAAATCAATAGTTTGAGAAAATGAAATGGAGGGAATTGTTTTTGTAATTTTCAAGAAACCATCCAAGTAAAGTGAAGTTTGTATGCTGCTGAGCAGCAAAAAAATGTTCGGGAGAGAGAACGAAACCCTAGGGCGAGTGGCTCAGATGATGATGCATCCCGATCCATATCCAGCGGCGATGGTTGGTGGCGGTGGCGGCGGCGGAGGGGACGAGGAGTTTCCGAGGAGAGACGAGAGAGTGCCGCAGTGGAGCCAGCAGGAGACGATAGACTTCATCCGGATTCGAGGCGAATTGGAGAAGGACTTCACAGTTGCCAAGCGGAACAAGACTCTCTGGCAGGTTGTCGCCGACAGAATGAAGGAGAGAGGCTATCGAAAGACCGCCGATCAATGTAAATCCAAGTGGAAAAACCTCGTCAATCGTTACAAGGTACACCTCTCCACTCCCAATTTCATCTCTATATGTTTCTCTCTGTGTGTGAGTGAGTTCATGATGTTGTGTGACATTCTATCTCTACATCAATTTGGTTGTGAATTTCTATATCGTTTTTGGATTTATTGGTTTTCATGTACAAGTACCTGGACAATGATACTAGATATGAATATGCTTTGATTGGGATCGAGAGTAAATGTTAGAATTCACTTTTTAGAATCAGTATTCTTCTTATTTGGCCCTTTTTAGTTTTTACATAAAAGAAAGTTCTTTAGGAATTAGGATTCTACTCATCTATCACACATTTAAACTTGCCGGTTTTCTTTTCAGCAAAAAGTGTTAACCACTATTTAAACTCAAGTTAATTCCACAACTTTTTAAATTTATCTTCCATTACTTTTTAATTAATAGAGTTAGGAAACATTTATACTTTGATGAGATTATTACTCTTTATGGTTTTATATATATAGTTTACTTCTTCAGTATTTCACTCGTAAAGTGGGACTTTCCTTGTAATCCCAGGGATCAAATATAAAAAGGGGTCATTAAACATTTTGCAAATTGATGACAATACATGGTGTTATCATCGTGGGTAGAGCTAGGATTTGGAGTTATGTTGAAAAAATTTATATCTAAGGTTTTGAGAAACATACTCTCCAAGTAGAGGATCTGCATAGCTACAACGCAATATTCCTATTGTGGCTGCTGCACTTGCTAGGCTGTCTGGCGCAAAGTTAGCCTCCCAATAGCAAAATGAAAGTTGAGATAGAAGCTAAGTCTGCTCTGTAAATCTTATAAAAAGCAAGAAGAGAGTTAGTTTCTTTATGCAATTTTGCCCAGTTTTTAGATTAAGGCCAATTCTAAGGCTGATATAATAGCTCATAATCCAGCTACCACATTAGTAGTATGACCAATGTTTTTGGCTATAACTCCCTTGAATTTTCCGTGATTATCTATAGAAATAGCACCTATAAGCTTCCTCTAGAAGCCCCATCCGTGTTGATCTTAATGGGGCATGACTGGAGGGATTCCATTTGATGTTGTTGATGGTGCTTGTTTTAGTCTTTAGATGGAGAAGGTGGGGTTTAACCGTTTAACAGTTTAATAGTTCAACAGAGGTTAAGTAAGCCGTTATTTGCTCCCTAATAGTCTAAGAATAAATGGAATGTTGAGGGGTATGTTCTGGAACAGAATTATATCCATGCTAATCCACAAAGCCCAGTAGCATTTTACCATGTTAGCAAGCTCATACCAGTTGGACTTTTTAAAGTACTTACGAATAATTATATGTAAAAGCATATCTGGAGAGGAGAGAGAGGAGAAACATGATATCTGCGTCTTAGTTCTTCAAAGATTGGGCAGTTATTAAGTGTACATAGAGGGTGCTACTTAGAGTTACAGGCAATCATGACTGCAAATCTCGATGAAATGCCTTACTTTATGGTTATAAGAAAGCTTCCAAATTGTAGTTTAGGGTTGTTTGAGTGTTGTGTTTAGAAAATGAGCCTGTCTTATGTAGCCTTGATAGTGAAATTTCCATTAGGGGAAGGCTTCCATTTAAGAGTATCATTGGATTTGCTCAAGGGCTACGGGTATGCTTTGACTTGGTTTAGGATGTTGTCACACCCCCATTTGAGCTCCTTCGTAGAACCCAGATAGAGATGTGATACACGATATCATAGTCACCATATTCCTGTATAAGTGAGCTAAACAAGTTCGTCACAATACATATGTATACCCAACGGCCACAACATGTCGTTACTACTACAATATGGAGCTACACGAGCTCAACCAACCATCAACATAATTAACAACCTCAACGAGCTAACACGCTCAGAGCTAACTGGATAGATAAAGGTTCATACATACATACTCTTTACAACTACCCAACATAGAGTTTACATAACTCTGTCGTACATCGTTCTCACAAGGTACTGTGTATGTACAAATGACTAGCAAAAGAGGAACTACCCAAAATAACTACGTGTGAGTCCGATGTACTGTAACCGGCCTCACCAACCCAGCATTTCCAGTTCCTGCGAACTAAAGAAAAAACAAGGGAAGGGGTGATTTGAAGAACTGTATAATAGATCACACACTGAATCACAATCATAATAGCTCGCCACTGCAAACAGTCAATATATATTCAAAATGAATACGAACTACTGGGCAACTAGATAACTGGATACTATGTAACGGTATAACTATATCAAGTATCAACACACTTAACAGGGTACGGGGTCGAGGTACGCCCGACTATATTCACCTTATCATTCCTTCTGTATCATGAACTCGATAACTGGATAACTGGTTCACTGTATAACTAGATCATTGTATAACTGGATCACTAGATCAACTGAATTACTGGATGTACTAGATTACTGTGTAGCTGAATATAGATACTTGCCATGTTACAGCCTCACAAGTATCGATTACTGTATAACTGGATAACGAGATTACTGTATATACATTTGACTATCGCAGTCCCAGCCGACCGCATTATAACTATCGCGGTTCCAGTCAACTGCATTATAACTATCGCAGTTCCACTCAACTGCATTATAACTATCGCAATTCCAGTCAACCGCATTATAACTATCGCAATTCCAGTCAACTGCGTAGTCATCATACTGGGTCGTGTACTGGGTCATGAATTAACTGGTTCACAAGTTAACACTTGTCATAATACTGTGTATAATTAGCTGGTTCACAAGCTATCACTTGTCCTTCCACGATCATATACTGGATTACACGTAATTGCTATTAAACTTGGTTAACACATATACTGGATACGGTAAGGATTACTCCACTCATAACAACATCAACGATCGAAGGATTCAATGCCACGTCCCAACATAATTTAACTGTATCAACGATAGGCTCCGTAGAGTCAAACTACGACAATTTCCCCGTGTCGGTATTCTAGCTCGTATTCGTAGTATTGTCGACTTTATTATCCCATCTAGCTACTTTATCAAGTAGAAACATCACCTCATGTACCCAAGCTAGTTACAATTCAATAGTCACGAAAAGTATTACACTACTTCGCAAACAACTCGTATACTAGCATGGATTATACTAAAATTAGCATGGGACAATTTTATACTATGATCCTAAGAGTAGTAACTTACCAAATACCACGATGTTACTGATTAAAAATACGAAATCTACCGATGATATCGACCCTCTAGCCAAGCTTGTTGATTCTACGGAGTCCGATCGTCGAAATCCCGAAGAAACGAGAACCAAATCGAGCCGCGTATGCAAAGAGCTATCTCACGGTTGTATTTGGAAGAGAGGAGATGAAAGATCACTCTTTCTCTCATGAAAATGAGGAGAGTATACTTCTTATCCAGCCTAGGATGTCCTCCCCACGTGTCATCAATCCAGGCCATGAGGTGTCACCACTTGACGAGGTGGCAATCTTTGGAGACACCTGAGTGGCGCGGCCGTACCTCCATGGGCAGCGCGAGCGCACCTCCTTCACAAGTTTCTGTCTCATTTTGTCCTCCGGCGCGACCGCTCTCGAATTGCTGCGCGAACCCGCCAAAACTCGAGTTTGTGACTTTCAAAACTGATCCAAAATGACCATAAGAGGTCCCTAAACATCCTAGGATGATTTCAACACCAAATCAACGTGTTAACTTGCATAAACGACGCCGAGAATCATCCTAGTGAGGCTTCAAATCAACGCAGCTCGAATCCACCATTCAAGGCTTGACTCAAAGCAATAAACCCAACATGATAACTTAACAAATCAAGGAAATACCTTTGCAAAGCAACCCTTAAAGGTCACATCATCTTAATCACACGTGTTACCGTCTTATACAGAATAAGTACGAGGGACATAGGAAAGAAATGGGGACGGGGTCTTACAGATGTGACTTAGGAGGAAATTACTAAGGAGTTGAAATTTCCTTCCTGGAGCATTATAAGTCCTGAAATCCTTATCAGACTGATGATTCCAAGCATTGGGGATGTTATTAGTAGTGTATTATGTAAGAGATGCAGACCTTAGCTATGTATATGTCCAGAACCTAGTAGTGAGTTCATTACCAATCTGCAAGCTAACCCTTCCTTGAAAGTATCTAGATTTTTAGTAATGGATTTTCATGCCCCTAAGAGGTTTTGGTTGAGCTTCTGATATTGCAGTTGGGTTTTGCAATATATTCATGCCCCTAAGAGATTTTTGATAATGGATTTTCATGCCCCTAAGAGATTTTTGATAATGGATTTTCAATATTTTCCATCTCTCTTGGGTTTTGCTAGGTTAGTGAAGGACCTCTTTCTCAGTTGGTCTCTTCAGGCGTAGTAGGAAAAGTAGTATTTGGGATGTTGTTCCACCGGATATTAGCTAGGTTTTGTGGTGGGAAAGGAATCAAAGGATTTCGAGTATGTTGAATCTCCTATCTCTAAACCTAAGGAGAATCTGCTCCATTCGTTATTCTTTGGTGTACATAGTCGGTGCCGTCATCAGACCATTCTTTTGTAGACTTTGTGGATAGTTTTGTGGTTGGCTAGGTCTTTGTTCTAAGTATACTCCTAGTGTACACAGGTTGCGTCACCAGTTTTGATGTCTTCGTTTATATATTATTATTACTTATAAAAAAATCAGGTTTAGTCGATTCCACATTCTTTTTCAAAACAATATTTTGATTTGTGATTATTAGTATTATTATTAATTCTTTTTTTTTTTTTGCTTTCTGCAATTTTCCCTTCTAGATGTAGAGTTTTGAAAACATAATATCTTGTGCTGGTGTTGGTGATAACAATAATGGTTGTGGTTGTTTGAGAGACGAGGAATTTTGTTGTTGTCAAATATTTCTACCTTAAACCTTCGCAAATGCCCCTAAAAAGTAAAAGATTTGTTTGTGCCTCAAAATGGCAA
The DNA here is from genome assembly GCA_016624345.1 of Platycodon grandiflorus. Classification (NCBI taxonomy): domain Eukaryota; kingdom Viridiplantae; phylum Streptophyta; class Magnoliopsida; order Asterales; family Campanulaceae; genus Platycodon; species Platycodon grandiflorus. Next base: position 38,974,328 of record CM028362.1, read on the forward strand.
AAGAGTATTATCATTTAGAAAGACGATAAATAAAAGGAAAAAAATGTGAGGTGAAGGAACCGAGGAAGCAAAATAAACAAATGGCGCTCCAGCCTCCAGAGAAATCAAGTAGGCACCCTTCAGGGACAAGGCAAAATAAGATGGAAATCAATGTATTTTAAATCAGGAAGAACAACGTTTGGACTGTGCATTTAGAAAGAAAGCTTTTACATCTATGCTTTAATATGACAGGAACTGCCAAAAGTTAAATGATTTGGTGTGTGTCAAAATGGCAAAAAAGAATATTATGGATAAAGTGCGAATCTAAACAGACAAAATGTGAAGTAGTGGAAGCAGAAGAAGAGGAAGAAGTTTCTGTAGCATTCAGCCTGCAATCTAGAATGAAATAGAAGAGAATTGCAAAAAAAACCTGGACCATTTTACGAATTTTGAATTAAACTTCGTGGTTTTTTTTGACCAATTAAACCTCCACCTATTTTTATTTTTTATTATTATTTTTTTTGCAATTAGAACCTTCCATTAATGTAATGTTATCTACCATACCAAAAGGCTGAGTTGACATGTGACTGAACACCGACGTGGTAGAGGCAGTAAAATAGCTAGATTTCCTCCAAAATAATTGCAAGTCAAACCTTGTGCTATTTATTAGATTTCAAAATAACCCTTTTTTGCTTGCACATTTTATCAAAATAAATTGTCTTTTTAATATTTACATTATAATACTCTCTCAATTTCAAGAAAATAGTCTCACTTTCCTTTCTGATATGTCAAAAAAAAGTCAAATCTTTAAAGAAAGAAAAATTATAGTATAATTTAAAAAATATACAAATAAGTAAACTCAAAATTTTTAAAGTTTTTACCTATTAAATAAAATTATTTTTTTTTAAACGAAAGAAATATTACAAATGTACCTTATAAAGGAATGAATGAAATAATTTACGACACAAGAGTACAACCCCTAGGCTAGGCTATGTCGGTAGCCAACGATCACCATGTCTAACATTACAATTTACACATGAAACACTATAATTGCATCAAAAAACTTCTTTTTTACTACAGCTCATATACATAGTCATCTAAGCTGTCAATTTTCTTGACAAGTGTGTTAATGTGTTATGACTCTCATTATTTGTTACTCCATTTTAAAATATTAACTAGACAATAAAAACATGTCGACCTGAATATTGTTATTCTTTTTTCCAAAAAAAAATAAAAAATAGAAATACTCCTTCCGTTTCAAAATTAATATTCTCTATTATATTTTGGGATGTCATGAAATTAATTTTTCCTTTTTTAGAAAGATTTTTAAAGTTATTTGATTATAATACGTTTATTGCCTGTGAGATGATAAAATAATAAGACTCGTTAATTTAACACTATTAGAATAAATATTGAGGGTACTAAAAAAATTTCTTATTTTGAATAATGTAACATGAAAGAGGGTTATTTTGTTTGGAATTTTAGGATGAAAAGGGTATATAAATACCCAAAAAATGTGCAAGCAAAAAAAGGGTTATTTTGAAATCTATCTAATAAATAGTACGAGGTTTGTTTTGCAATTATCTTGGCTCAGCCTTTTGTAATGGTAAATAACATTACATTAATGAAAGGTTCTAATTGCAAAAAAAAAAAAATTAAGCGGAGGTTTAATTGGTCGCAAAAAAAAAAAAAAAACGCGAGGCTTAATTCGAAATTTATAAAATAGGTCAGTTTTTTTTTTTTTGCATTTCTCTCAATGAAATAGGTTCTCACATTTTCATGGAAAGCTATGTATCTTATTTTCTGATTTGCCCATTTCATGATTTTTATCTTGGCAGGTGAGACACAAAAATCCACCGAGTACTTGTTTAAAATCTAGGCTTGTATCAGAGGATTTTTAAAAGGGTTTGATCAAACATTAATTGCATTTTTGACTCTCAATAACCGCTCCCTAAGAGCTGGAGATGTACATGCCCTTAGAACCTCTGATTTTCAAGCAAGCTGGAACTATGTGTACCCAAATTCATACTCCAATCTTGTGCACATCAGGCACACTTCTTTATTGTCTTCCTGACGAATGTATCACCACTTACCAATAGAGGTGTTCATTGAACCGACAGAACTGATCAACCGACCCAAACGATCCAACCCAACCGAGACCTTCAGAACTGAATGTGTATAGGTCGGATTTCAGTTTTACTAATTGTGGAAGCCAAATATTCCATTTGTTATCAGGTTCATGAAGATGCTCTTGGATCTTTAAGGCCGCTCAAATCCTCATTGTCTTTGACTTCCAAGAGTACTACAAGTTCAGGGATTTTCTTTTAGGAGCTTTAGCTATTTGTTCTTTTTGTGCTAGTGTGTCTTTAATTATTATGGTGTATTTGGTGCTTCGGATTCTCAGATGTTCTAAGGTGTTTTGGAGATTTGGATGTACTTCTTTTGGGTGGTTTAGAGAATTTGGAGTGGTCTGTTTTTTGTGTATGTGGTGATTTGGTATTTTGAGTGTTTTAGGGAGTTTTTGGCGCTTCTTAGTGAAACTGATGTATTGAGTGTAAGAGGACGCTGGAGTTTGGACCTCACATTTCCCAGTCCAGCGATAACACGAAGTCTAATCTATTTGTGGACAAGTTGTGTCACCATTACGGGTTATCTAAGGCTTTTTAATATTCTTGTTGGATATCAGTAAGGGTCAGTCGTTGAGGGTCTTTTTTGAGTTTCACACAAATGTAGTATCTGTGAGGGCTTGTTTGGTAGTTGGACAAGGATAAGGAGTATTATTAATCCTGGTGCTATTAGCGCCCTCGCTATTAATCCCCACTTATAAATCGGGGGTAATTTTAGATTTAAAAGTGTTAATCACATATTATTTTTTTTAGTGAGGGCGCTAATAATATCACCCTCAACCTTGGTATTATTAGCGAGGGGATAAGGACTTTATCCGGATAGCTCGTACTATTAGTCCCGACCGCCTATTGCGTACCAAACATCCGATTATTCAGCTTATTAATCCTATTGCGTACCAAACATCCGATTATTCGGCTTATTAATCCTATCCGGCCTTAATCCTGACTACCAAACGACTCCTGAGAGTATTATTTCCACCTTCATTACTCTTATTTTAAGAATCCCTGGGTTAAGATGTTAAGCTCATTAGGTTGGTGCTTGGTCAGTGGTGTTCATTTGTTGAAAGTCATCTCCTTGGAGATGCCGTTTTGGTTGCGAATAAGGTGGTTGAGGATTTGAAATATACGGGCGGAAAAGGCCTTGTTCTTGAGCTTGATTTCAAAAAAGCTTATCACAGGGTGGATTAGCATTTCTTGGATTTAGTTATGGAAATGAAATGTTTTGTTTAGAGGGGTTGAAGATGGATTGCAGTGTGTCTTTTGTCGTCTTCTTTTACCATCATCACTAATTGGGAGCCTAAACCTTGGTTTAAGACTTTGAGGGGTCTCAAACAGGGTGATCTCTTATCCCCCTCTTTTAAACTCTATTGGCTGATGTTGTAAGTGGTTGGTTACGAGATGTGAGGAGTGGCACCTATCAATGGGTGGTTGATTAGTAGGGCCATGGTATGGTCTCCCATCCACAGCATGTGGATGACACCATTATTTATCTTTAAGGGGCTCGAGTCGAGGTCTTAAGAACTCGATTACGGTATTTGCAAATTTATGAGTTTGTCTGTGGTATAAGGATGACTTGTTCACTGTGGTTGACAGGTATTTTTAGAGAGGAGGACCAGGTCTGAGCAAGGGGGTCTCTCTGATGGGGTTCACAACCTTTTATGGATCTTGTGTCCCTGGAGGACCAGGTTTTGAGCAAGGGTGTCTCTCTGATGGGATTCACAAATTTTTATGGTTCTTGGTGTCCCTTTTGGGAGGCAATCCCGGTGCCTTTAGCTTTTGGGATCTGGTGGAGAAGGTGTCAAATGTCTATATGAGTGAAAGCATTAATATTTTGGGGTTTGGCTTACCTTGATCTAATCCCGTCTCTCTTGCATTTCTGTCAATTCTCTTTCTCTTTTGTATTCTTATTGGTTAATAACCTTGGGATTCAAAGAAATATTTGTGGGTTGAACTAGGAAGGTGGGGAAGAATCATAGTTGCTTAAGATGTGGTGTGTCAATTTGGAGGGTGGTTTTGGTATTGGGAACATGGTTCGTAAGAGTTAAGAACATCTCTCTGCTTGCCAAATGGCGTTGGTGTTGCCCTTCAGAGCCTATTTTCCTTTGGCATAGAGTCATCAAGGGCAAACTCATGGTTTAAAAGAAATTTTGGGATGCAGCTATGGGGTCTTCCACGCAATGTGTGAGTTTGAGTTGTGGGAAACTTATACTCCAGTGTTCTCATGTTTAGTCTCTCTCTCTCTCTCTCTCTCTCTTGTTTTTAGAGGATCTTGTACCTTTCTTCTCTCTGGGCTTCAGCACTGGGGATTTCAAATGAGTACCGCTTACAGATTGCGGATAATGTCCTGCTGTGTTCCATTAGTTTGGCTGATTTTTCTTTTCCACCTTTCCCCCTCCCCCTTTTTCTAGTATTCTCCTTTTCCCAGTTGATTCTCTTTTCTTTTATTCTTATAAGTATAGCTTGTCCTCTTTTTGTAATTTCTGTCTCTATAGTACAATCTCCTTTTTTGTCAAATAGAGAAACGTGTAAGTTGTAACAGCGGAATTTGGATGTGAAACCTGCCGAGCACCGTAAGTGAGCCAAACAAGTGTATTAGCTTCTAGCAAGTGGAAGCTTTTTGTCCTTGTGAAGCGCAAAATAGCATGGAACCTCATATCATTCATTAGTATGCCTCTTTTCCTATCCTTTTGGTTGCTTAGCACCAAGCACAAGATGATAGTTTACTGTTTAACTTCTAACAACGAAGCACCTTCAGTAATGGGAGATTCTTAATTGATAATCTGGGGCCACTCATTACTTATCAATATTTCAATTTTCAAAATGAGCAAAGTGTTTTGTGTCCTTCTCGTGTTCTTACTTCTTATCTTAGTTCCAGGTTCTGTACTATTAGTACTCACTGCTTGGCTTATGAGATCCATGGGGGTTTGAAGTTTACATGTTAAAATTCAGGGAAAGGAGACATCTGATCCTAATAATGGCCGACAATGCCCATTTTTTGAGGAGCTGCATGCAGTATTCACAGAGAGAGCAAAGAGCATGCAAAGACAACTCCTAGGGTCGGAGTCTGTTTCTGGTCAGTCCAAGAAAAGGGCTAAGAGAGTTGGTCGAGATCAATACTCAGATGAATTTTCAGAAGCAGAAGCAGAAGATGAAGATGACTATGAGAGCGAGGATGAGCGGGTGACAAGAAGTGGCAATCCTCAGAAAAGTAGAAAGTTCGAAAGGGACAAGCGACTGCGAACATCAGCAGCTACGGAAAAGCCATCAAGACTATATTATATGGCAGGGAATGACAACAATAGCATTGACGGTGTTGGCAACAATACCACTACGATTCAGGAGATGCTTGGGCATTTCTTGCAACAGCAACAGTTGATTGACATGCAGTGGAGGGAGTCAATGGAAAAGCGTGCCTTTGAGAAGCAGTTATTCGAACAGGAATGGCGACAATCAATGGAGAAACTTGAAAGGGAGAGGATGATGATTGAGCAGGCTTCGAGGGAGAGGGAAGAACAGAGAAGGATAAGAGAAGAAAGTCGTGCCGAGAAGAGGGATGCCCTCTTGACGACACTCCTCAACAAACTCATTCATGAGAATCATCTCTAGGACATATCCGGCAGGGCTGGGAGGCTCTATAAATTGAATTTCCCTTTACACTCTTAACTATAAGAATATACAAGAGGGTTAGGCGGGGAAGAGTATACAAGAGGGCAGAAATTTAATTTTATCTTTAGTGCAAGTATTTCTTTTGTCAGCAATGTACCTAGAGTTGCTATTAGCATGTATGTAAATAGGTGTATGACGTGAACGAACCACCTTTTGGACCACGCCCAAAAAAAAAGGATAGAGTGATGCTAAACGCCGCACCCGAATCACTAATTGGCGCACCTTTTAATCACACGACTATATTGCCCCTTCCTCCTATTTTTTTTTTTTTTTAAAAACCTCAAGTTTAGATCATTTTTCTCTAATCTTCCCCTCTATAATTTCTCTCTCTCTCTCTCTCATTCTTCTCTTTCGTCAATCAAGATCAAGAAAAAGGTACGTTTTCAATGACAATCTTTGCAAAAACTCTCCTGTTTTAGGAATTTATAGTTTAAACAAGAAGCAAACGGAACTGAATATGCAGGGCAGGCTAAACCTTAGGCGGCCCAATCAGTGACGGCCCATGTAGGAGTGTATGAACTCATTAACTCAAATATTAACGGGATGGCCCAACCTATGAAGGCTGGGGAGGCCCCCATAGAAGGCCGGTTCGGTTGTGATGGTTGGGTGTAACCCTAGCCAGCCTTAAAGCAGGAGGCCAGATAAATCCTAGTCGGCCATGCCATTAAAAATGTGGTATATATTAAGTACATCCTTTTGACCCGATAAAACAACTTATATGGCCTTTGACTAAAAATTAACACAAACTTCCTATAATACCCCAAAGCCCTTAAAACCTAACTCGCCTCACTCTCTCAAATCTCCAAACCACGCTGCCTTCCTCCCATCGTCGCCGTCTCCCCTCCCATCTCCAACGACATCGTCGCCGTCTTCCTCTGTCTCCGACCACACCGTCTCCCTCTACTGCCATGGGTCTTGTAAGTCTTCCTCCGTCTTCCTCCCATCTACTACCATGAAACCCTATCTTTGTCTTTCTCCGTCTTCCTCTCATCGTCTCCCTTTGAATCGGTTAAACGATCCTATGAATCGTTTAAACGAATCCGTTAATCGTTTAAACGAATCCGTTAATCGTTTAAACGAATCCGTTAATCGTTTAAACGAATCCGTAAACGAATCCGTGAATCGTTTAAACGAATCCGTTAATCGTTTATACGAATCCGTTTATCGTTTAAACGACTCCGTGAATCGTTTAAACTATGTTTGAGTCATTCAAAAAAAGAGGGTATTTTGGGATTTTTCAAATAAAAAGAGGCCATATAAGTTGTTTTGGAATAAGTTAGGCCAAATAAGATATTGGAGTGTTTGATCGGGCCATTTGTGAAGAAACCTCATTAAAAATTGATTTTTTGTTTTTTGTTTTTGTAAACTCTATAATTTTGAAACAAAATTAATAATTATTATTAATTGGTAATTACTTAATATAATTTATTTAAATGTATTATTGTTATTAAGTATAAACTTTTTGTTTGAGTAATTCTAATGAATTATTAAGTTTTATTTTAATTAATTGTTAACTTTTTCTTAGATTAATTGTTAGATTTTGTTTGATTAATTGTTAACTTTTATTTTATTTAAATTGATTATTGTTACGTAAATTATATTCATATGTTACGTTAATCTTTCACGTTAATTTACTACTGTTACGTAGATTTTATTGCAGTTTAAATTTACTAATTTTTTATTGTAAATTTTAGATGTTAGGAGTTAGTGGTAGTGGAGATGGTGATCGAGGCAAACATTTAGGAAAGAGACATGTTGATGACGATACAGACTATAGTGGTAGGCGGAAGGGTCGAGTTGTCATAGCATCCGCACGAGTGAGAGCGAGTCAGAGACAGGCTAGTACTCCTGAGCAGCCTCCAGTTGTCGCCGTTCCTTCGGTCGGCGTGTCTCGTGAGCAGACTCCATTGTTATTTGCGCCTTCGTCTCGTGTTAAATCTTTTCAAATCGGTCCTTCGTAATTGTCTGACGATGAATTAGAAGTAGAACGAGAATTGGAGCATATGGGTTCGCTGTTTGAGTCGGGTGCGTCATCTACTAATCAGATGGGTAGTTCGAGCATGAGGTTTGGGTGGGGGAAAAGTAATATGGTTGTTGCCCAGTTTCAGGCATCGCAGCATAGATATCAAAGTCCTATGGAGGTCGATTATGATGATGATGATGATGACGACGAGACGGCGAGGATAATGATGATGATGTCGGTATAGGTGGAGGACATCGAGGAGGTCCGACGCGAGGGAGACGAGGAGGTCCGGCTCCTAGTGATCAGTGTTGGAGGTTATTGGATGCACATCCAGGGGGGCCTACCATCCCGGATTTGCTTACTGGTTTTCTTGGCCATATTGCTCATGCAATATGGAATGGTGAGGTAATAAATAATTTTCATGCATAATTTTTATTTTTTTAATTTTATTTATTTTATAAAATTTTGTTGAGTGATTGCTAATGACAAATATTTTTTTTCCAACAGGAAAAGCAAGTGTTAACTTGCCATAGCGGTGCCGATCGCCTCTCTACTTGGGTTATATTGTCTCGCGATACGTTAGACTTTATTAATGGGACTGGACTAGGACATTTGAGGCAATGCATGTTTCAGCACCTGAACATGCCGCTCATATCTGCATTTGTCCAGCGATGGCATCCAGAAACGAATAGTTTCCATTTGCCCTTTGGTGAGATGACCATTACCCTACACGATGTTTTTACATACTACGAATTCCTGTTACAGGGAATCCTCTCATCTCTGACACTAATGTGTCAGGCATCAAGGGGTCCGATATCGGCCCTTTTAGGAATGTCTATGTTTGACATCAATCGTGAGTTGAAGTCAAGCGGCATTAGATTCAAGACGTTGCAGCAACGCCAATCTCCCGAAGCAGTACGTCCAAGACATAGGGCGATGGGTTATATGATGTGGTTGTTGGGGGCGACCTTATTTTTGGACAAGACGTCAACCCGGCTAAATGTCCACTATTTGCCATTCTTGTTGAATTTAGATGACGTGCCAGGTTATGCATGGGGTGCAGCTACTCTATCATATTTATATCGTCAGCTTGGTTTTGCATCTAGGGCAGATACCGCCCAGATTGCAGGGTGCTTGACTTTGCTACAAGTGCGTAAATTAATTTTTTGATTTTTTAGTATGTTCTTTATTTTTGACATTATTTTTTGCACAACTAATGACTATAGTTTTGTACTTCATAATTTTTTTTTAGACTTGGATCTACGAGTACTTTCCTGCCTTTAGACCAAGCACGAAAAAAGGATGGACCCCAGATATGCCGTGTTCATTGAGATGGGCCCCTACTTCGACACCTCGGACGTCACAGACAGCTTTGCTAGAGGATAGGCGTATGCTTGATATCATATCTGTTGATATGGTAAGTTTTGAATTTATATCATTGAATTTATTTAATTGAATTATTGGTTTTTAATTAATGTCATTTTCTTATATTACTTAATTTTATATATTTTATATGCCAGGTAACCTGGACCCCGTTTGACAGAAATCCGAGCGCTCAAGTTCCAATTACTCTTTTCTCGGGCATTATCCATTGCAAGAATATTACCGAGCCGTACATGCCCGATTGATGCCTGCGACAGTTTGGGTATACACAAGTCATTCCATCTCAAGTATACATCCCAAGAAAGGTGTTTAGAGGTCGGAGGACTCAAAAGTACGTTTGCAAGCACGATGTTATGATTCGGTCATGGCAGGAATGACGACTTCTTATGGTGAACCTGAGTGCCATTGGGTCTTCTGTAGCCAGCTTTCCAACTCAAACAGTAGATGGTTACTTGGCTTGGTTTAGGGAGCGTTCGCATACCCAAGTGATTCCCCCTAGTGGTCATGGCAGGAATGACGATGCTGGGGAAGTTCATCTCGAACAGATATCTAAAGCGTCTACAGCGTCTACAGTGAGTATTATTCCTTTATTAGTCAATACACTTTTTGTTTAATTCAAAATTTTATCAAATATAATGTGATTTATCAAACATTTTTGACATAGAAAATGTAATCGCAGCGACTGCAGTAGGTAGCTGACCAAATGAAGTTGCTGGATCCCGAAAGGCGGGAGGAAATGGACGAGACTACATTTTGGGAGACACTTGACGACGTGTGTAGACATTTGAGAGATTTATATAGATAAACATTTTGATGTATTATTTTTAATATGTTGTCAAATTTAAATTTGTAAACTCTCTATGATGTTTTTCTTTTCTACATTTTGTAAGTGTGGTATTTACGTTTGCAAATACTAGACTAACATTAGGAAATATTTCAATATCGATTCAAAAAGTAACATTACTAACATTAGATATATTTCAATATAGATTTAGATAGTAACATTACTAACATTAAATTACACAAATATCAATTTTTGTTCCCTCCATAATTGTGACCAAGGTAAAATGTTTGGTTTGCAAATGATTTCCCAACCAGGACATTAGAGTGTAGTTAGGCATATATAGATATATGAAGTGGTTTTCATTAACAAACTCGAAGTCTATCTGTTGAGATGGCGGTGGTTGCCATCGACACTTGACTGTAGTGGCAAGAATGTGATGCACGATGTGACGGTCTTCTGGTACGTGGTTGCAATCATAAGTCCCAGCTTTGAAAGATCCAACCAATGTTCTATCGGAGTCGGAAAGGAATTCCACTCAAGGATATGTTTTGTCATCCGTATGCCTATTATAGAAGTCCTAGTTTTCATTTTATCTCTTTGAGCAAATCTTGTCTCACATCAAGCCAATGTTCCTCATCGCCATTCTCAAACCAGATAATGACTTTGAACACAATTTCCATTTGGCCTCACATTATCATAACCTTCGATATACTGAAGCTTGGCATGTCATGTGCCAATGGAAATGAATAAGGCTTATGGTGTATCAATCCTCGACCCGTGCCTGATGAAGTTCGACCTCAACCTCGACCTCGACTTGATCCTCAACCCAAGATGGACATTGGGTCACTCCTTGGCCTAGTGGACTAGGTCTTCTCAGTATGCTCCCAACCTGACAAGTCCCTCTTAGTCGTGTTTTGCTTCAGACGACCTTTGTGTCGCCGAATTACTAGCTCCTTTGTACTCGTCGCTTGAGGATGTACGATGTCGTGAAACTGGGTGGCATAATGATACTTCTGGGATTCAGACTCATTTTTTATATCAGCCATAAGGTTATTTAGCGAATCATCTGCAGTTGATCTGCTCCTAACCTGTTCCTCATATATTTCTCCCTCCATATTTAAAGTCCTCCAAAACACATGAATATTCGTGGGGATCGATCGATACATTAGATTCATCCCTCATATGCATTTCATGGGCACAAGGTAGGCCATGGATTAGTCTGATCTCTCAACCATATTTTGTCTCATCAGTACGAATTTTCTTGCCTCGTACGTCAAACTCCTCGATGAGTTGCTAAATGGCTTCATACCTCTTCGTTGACACAACAAAAGCTTATCTGTTGCTTTCAAATCAAATTTTCTTGCCCTTTCAAAATAGTCTTGATCTCATTGAATTGGAGTTCGATTAAGTCATGGATTTGCGGACTAAGTGATCGAAATTTCTTGTCGACGTACATAACCACCTCTTTAACTGTGAATGTGCATTCTCTACTCTGTAAGACATCACAAACACTTTAATTAACTACATATAAAATTAGATTTTCTAAGACATTAAATTTTTGTTAAATGCTCAACTATTACATGTTGGTCGTTTGTGTCCCAAAATGCTTGTTTTCTGGTCTAAGCATTGACAAATCGATCTGTGTATGGCTCCAACCATTCCTTTTCAACGTAGTTGAGCATCGACCCTAGTGCCAATTCTATTTCATCTCAGATAGCCTAACTAGATATTACTCCTCGATATAGGCAGCCACTATCTTGTGCCACCTCTAGCAAATGCATGGGAATATTTTGTACATTTAGTCTGTTGTACTAGACATTTTTCCACATTCTTCGCTATACATCTCCTACATAAAAGATGTTTTGACTTTGGGAAGTACATCTCAATAGCATTCATTAGAGCTAACTCTCAATCAGTAATGATTACAATAGGTGCGACAACATAACGTTACATCATCCTCAATTGTAATAGTGCCTAGTTGAAGCTACTATTTCTCTCATTCTTTAAGAACGCGAATGCAACCTGAATTTTTTTCGGTCGGTGTAGCTCTAATTACCTCTAATATAGGCATCTCATACTTATTTGTCTTATGTGTTGCATTTATACACATAACATAAGGAAATAGCTGCAGCAGCTCCTGCGCCTTCGGGTGAGCAAACACAACGTCACCCAAGTGCCTAGACCATGTTTTGTATCCCTTCTCCTTCAGTAAACTTCGTTTCTTTTGCAACTGATTTTGTTCTTGCCTTAGATTGCTGCAATTTGTAGGATTTTCTTTCTTTGTCGCGTTTAAGATTGATTTCCACTTAATGCTTGCACTACCTAACTCGCCGATCATACCAAATTCCTTCACAGTAAACGTCGTCTCGGATCTATGCCACTGGTGACAGTTGGACAATGCATGGTTGTGTGTACCTTTCGCTAAGTTAACGTTCACTATCCACCCACCAAGTATGTTTTGCACAGCTAGAACTTCAAACGGACAATTGATTCTTTTCATACCTCTCAATTTTCTATGTATCTCATGCAACCGTCTTCTTTTACTTTATGCCTTTTGACCTTGAAATACATATTATTTTCTTTCCAAACTCCTCTAATCCAGGCATCAACCTCATCTCGATCACCAAACACTTGACCGGTCACGAAAAGTTGGGTTGCATTTGGAAACTGTTCTATACTATCATTCAGGAAGTGATAATTCTGTAAGTAAATATGTATTATTTTCACGTAACAACTAAATTTATAATGAGCAAAGTACTTGAATTTGATTCAATTCACTAAACCATTGATTTTAAAAAATATATAACAGTATTTCAAAAAAATATGAAACTAAAAATGCAGGATTGGAGGGGCTGGGCCGACTTAACGTAGGAAAATCAAGTCGACTCAAAGGAGAGTCGGGCGCAGCTTTTAATTTGATATGAGATTAGATATTACTTAAATTTACCCGGACCATGGAAATCATTTTGATATGAGATTTCATTTATTAATATTGATTTCATTTTCAATTAATATTGATTTCATTTTCAATTAATATTTATTTGTAATTAACTCTAATTAAAAGCAAGGGCACTTTGGTCATAAAAACAAAAAAAAATCATTTAAAAGGTGCGATGATTAGCGCCTATAAATAAGCTCTGTAGAAGGTGGTGTAGTGGATGGAGACTCAAGGAGCAGTTTTTCTTTAGTTTGGATGTAAAATTATGTTCAGCAAATAGATGTTTGAACTTTGGAGTTTGGATGTAAAATTATGATTAGCAAATTATGATCAGCAAATAGATGTTTGATCATCTTAGCAAGAACTCATGAACAGAGAATTATTGAATTTGTGAGATATATTTCATTTATATGAAAATGGTTTACAAGAAGTTATATATATACACAGAGAAAGTAAAAGAAAAAAATAACTATTCTAACTACCTCTAATTGCCTGAGATTCCTTTTAAGTTATATTTACACTTTGATTCTTGAGCTTTGCACTATGACTGCACTGACCCTCGTGCCTTGGCCTTCGTTTGTCTTCAGCACACTTGTTCTTTTCGTCATCACACTTGTTACTCTTGTCACCCCCCTCAAGGTGAAGGTGTGAAACAAGTTGGACACATTCAACTTGGCAAATAAAAGAAGAATTCGATCACTAGAAAGAGCATTGGTGAATAAATCAGCAGGGTTGTGGGTAGTGGGAACAAAATGAGTAGTGATGATGTCTGCATGAAGTTTCTCCCTGACAAGATGGCAGTCTATCTCTATGTGCATTGTCCTCATATAGAAGACATGATTGACAGCAATATACAAGGCAGATTGGTTGTCACAGTGAAGAGAAACAGGTGCAAGATTGGGAATAGGAAAATTGGAGAGAAGGCTAAGAAGCCAAATGAGTTCACAGAAAACATTGGCAAGAGCCCTGTATTCACATTCAGCAGAGGAACGAGAGACAGTTGTTTGCTTCTTGCACTTCCAGGACACAAGAGATGACCCAAATAACACACAAAATCCTGACAAAGTTTTTCTGGTGGTGGGACAGGCAGCCCAATCAGATTCACTGTAGGCATTAAGAGCCAAAGAAGAATGAGTAAATAGGAGCGCTTAACCAGGAGAAGCCTTAAGATACTTAACCAATTTAAAAGCTGCATCCATGTGAGGCTGTCTAGGCTGAGAAAAAAATTGGCTAAGGAAATGAATTGAGTAAGATATGTCTGGCCTAGTAATGGTGAGATAAACAAGCCTTCCCACTAGTCTCCTGTAAGAACTAGTAGTTTGTAAAATGGAGCCCTTATCTGAGGCCAAAGAATGATGAGTATCCATTGGAATGGAAGAGGGTCAGGCATCCTCCAAGCCATAATCTTTAAGAATATCCAGTGTATGGTTTCTCTGGTGAAGGTAGAGACCCTTGGAAGACCTAGCAATTTCCAAGCCCAAGAAATACTTAAGAGGTCCTATATCTTTGATCTTGAATCTGGAATGAAGATGAGTTTTTGACAGACTAAATGAGACCATTGTCATCACCAATAATTACTAAGTCATCCACATAGACCAAAACAACAACACAATGAGAGTTGTGATAAAGAACAAATAGAGAATGATCAGCATGAGTCTGAGTGAAACCAAACTCCAACAAAGCTACAGAAAACTTCTGGAACCACTGTCTTGGGGCTTGCTTCAAGCCATAAAGGGATTTGGTTAATTTGCAAACCACAGGGGAAGAAGATGAAGAATCAAAATGAGAAGGAAGAGAGAGGCCAAAAGGGAGATCCATATAAACCTCTTCATCAAGATCTTCATGCAAAAATGAATTGGAGACATCCATTTGTACCAAAGGCTAAGACTTAGACACTGCCAAGGCAAGAATAACCCTCACTGTGGTCATCTTTGCCACAGGAGCAAAGTTTCAAAGTAGTCTTGACCTTCTACTTGGGTAAATCCCTAGCAACAAGTCTAGCTTTGTACATGTCCAAGGAACCATCAGCCTTATACTTAATTCTATACACCCAATTACAACCAACAGAGTGTTTATTAGGAGGTAAATGCTAAAGAATCCAAGTATTGTTATTCTCTAATGCTACAAGTTCTTCATTCATAGCTAAGCACCATTGTGGATCTTTAGAAGCCTGGAGATATGTGTAAGGTACAGAGGGCAAAGTAGAGAGGTTGGAGCAAAATGAAACATAGGCTAGAGCAAAATTATTATAGGATATGAAATTTGACAGAATATAAGGAGAAGAGGGTCTTACTGTTGCTGAAGCCTTGGGATTATGGAAGATTAGTGGAAGGCCAGTATAGTCTTGATACTTAGAAGGAACAACCCTTGATCTTGCTAGTCTGGAATGTATTGGAGGCACAAGTTAAGAAGGTTGCAAAGAAGAGGATTCATAAAAAGAGGGTGAATAGGGCACATAATTTGGAGAAGGGAGATGATCATTAGGAACATTCTCAGAAATGGCATGACCATTGGAACGCAATGTGTCATTAAAAGGAGTATGAAGCTGAGAATGAGGATGGGAAGAATCATCAAAGAGACACTCACAATCAGAGCCAGTTGGTAAAATTGGAGAAAAAGAAGGATTTAGAACAGAAGAATTGGCAAAAGGGAAAATGTTTTCATAAAAAGTGACATCTCTACTATAGAAGATTTTATGAGATCGTAAATCATATAATTTGTAAGCCTTTTTACCAAAAGGATAACCAATGAAAGCACAATTGACAGCCCTGGGAGCAAATTTGTCTCTCCCATGAGCAATGGTAGAGGCAAAGCACAAACAACCAAATACTTTGAGGTGAGAATAGGAAGGAATATGACCATTGAGAATTTCAAAAGGGGTTTTATTAGCAAGGACAGAGTGGGCAATCTATTGATTATATGTGTTGCAGTAAGAAGACAATCACTTTAAAATTTTATAGGGAGACGAGAATAAAATCTGAAAGCCCTTGCAATTTCCAAAAGATATTTGTGCTTTCTCTTAGCTCTTCCATTTTGTTGGGGGGTTTCTATACAAGAACTATCTTGAAGTATGCCAAGAGAGTTAATAATGTTGGTAACTGAGGAACTAAAAAATTCAGTTCCAATGTCAGACCTTGTAACCTTGTCTAAGGCTTGAGATTGATTTGTGATCATATTGATAAAGGTTTGTAAGAGAGAAGGAACTTGAGCCTTGGATTTCATGAGATATGTCCAAGTAGCCCTTGAGTGGTCATCTACAATGGTAAGAAATGAGGTATGACCATCATGAGATATGTGTCTGTAGGGACCCCAGACATCACAATGCAGAAGAGTAAAGCATGAATTACTTCTGGAGTTACTTAATGGAAAAGGTTTTCTAGTTTGTTTAGCAAAATGGCACACATCACAAAGAAATTCATTGCACTGAAGTAAAGATGGATTATAAGGTATTGAAGTAAGCAGTTTAAGTTTAGAAATAGGAATGTGGCCTAATCTGGAATGCCACAGTTGTACAGAATGACCATTACATGTTACAGAATGAGAAAGAGAATGAGAAACAGAATTGGAAGGCTTGTAGTCCACCAAACATGCTTGAACAGAGGTATCCTTGGATAGTATCAACCTATATAGGTCATATTGCAATCTACCAATCACCCTTGATTTCTTTAACATTTGTTCCTGACGAAGACAAACAGCAGGCAAAAATAATAGGGAGCATTTAGTGTCTAAATTAGCCTACTGCCTGATATGATATTAAAAGAGAAAGCAAGCACATACAACACATTGAACAAAGTAATGTTAGCTGTCAAACAAACTGTGCCAATTTGAGCAATAGGTGCTTTGTTGCCATTGGGCAAGTGTATGAAGGATTTGACTGGTTTGGGGTTAATTAATAGGTCAAAACAAGAGGTTATATGGTCAGTAGCTCCAGTGTCTATAATCCAATTAGTGTTACTAACAGTGAATTGAGTCATGCAAATAGGACTAGCAATACTTGAATTAAACAACAAATTACTTGCTAAATGACTTTCTGGAGATTCAAGAGAGGTAGTATTTGATCCATTATTAAGCATATTGATCAATTGCTGAAGCTGAGCTACTGAAATGACATTTTTAAATCCTTTGTGTTGATCATCATGATGTCCAACAGTAATGCAAGAAGAAGATCCAGTGTTGTTGTTGCTAGTTAAGATAGATGTAGCTGTGGTTCTGTGTACTCTTGATTTATGATTCTTGGGCATTCTAGCCAAATCTGGTTTGGAACCATAAAAAGCATGCCATTCTAGATATCCATGAAAGAAGAAACACTTTTCTTTAGTGTGGCTAATACTATGACAAAAGTCACAAAACATTTGAGATTTTTGTTTGACCTTGTAATTGTTCCCTTTGTAGTTATTGTTGTTGTAATTGGTTCCACTGCTAAGCAATGCAGTGGTTAATTCAACAGAATTTTGGTTTGTATTTATGTTGACAACAAGTGAGCCTCTCTGTTGTTCTTCTTGAAGTAACATATTCAAGGCCTCATTCACATCAGGTAGAGGTTTCATCATCTAAAGCTGTCCTCTAGTGGCAGTAAAACTATCATTCAGTCCCATTAAAAATTATGTAAACTTGTGCACCAATTCGAATTCTTCTTGTTGCTTTGAGGCTCCACACTAACAGTTGCACAGGCATTTTGACAAATGAGTCAATTCATAATACTCATCCCAAAGACTTTTAAACTTTGTGTAATACATAGAGACAGACAGGTGTCCTTGAGTGAAAGATGCTAAGTCTTTTCTTACTTGGAAGATTTTTGGGGCATTAGTTTGACAATACCTTATTCTCAAATCATCCTAGATCTATTTTGCAATAGACAAATACACTAGCTTAATTCTCAATTTGGTCTGCCTATTTTCTCCAAAGTTTCATTAAGCTCACTCTACAATTTTTTTTATACTTTAATAACGGTACTTAATCAAAAGTTTCTGGCAAAACACACAATCGGGCCACTGTACTTTGGGGAAGGTTGCAATTCGGCCACTTATTGTTTGAAAATGTTATTTGGGCCAATGTACTTCAGTTATCTTGTAAGTGAGCCCATTTTTTGGACATACGTTAGTTCAGCCATTAAAATAACATAAACTACCAATTTTACCCATGTCTCCATCTTCATCTTCCTCAGTTAAGAAAAAACAAACCCTAACCCTAACGGGTGATCTTACAGGTTTTGCAAGGATAAAAAAAGGAGTGTAAAATATGAAATGTTTGACAAATGACAAACCTAATCTGTTGTCATTCCTACCCCTATCCCGTCTCTCTACTCGAGTGAAGCAAACATACAGAGGACTTAATATGAAGGAGTATTATATAGTGGTGAAACCCTAGCAACAAGAAATATACACTTCACCACCTCCAATCAATCCAATTCCTTACGACCTTGCTTTATTCGCCTAATCTCTTTTCAAATTTAGGTTTTTTCAACCCAAATAATTACTCCCAATTCACATCTCATAGCATACTCCTAATCTTCGCCATGGATGCTCAAAGAGCTCTGCTAGATGAACTCATGGGTTCAGGTACCTTTTCAAACCTTCAGTCTTCCATTCTTTCTTCACTTCGCACTGGTATTGATTTTTAATTTGTCCTTCTGGAATATTTTTTTCCCTTCAATTTTATGCATTTGATATGAGGAATTTGTTCAAATCCCAAAACCCTATTTTGCAATTTGTGTTTATCCTATGTACGAGATTGTTTTGTTTTCTCTTAGTTTTTATATTGCACCTTTTTTTAATTTAGCTCGCAATTTGACTGAGGAAGAGATGAAGGGGTACAAGGAAGTTACATGGGATGATAAGGAAATTTGTGGCTTTTATATGGTGAAATTTTGTCCCCATGATATGCTCATGAACACCCACAACGATCTAGGTGAGCTTTATTTATGCTATCGTTTTAAAATTTAGTAAGTTAATTTGGTGGTTACTTAGACACTTTAGGAACAGGGAAGAAAATTAGAATGATGCCCTTTTTCGGTTGTTGTTTTTTCTTAATAGGGGAAGATGAAGATGGAGACAGGGGTAAAATTGGTATTTTATGTTATTTTAACTGCTGAACTAACGTTCGTCCAAAAAATGGGCTCACTTGCAAGATAACTGAAGTACAGTGGCCCAAATAATATTTTCAAACAATCAGTGGCCGAATTGCAACATTCCCTAAAATACAGTGGCCCGATTGTGTGTTTTGCCAATGTTTCACATTAATCGTTTCATCTAGTTTTTTGAATGAAAAGGTTAAAGCATTTATGAATACCCGAAACTACCCTTATTTTACCACGTGCTAGTCACGTTGATTCTCTCACCCTTACCTCTGTCCTCTTTTCGTTTCCCACCTTCTTACAACGAATAACATAATTGTAGACAACAAACCAATAAAATACACACCAAACACTTACTCAGCAACATGTAAAGTATAAAACAGTAATTCCCATAAATCACGTATTGATCAAAAAGTTTATGCATGTATATAAACAAAATCTGTATCCAAATCCAAACCTTAAAACCCCCCATAAAATCATCAATAGGATACGATGCCCCACGAAAACTCCAAGAAATCATCCAATTTGCAAAACCCCAAACCCAAGACAAGTACTGCGATTATCCCAACATCATTGAATCAATAATATACAATGTTAGGAATATGTCATCGCAACAGCTCCTCTATTCATCAGCATATTCTAAGACATTGATTTGCTTGTTACCACTACAACGCATGTTTCATAAGTAGCTAAAAGGGCTGCGTACCGGTTAGTGTAGTAACTTGTTGGAACAATGCATAGGTCTTTAGACTAGGAAGTCTCTGTACATATCTGAGTCTTTGTCCTACCAACTGATGATGATCTCTCCAATGGATTAGCTCAATAAGTGCCAGCAGATATCTCACCAGCAAATATCTCAACAGTAGTTGTCTCACCAGCAGACATCTCAACAGTAGTTGTCTCACCAGTAGACATCTCAATAGCAGTTGTCCCACTAGCAGATATCTCAATAGGAGTTGTCTCACCAGCAGAATATCTATCTAGCATATATTCTCCCAGCAGACACCACTCAAACAGTTATATAACGACTGATATCCTAGTATCAGCCATGCTCTCTACAAGACTACTACAAGAGTGCTGCAAAGTTTAAAGAGGAACATCAGTCATTCTCTAAGCAATAAAGTCTACAAAGATTCGAAAAAGATACGTTGCAGATCTCCCTCACAGCTTAAAGATATGCATCAATGTCTGAGCCCTTTGTTTAAACCTTTAGACATTTTCTCTTTTGCGCTTAGTCCCAGTCTTCAAGATGCATCCTTTAAAATATCTGTGCGTGTTAGGTCCAAGGTTGCTCAAGATAGGCTAGAAGGGGGGGGGGTTGAATAGCCTATGTCCAATTTTTGAAGATTGATTCAAAAATCTACTTCACTTTAAGTTTGAAAAGATTTGCAGGCGGAAGTCTTGTGAAGTATAGGACAAGTTGAGAATGGCTGATCTTCACAGGTCAAGATCAGCAGTTCTCAACAGTTTGGAAATCTGGAAATTTAAAGCAACACAAACAATTTATAAACACACACAAGAAGACAGAGTATTTAATATGGTTCACACTTATAAATAAGTGCTACGTCCACAACCAAAGTGGTCAACTTTGGATTTGAAAATCGTGTACTAAGTTTTTCCACTAGATATTTTACAAACTAAATCTCTAATGGATTGTGTACAAAAATTTTGTTGACCAGTGTTTGTGGGAGAATTAATATCTATAGGATATGAATTCTCGTGAGCTATAAAAGCTAGGTGTTGCTATCAATGAAGAGCTTTAATGGACTAGACGTCTAAGTATGAAGCTTTTCAAAGAATGTATACAGATAGGACGTTTTTGAATTTAAGAACTTGAAGAAGATGAAGATGCAGTAGTTGAGGTTGTTGAAGAGTATTGAATGCAGCAATGGAGTCTCCTTTTATATGCAGGAGGAAGCTTGGAGCCGTTGGTGATCTTCTAATTTGAATTTAAGAGCAATTAATGCTCCAATCTGGTTGTTGACTCCTGATAGGCTGTCCTGCATCTTGCAGTCTGTCTCCTGACTCTTTGCTGAAAATAGGCGGTCTGTGCTTGCAGGAGGAATGTCCTTTTCTGAGTGTATGCCAATAATGGAAACCTTCATTAAATGATATTTGCAGGTTAATGTTGCGTCGCGATTAATGAGGTCTTCAAGTTAGGACATGTCTTCGGCAGATGACTATCAGACGTTCTAAGGGTCTTCAACATTGCTGATGAAGCTTGACCTATGTGAGCTTGTCCGATTTTCAAAAAGAAGACTGCTGATTCAAAATTTGCCTATTATGTAGAGGATGTCCGATGTCCTATAGGCTATCTTCTTCAAGACTTATACAATTAGCAACCCTAAGCTATTCAAGCTATGCCTAAGTACAAGTTGCCACACTAACAGACACGCAGGCCCATTAGTCACCTTGACTTAGACTTAGGTTATGGATTCAAGAAAATCTAGACTAAATACAACAATCTCCTCCTATTTGCTTGAGTCCATGACCTTACGAATACAATATCAGCTGACCATGTTCAAGTCTAGTAATAACATGCTTTGTACTGATATATTTAAATAAGCATGCCCTAGATGAACTTACAAAGAGGTCATTGTATTCAAGAATTACAAAGTGTTTACAAGTGAGAAATTAAGCATAGGACACTTGTAATGAAGCTGAATTTAAAGACATGCAGATAAGCAGAATAGGCAATATAGGACATGTCTTTAAACCAGTGGTTTAAATTTCATGCAATCATATAATAAGCAGTTCATAGTAAAGCATGTAAATTTTAAAACAGACATTGTTAATTAAACAAGTTGTTTAATTACAAGGTTTAGCAAAAAAAAAATTTATACAAAGTTCATCGGCCAGTTCGAGAGGATGACCTAGATGGGGCATGACCTTTGCCTTTGCCTGATGAAGATTGCCCATAGCTCCTTGATGTCCATTTTGAGTCAACAGCAGCCTTAAGTCTTGCAATTTCTTCTTTGGCTTCTGCTAACTCCTCCTTAGTATCTGCCAATTCGGAGGAGAGACGCTTGTTCTTCTGCTTGAGCAGAGCATTTTGTTCAATGAGCTCAATCCACTGATCATTGTTGAGTCTAGCTATCTCCTCCTTCATGGACGCAAGCGAGGTATCAATGAAGGCTAGGCGGTGCTCAGTAGTTTTGTGCTCCTTGCGATAAAAGGCTAAGTGCTTTTGAGAGGTTGTCCCAATTTTCTTTGAAGAGAGCAGCGTTGGCTGAGGAAGATGCTGAGATCTTGCTGGCTAAAGCAGTCTGGCTGGCAGAGATGGAGTGCAGGCAGACATCAAAGGCAGTCTTGGCACCCTTTGAAATTTCCATGACTTGGGTCATGCAGTCAGCTTGGACATGGGTGATGTGGGACTGATCTGCAGACAGCTAGTGCAAGGCCTTTGTAAGGTCAGCCGATATGACTTCAAAATTTTTCAAAAAATCATCTACCGCAGAGGCAAGGTAGTATTCAGGAAGAGCAGGGTGGCTGGCAGGAGCAGAGGATGGGCCAGCTGAGGGGTGAGCAGGACTGGTGAAGGAAGGAGGTTGGCTGGTGGCTTGGTCGGGGAAGGTCGGAGGATGGTGGTAAGACTGGGATTAGGCTGGAGGATCTTGGAGAATGGGTGGAGGAGGATAGGAAAACATGGTGGTAGAGGTTGGGATTGGTGGGGTAGGTCGGGCGAAGGGAAGGATAGTTGGGGAGGACGAGAGGGCAGGGATTGAGTCCTCGGACGGGGAATGAAGAAAGGAGGAGTGATATAGGTGGAAGAGGGAGGTGAATGGAATAGAATAGGGATGAGAGGATTAAAGCCTAAAAGGTGGTGACTACTTCAAAGAAGTTGTAGACCACAGTGAAGAGACGAAGGGCGAGATGAGGCGAAGACTAGGGGTTTAGGCGAGAGAGGGGAAGGAGAGATGTCGATTTGGTTGGAAGGGGAAGGCCAAGGTCCTGTGAATGGCAACCCATTGGGTGAAGATCATGAGATCTTGAACCGGCGAGTTGTGAGAGAAGAAGCGGGGACCAGGCGGGAGGAAGAGGGTCATAATAGGCACCCCATTGGAGGATGATGTCACCTGCAGACATGGGTTGGCAGGGAATCCTCTTAGGGTAGTCTAAGGTGGAGAGGAAGGGGTCAGAATCGACAGGATTGGGTCTAGGTCTGCTGTCTCTGAAGGACAGCAGATCCTGTACCTCAGGGAGTAGGTGGCTGTATGGGTTGGTTTTGACTCTTTTGGGGGTAGGAGGAGTGGAGGAAGAAGGGAGAGACCATTTGGAAGATGGTGTTTGAGAGGTGGTTTCAGGTGTGGGAGATGGCTCTTGGGTAGGAGTTGGCTGGATGGGAGTTGATTTAGGAGGGGAAGATGGTGGTGAAGTTGTAGGCTGAGTTGGTGAAGGTGGAGGAGAAGAGGGTTTATCAGCAGTCCCTGAGAAGTGCACCTGCTTCTTGGCACTCTTCTTGTAGCGTTTGCCATGTTTGGACTTTGTAGGTATGGAAGAGGCAGAAGTAGGTGGTGGAGAGGTGGTAGAGGGGACTGCTGGAGGACAAACAGCCGATAGAGGATCGGCTGGGGTTGAAACTGCTGTTTGGGAAACAGCAGGGGTATAGAAGGTTGGTGTGGAGGAAGTTGAAGAGGTAACTTTGGGAAGTCCAAAGGACTCATCAGTAGGCAAGATGGATTGTTTGGTTTTGGGTTTGGATGGTTTTGAGGATGAGGTTGATGTTTTAGGAGGGAGATCAGCTGGTTTGGAGAGGTCGGCTGGTTTGAAGGTTGAAGTGTCCTTCTCAACCTCAGCCTTGGTTCTGGCAGGTTTGCGGGAGTGTTTGAGTTTAGGAGTGAGGGTAGAAGAATGTTTGGGCTTTTTGGATGGAGGCTCAGCAGGCTCATAGGGGTCATGATCAAGCTTGTTGAGGTCAAAATTCTCAGGCAACTCAGCCCCAATAGGTTTGGGTTCCTCCTCCTCAGCAGGTAGCCGGCGGTGTATGTGACCTTCCTTTTACCCTTGCGCTTGGGTAGAGGGCCACCAAGAAGCGAGCAGAAGCAGAGGAGCAGCGCAGCGCGCAGCGGCGGCTTCACTGCGTTGGTTGTCCTTTTGGCCATATCATCCCGATAACGGGTGATGTTGTTGGCCGTGAAGACGTAGGTGTTAGACACCTTGATGAGGTCGTCATTAGCGACTCGCTCATCAATTTCCTCATAACGCCGGAGGATAACATTAATAACCCGTACGAAGGGTCTCTTCATGGAAGGGTGAGCTTGGACTTCAAAGAACACTTTGGGATAGCATTGAGAAGATGATCTTGGCCCGTTGAGTTGCTTGGGAAGGACCACGCCTTGGTCCACATCGCTTCCGGAGGTGAAGATGTCCCTCGAGCCATTATTGAATAAAATGCTCTTGTCGAGCGATGGCGATATGATAGGGATTCTCGGGAAGAGGTTTCGGACATCTCGGAAAACCTCTCGGTTGGGCGAACCTCATCATCTCCCAAGCAAGCGCCGATTCTGCATCGGTCAAGTCCGCTTGCCTTCAACAGGCGCTCAAGGATTTCACCTATATCCTTATAGGTCAACTTGATGTAGTGGCCTCTGATGTAGCCCTTGATATAGCTTAGGTTGACCGGATCATGGGCATTAGCCGGAGGAGGAGCAGGATCATTCGAGTGTAAAATTCCTCGCCAGAATTGTCAGTGGGTGTCGTTGAGCTGGAACAGAGGAAGAAGTCCACATTCAGCCAAATCCTTGAGCAGGGCATCACCAGCAGATGTGCTTATGATAGAGTCTCGGTCAATTGTCATCCCAGGGTGATAACTTGACCTGGGAAGGACTCTCAGTGGAAGTTTAGCAAGCCTTTGCAGCCCTGGTTGGCTTAGCAGAGGCGGAGGAGGAAGTAGTTGCAGCAGCCTTTGAGGATTTAGACTTTGCCTACACAATCGGCAGATGTGAGAACAGCATATATAGAAATCGGCAGATATGCAAAAACAGCAGATAATCAGGCAATCAGCATAAACAAGTACTGTTCAGATCAAAACCCAAAATATAGACAATTTGAAACATAACATAAGAACAGTTCATCATCTGGGTTTTGAAATATCTACTGAGTTTGTCAGTTTCAAGCAAACAAACTGATATAAACTGAAAACATAGTATCACAGGAATCTCTACAACACATTTTACACCAAAGAAGCATGATTCAAGCAACAATTGCAAGATAGCACAGTTCATCAATGGCGGACAGTTTTAAAACTCAAATTAGGTCAAAACAAGACCTTAAAACTGGATTAAATGAATCAAGAAGGTTTAGAAATCCTTACCATTGATGATTTTAAGTTTAAAGACTTGAGATTTTGGAGTTTTGAGAAGATTTGAGCAGGATTACAGATTGGAAGCTTGAAAGGTTTTTGAAAGTTTAAAATGGTGGTTGTTAAGAACTGTGAAGAGTAACTGTACGACTTCGCCTTTTTATACCTCTGTCAGGTCAATAAATGGTATTTGATAAAATTGAAATCCGCATTTATGACTTGCTGAGTCACTGTACATATGGCGTACTTAAGTCTGCCTATATTATTGGAGTCTGCCTATTTTATCGAAGACTGTCGATATGAAGATAGGTATTTACTTAAGGTTGTCTAGAATCTCGGCAGAATAGCAATTGACTGATCTCATATGCAATTCTATATAGGCATTTTATAACGTGACTTAAGGAATTTGCAAGAAAGGTTAATGATTGAGGTCAAGCATACCAAGCTCTCCTCTTAAATAAGCAAACCTGGTTGAATCAAGTGGTTTTGTGAAGATGTCTGCTACCTGATTCTCTGTTGGCACATATTGCATGCTGATGTTACCTTTTTCAACATGGTCTTTAAGAAAGTGATATCTCACATCAATGTGCTTTGTCTTGGAGTGCATGACAGGATTTTGAGAAACTGAGATTGCTGATGTGTTGTCACACATTATAGGACAATCGCCAGCCTTGATCTCATAGTCAACAAGTTGCCGTTTGATCCACAAGATTGAGCAGCCTACCGCCAGCCTATGTATTCTTCGCTTGTTGAAGTTGAAACAGAGGTTTGCTTCTTGCCGGCCCATGAGACAAGTCTATTTCCTAAGAATTGACATGTTCCACTTGTGCTTTTCCTGTCAACCTTACATGCAGCAAAATCAGATCGAATAGCCTATAAGATTAAAAGATGAATCTCTAGGATACCGATTCCCAAATTGGAAGTATCTATCAAATATCCGATGATTCTCTTGATCGCTTTAGGTGAGACTCCTTTGGATCGCCTTGAAATCTAGCACAAACACAAACAAAGAAACATGATATCGGCCTACTAGCGCTAAGTATAAAAGTGAACCAATCATGCCTCTATAAAGAGTCATGTCCACTTTCTTCCCCTTTCATCTTTGTCAAGATGGCGCTAGTAGCCATAGGAAAGCCGTTTGCATTTTCAAGACCAAATTTCTTGATAACATCCTTTGCATATTTGGCTTGATTGATGAAGATACCATTTGAACTTTGTTGAATTTGAAGACCAAGGAAAAAGTTGAGCTCTCCCATCATGCTCATCTCAAATTTACTCGCATAAGCTTTTCAAACCTTTTGCAAAGATTTTCATTAGTAGAACCAAAGATAATATCATCAACATAAATTTGAACAAGTAAGGAATGACCTTTATGCTTCATAATGAAAAGAGTAGTGTCAATTTGACCTCTTACAAAGCCTTGAGATGTCAAGAACTTTGAAAGGGTCTCATACCGAGCTCTTGGAGCTTGTTTGAGTCCATAAAGGGCTTTCCTCGGCTTGTAGACATCTTCTTCTTGAGCACAATGAATCCAGGAGGTTGCTCTACATAGACCTCTTCTTGAAGTTCTCCATTCAGAAATGCACTCTTCACATCCATTTGATATACTTTGAAGTCCTTGTAAGAGGCATAGGCCAAGAATAATCTGATAGCCTCTAATCTTGCAACAGGAGCAAATGTCTCATCATAGTCAATGCCCTCCTCCTACCTATATCCTTGGGCTACCAATCTTGCCTTATTTCTGGTGATGTTGCCATTTTCATCCATCTTGTTTCTGAAAACCCACTTTGTACCAATAACAGCTTGTCCTTTAGGCCTAGGGACAAGTGACCAGACTTGGCATCTGTCAAATTGGTTTAGCTCTTCTTGCATAGCTTCCACCCAGCTTGGATCTTCCAGAGCTTCATCAATCTTTTTGGGTTCAATATGAGATACAAATGCGTAGAATACATGCATTCATTCCTTGAAGCTTGTCTAGTTTGAACACCAAAGATTAAGATCTCCAATGATTTGAGTGATAGGATGATCTTTTACTTCTCTAACCTCTGCAGGTTGAACTTGTCCTATTGCATCGGCAGAGTTGGATTCTTGAGAAGTAGAAGTGTCTGAAGCTTGGTTTTCTGAAGGATAAGTTAATTCCAAGGTAGGTTGTATGACTTCTGGTGTGGAAGGCAGAGTGGATTCTGGGTTTTCAGAGTTTTCATTTGTTGGCTCATTTGAGGATTCTAACAAGTTGACTCTTGGATGAACTTGTGAAGAAGGAGGATCAGCAGGTCTGGGACTTGGCTGTTCTGTACCTGTCTCATACTCATCAGAATCATTAGTAACCTTAGGAGCCAAATGTGGCCCAATAAAATCAAATTCATCAAAAGAAACATGTACAGATTCAACAATTCTAAGTGAAGTTTTGTTGTAAACTCTATATGCTTTTGAAAACTTGACATATCCCAGAAAAATTCCTTCATCACTTTTGGATTCAAATTTACCTCTATGTTCTCTACCATTGTAAAGAACATAGCATTTACAACCAAATATTTTAAAGAATCCAATGTTGGGAGCTCGCCTCTCCATATTTCATATGGAGTTTTGTTATGAAATTTGTTTATGATAGACCTGTTTTGTGTGAAGCGGCAAGTGTTCACGCCTTCGCCCGAAATACATAGGCGGCTTCAAGAATCATTGTCTTTCCCGCTTCAATGAGAGTTCTGTTTTTCTTTCAAAGAACTCCATTTTGTTGAGGTGTGCCAACCGCAGAGAAGTTGTGACCAATTCCATGGTCATCACAATATTTGGCAACACCATTGTTTTTGAACTCGTTCCATTGTCCGATCCGACATCGAGATATCATCCAGCTTCGAGTCCGTAGTCTTCAAGAGTTCGAATGATGTCATATGCTTCATCTTTGAGGACATCATCTCCACCCAAGTAAATCTTGAGTAATCATCAACTACCACAAGTGTATACTTGCGCCACCAAGACTTGTAGTAGTTACAGTCCAAACAAATCCATGTGCAAGAGCCGTAGAGGTCTGGTTGTTGATAGGCAAGGCTTGCTTTTGAATGAAGATTTATGTAGTTTGCCTAGTTGACATGCTCGCAGACGTGTGATTCATGATATTTTAGGCAAACCAACAACTAGATTGTCCTTTGATAGCTTCTCCAAGTATTTGAAATTGAGATGGCTAAGCCTTTTATGCCACAACCACCGTTGTCGTTGATGACCTTGCAACCAAGCATAGATTTGACTTTCTTCCAACAAAGATTAAGGTCAACAAAGATAGACATTCCCTTTTCGAATCCCGTCAGATAGTTGAACATGTCTCATTGTCCTTTATGAGACAAGACTTGAGGAGAACTGACAGATTAGTCCTTTATCACAAAATTGTGATATGCTTAGCAGATTGTGCTTTAATCCTTCAACAAGAGAGACTTTGCTGATGGAGAGGTTGCCTCTGATTATGCTTCCATATCCAATGGTCTTCCCTTTTGAGTTGTCTCCAAAAATGACTGAGGGACCCTTTGCTTCAACAATACTTGAGAGAAGATTTGGATCACCAGTCATGTGCTTAGAGCATCCACTGTCTAGATACCATAGATCTTTCTCTTTTTCATTGACAGCCATGAAGCATTCCTGAAATATAGACATTTAAGAATATGGTCCCCTTTTTATTTTTGGGTCCTCAAGGTTAGCAACCTTTGGGATCCACACTGTTTAACCTTTGGAGGAGTAAATCCTCTAGATTTAGGTGTGAATCTCAGAAGGCATTCATGAATCTCATGACCATGGCCTTTGCAGAAAGAGCATTTGTGAAATCCTTCAACATGAGTAATGATTTCTTTTTGAGGCTTCTTATTATCAGCAGTCTTTGGAATGACCTTTGTGCTGATAACTGGCCTATAGGACTTAGGCTGATAATGCCTTTTCTTATTGATGTAAGGTTTACCATAGGTAGACCTCTTATCAAAAGATTTTGCATTTACAGGCACATGTCCTTTAAGCTTTTTATCGGCAGAGTTCACTCCTTTGGCCTTTTTATTGGCAGTATTAGGATCAGCAATCTTACCTTTGACAAATTTAATAGGCTTGAGCTGAGACTTCTTAAACTTGTTATCAGTCATCCCTGTTTTCTTAGGGTGACTAATGGCAGGTTTTAGTTGCTCAGACTCCCTATTAGCAGAGTCATTGCTGGCAGATTGCTTTCCTTTGGACTTGTCTTTTGTATTCTTGGGATAAACAAAAGGAACTTTATTAAAGCCAAGTCCTTGCCTTTTTGGAGACTGCTGGTCATAAGAAACTTCTACAGCCAATTCTTCAGCAATCACTTCAGATGTCTCATCTTTTTGAGAACTAGAAGAACTTCCCACATTGAACTCACTTTGGAAACCAATACCAGTTTTGTCATCAAGTGATTTTTGGTTTGAAAGAATGGTATCAAAGTTTCCTTTAGAGTTATTCCAAGTATTGACAACCTTTTGAAGGTCATCTTTCTCAGAATTTATTTTCTTGATATGTTCAAGTAGGAAATCTACTTTTTCGCCAAAGTTTTGTTCTCTTTTGCAATTTGATACTTTCACTTTTGTCTATCAAGATCTTTGATCTTAGACATCAAGGTTGATTTCTCAGAGACAGCTAGTTTATGCTTCTTGGCTAGTTTTACATAGGCAGCTTTGAATTTTAAAAACTCTTCTAGCATATCCTTGTTTGCTTTAATGAGCTCTCCCTTTGATGGGTCATTGAGCTCATCATCATCATCACTATCATCTTGTTGAAATGGTAGTGACCTCACTGAATCATGTTGTGACTCCCTGGCCATAAGGCATATGTTTGCTTCTTCAAAGAAAATCACAGAGTCATCCTCATCGTGTCGTGTCACACCATATAGGCAGATTATTTTCATCAATGTCTTCACCACCATCCCTTTTATTTTTGAAATTTAGTTTCGGACGTTTCTTATAAAATTCATATTTTGGCTTTGGACATTTAGAGGCAAAATGGCCTGGTTTCCTACAGCTTGAAACAAACAAGCTCATTATCCTTTTATAGTCTCGATTTATAAGGAGCGTAACTTTTGGTTGAGCAGCTTGTTTTATGAGGAACGGCTTTGTGAGAAGACGCCTATGTGATGATGATTTATTAAACCTTTTAAAACGTTGATATTTCTTTACAAACATAGCAAATGCTTCGTCTGAAAGAATATCATCACCATCACTGGATGATGTAGATGGGGTTTCATCAGGTGTTGAACATGAAGGTTCAGTAGACATGGCTGGTAATGACAAGTTTTTGAAACTCTTTTCCATCTCTTGAGCTTGTTGGATCTCAAGCTCATAGACTGAAAGACTAGCATAAAGGTTTCTAAGAGTCAATTTGTTTAAATCTTTTGACTCTTTCATGGCAGTGATTTTAACATGCCATAAACTGCCTAGTGCATTTAGAAATCTCATGTTTATTTCCTTCTTTTCATACTTCTTTCCTAAGGAGTAGCAAGAGTTGACTACCTCATAGAATCTGTCATAGGCGCTTCGTAGAGACTCTTTGGGATCTTTCTTGAAGGAGTCAAATTTCTGGATGCAGGTGTATAATTTGTTGTTCTTTGTCTCACCATCACCTTCAAGATATTCAAGGATGGCTTCCCACATCTCCTTTGCTGTGTCCAGGTTGATAATCTGCTGATAAGTGCTTATATCAACACAGCTGGTAATAATGTTGATGGCTCTTCCATCCAGTGCATCATTCTTTCTGTCTTCATCATCCCACTCTTCTTCTGGCTTCGGTACTTCAGGTTCAGCCGTTGGATCTACCGCGGCCAGTGTATTTGGCTTCATTGGAATTCTGGGTCCATCTGTGACACATTTCCACAAACGTTTATCAATTGAGTTCATATGTCTTTTGACTTTATCTTTCCAGATGTCAAAGTGAACTTCATCCAAGACAGGACAATGGTTCACGTTTGAAGTTTCCAACATTTGGTGAGCATCCATGATCTTTAATCTCTCGAGAGGTTAATCTCGGAAAAACAAGTTTTCAAAGAGTTAAGCTTTGATACCAATTGTTAGGTCCAAGGTTGCTCGAGATAGGCTAGAAGGGGGGGTTGAATAGCCTATGTCCAATTTTTAAAGATTGATTCAAAAATCTACTTCACTTTAAGTTTGAAAAGATTTGCAGGCGGAAGTCTTGTGAAGTATAGGACAAGTTGAGAATGGCTGATCTTTATAAGTCAAGATCAGCAGTTCTCAATAGTTTGGAAATCTGGAAATTTAAAGCAACACAAACAATTTATAAACACACACAAGAAGACAGAGTATTTAATATGGTTCACACTTATAAATAAGTGCTACGTTCACAACCAAAGTGGTCAACTTTGGATTTGAAAATCGTGTACTAAGTTTTTCCACTAGATATTTTACAAACTAAATCTCTAATGGATTGTGTACAAAAATTTTGTTGACCAGTGTTTGTGGGAGAATTAATATCTATAGGATATGAATTCTCGTGAGCTATGAAAGCTAGGTGTTGCTATCAATGAAGAGCTTTAATGGACTAGACGTCTAAGTATGAAGCTCTTCAAAGAATGTATACAGATAGGACGTTTTTGAATTTAAGAACTTGAAGAAGATGAAGATGCGAGTTGAGGTTGTTGAAGAGTATTGAATGCAGCAATGGAGTCTCCTTTTATATGCAGGAGGAAGCTTGGAGCCGTTGGTGATCTTCTAATTTGAATTTAAGAGCAATTAATGCTCCAATCTGGTTGTTGACTCCTGATAGGCTGTCCTGCATCTTGCAGTCTGTCTCCTGACTCTTTGCTGAAAATAGGCGGTTTGTGCTTGCAGGAGGAATGTCCTTTTCTGAGTGTATGCCAATAATGGAAACCTTCATTAAATGATATTTGCAGGTTAACGTTGCGTCGCGATTAATGAGGTCTTCAAGTTAGGACATGTCTTCAGATGACTATCGACGTTCTAAGGGTCTTCAACATTGCTGATGAAGCTTGACCTATGTGAGCTTGTCCGATTTTCAAAAAGAAGACTGCTGATTCAAAATTTGCCTATTATGCAGAGGATGTCCGATGTCCTATAGGCTATCTTCTTCAAGACTTATACAATTAGCAACCCTAAGCTATTCAAGCTATGCCTAAGTACAAGTTGCCACACTAACAGACACGCAGGCCCATTAGTCACCTTGACTTAGACTTAGGTTATGGATTCAAGCAAATCTAGTCTAAATACAACAGTGCGCTTTAACCTAGGCCTGCACGTCAAGTCACATCTTCTCTCAGCCTGATTCCCAGACAGAAATCAAGACACGATCTTCACAAAGATTTTTACCCAACAGTTCATGCGATGTACTATGATACATTGAAGAACAAACCTTCCAACGGATAGAAATCAATTCAAGTCACAACGAATCCTTCATTCCCTCTTCCTATAAAAAAAAACTCCCATCCCCCTTCAAGTGTGCGACAGTGAAGTGAGAACACAAAGAGCGGGAAAAATACAAGTGTAAAAACAAACACTTTGTGGAAAGTAATCTAAAATTCATAAGGCAAGAAGCTTCGCTTAATCAAGAATCTATTTCTTGATTTGAGTTTTTTCTTCATTCAAAAAACTCAGTCTCTTCAGTGGCTATACTCCAAATCCATAGCTAGAGACTAAGCACTCCGCCTACCATTGAAGACAGAACATGTTTGAAGATGTCCGAGGAAGATCATCAACTAACAATCCATATTGCATTCATACTGGCAGACTTGTATTCCATTGCAAGAGTTGTCGGTTGTGCAATAATGAGTCATCACAATTGGTCAAGTGCTTTGCACTCAGTTATTCAATTACTTGTTAATTAAACAACCCATAATATTATCTTTTCACATCTAATTTATCGAGTTGATACTACAGGAAGACACCATAATCATGACATCTGATTGGTTTTCCTGACGTATCCTTGATAAATTAGCTTTCCTATGTCTTCCCTTTCCCTTGACTTTGTTTTCCATGAAACCTTGGAGGTTGCTAGGTTAGAGAGTCTAGGTTGATGTATTAAGCATGTTTACCTTTGAGTAAATCTCTGCTGAATTTTAATATAAAACATATTTCGTTACATTCAGCCTTTGTTGCATCTAGTGAAGATTTAAGTCTGTTGTCATGATGTACTTGTACTATTTATTTACAGTTATTTTAATCTTCTATGTGATACATTTGCTGCTAGTTCTTCCGCTGCACTAATTATTCACACTAGCAAATGTTATAACTTCAATTTTTCACCAGACATTCTAGTCTACTGTGACAGAGTAGATAAGGTCTGCTGAAGCATATCAGCCATTCTCAACATCAGCAATGTTACTTTTAAAAAAATTTGACCAGACCTGATAAACATTTCATCCCTGCTTCTAAATGTATTTCAAATTTGGATGAAATTTTAAATGAAGGTAACATAGGATATACACCCCCCTCTAGCCTATATTCTGAGCATATCAACATGGACCTAACAAACACAAACCAATTCAATGAACCAAAATCAAATTCAACAAAATTAAACCCCTAAAATCAAAGGCAAGCACATAAAAATTGAATCTTCAACCAGAAGACTCACTATAATGTATGAGGAGGGCAAATAATTGTGACGCTCCATTCAAAAAGGTTGCTTTCATCGACCAAATCAGTCGAGAACCCATCAACGGGGTTTTTACAGAGATTATCTACAGATAAAAAAAATATATCATCGAAAATTCAAATTTCTGAACGATCCACATTGGAAACCTTAAAAATTTATTTGAGTTATTAGGGTTTCAAACTACTCGAGTTGAACTAGAATTCAAGCCCCTGCATCATGCTCTTTCAATAAGCTATTTGTTGAACGAAATTCTCTTGAGATCAATGAATGGAACCTTCAATTATTCATATAACCCGTTTGCTTGCTTCAATGGTGCTTCAATCTTGATTCAAGCTTACTAGGTGCGAAGTCAATGAAGAAATTATGTTTTACACTTGGTTTAAGCTGACATGCCCAAACCGGTTACACTTACGGTTCGGAACTGACGGTTCCACAAACCGTGACAAGGCAAACTGAAACCGAACCGTAGATGACCGGTTCCAGTTCCGGTTCGTCGGTTCCTGTTTTGGTTTCCCAATTTTTAATTTTTTGAATTTTTTTAACATTTGTTTTTATTTTTAATTTTTAAAATCTATTATAAAGTGTAAAAAAAGTGTTATAATATGTTGTTAATTATCAAAATACAAACTTTAAAAAAATGTGTAGGGTGTATGAGGCATCATGATATTATATGTTGATTTTGACATTCAAAATTTACAATGCTAGACTCCTCCAGTCTTTCATCAAGTCTCGTCCTATCTTTCATACAGTCTAATGTCCAAGGAGGTCAGAGTAGGTGCAGGCGTGAAGAATTTAGGAACAAATGGTTTCAAAATTCAATGTTTCAAATGTTAAAAATTGAATTTGAACGATTTTTTGGCGGTTTGGAACCGGCGGTTCACGGTTCTGAGAAATACAAATCGAAACCGAACTGTACCAATCTGATTTTGGTTCACGGTTTTGGTGGTTCCAAAACTGGTTCAGTTCCAGTTTTTGGACCGAATGGACATGTCTAGGTTTAAGGTGAGGGGGGAGAATCAACGTGACTAGCATGTGGTAATAGTTGCAGTAGTTTCGGGTTTTCATAAATATTTTAAACTTTTCATCGAAAAAACTAAACGAAGTGATTAACGTGAAACTTTTGATCAAGTATAGTTATTCAGGTGTGGAAAAAAATTATAGAGTAAGCTTAACGAAATCTTGGAGAAAATAGAGTGATCAAATTGAGAATTAGACCATAAAATAAATAAAAATAAATTTTTTTGAGACAAACAGTTGCACGTGGTAGGAAATCACACAATACTATATGGGTGAATCTAGTCACACGAGTGACGAAATTATTTTAACCAAATCGATCTAACCGATCCAAACCAATCCAACTGAATCAAGAATAGCCTTATACACATGCGTGCCACAATTACTTGTTTAAAAAAAAGGGGGGGGGGAGCGCTATTAACACCCCCATTCCCTCTTTATACACTCTTTTTCTCAATATACCCACCATCTTCATTTTACACCAACATAATTACTTAATACACCCCCTATAATTCATATTTTACCCCTTTCTAAATAATTCTTCTTTCTCTCTTTTCTTATCAACTATCCTGCAACCCACTTTCCCCCCTTCCCCCCCAAATCCAGAACGGCAGCCACCTTCCCCTCCCCTCACTGACGCCCCCACCTTCCCCTCCCCCTCCCAGCTCCCTCCCTACTTCCTTTTTTTTTCCTTCTTCTTCTTCTCCTCCCTCCCCTCCCTTCTTCCCTTATTTTTTTCTTCCCTTCCCTCCTCCTCCCTCCATAATTGCTTCTCAAACCTGCCGGAAAATTCTCACTAATGGTGTTCGACTATGGTTGATCGAATACCAAATCGCCAAATTTTTTTTAAGAAGGGGTGTATTGGGTTTGGTGGTGTGATCTCGGAGGGAAGAAAAGAAAGAGAGAGGGGAGGTAATGAATATAAGAAAGGAAAAAACAATTAGAATGGGGGAGGGGTAGAACAGAGAGATCACAGTAGGGGGAGGAGAGAAGGGCTGTGAGAGGAAGATGAACAGTGACAGAAGAGAAGGGCTGGGAGGGGAAGAAGGAAAGTAAAAAAAATAATAAATAAAGGGTTTTAGGGTCTTTTTACATAATAGTATTTTTGCAATTAAATTTTGAGAGATGTATTTAAAAGAAGTGGGGGGGGGGGTTGTGTTAATACTTAATAGCCATCCAAAAAAAATATTTGCTTTTGAGACCAAACGGTTGCCCGGATTGGAAATCACTCGGTATCGCACGAGTGAATACGGTCACACGAGTGACAAACTCCTTTATTAAGCTTTAGCGCCTGCGAGGAAAAGATTGCCCCAAATTCTCCGACGCCAAATATCACTCTCCGATTCGCTCTGTTGCAATTTTCTAGGGTTCTTGCCCATCGTTTTCCTCTCTGGCCAATCCATACATGAAACCCCCAAATTCTCTCCAAATTCATCCAGGATTCGTTTGATTTCCTTCCCACAATTCTCTTCTCCTATCTCTTATCTACATCAATATCAATTTAGGGTTTTGGGTACGTCAATTATGTTCATATCTCTTCTTCTCCGATTCTCGTCCCCATCGTCTCTCGTTATCAAACTTGGTAATCTCCGTGTCTTCGGTCCTGGTTTGAATCCCTTCTATCCCCACAACATGGCCAATCACTCCTCCTCTCGCTAATTCTCCCCCCTTCCCCCTCCCACCTCGAATTCTGCTCCTTGATTTCTCTTTTCTATATCATGTAAAAAAGGTGAAAAATCATCGATTCTGTTTCTTGGGTTTTCGATAATCCTGCTATTGGGAAATCTCTGGTTTTGTTTGTCTGCAAACTCTTTCTGTGTGTGGCGTGTGTGTCTTTTTTCGATTGTTTTGGGGGAATTTGATTTTGGATTGAGCCCATAAGCATGCCCCAAGATTACTTTATGGTTTCGAGTCCAAGGCGAGGCAGGCGCTCGCCCAGGTCTTATGGGGAGGATGATAGGGACGATAGAGGCTGGACTCTGCTTCACATTGGTGCTCGCAAAGGCGATCTCAAGGAGGTAGTCTCTTTTCTTTTCTTTTTTTTTTTTTTCCATTTTGCAATATAATAATATTTTATATATATATATGTGTGTGTGTGTGTGTGTGTGTGTGTTTTTTTGTTGAATCGTCTTCATCATAGGATATCTAATTGATCCCTGGCATGGCTATTTTATGATTTTATGAAGTAAATGGGTGGGCAGTGGTGGGAATTACTCCTTCCGTCCAAAAAATAAATAAATCATACCTTCCATTTTCTATTTGTCCTAGATAAAAAAGTGTCATCTTTAAAATTTACGCCATGAACCTCATTATTCGTTCACATTTTTACTCCATCTCTTCCTGGCAAAGAGTTCATTATGCTATTTTGGGATCTTCCACTCAAAGAGTCCACTTTAATCTTCATAATAGTTTCAACCTTACCCTCCACATGTGGTACAAACATATTATCTTTGCTAAAATATTTTAGTAATTATGACCAACTCCAATACTACTTATATATCCCTTAATTATTAGATTTTTCAAACGTGTACTCTTTGGGTGGAATGGAGGGAGTATTTATTTGTCAAAAAATATGAAAACGAAATTTGTGTCACAAGAACTATGTAACTTTAGGTGCAATTATAAAGAAAATATAGCAAACCAATAGTATAAGATTAAAAGGTTTGACTGTCAAATAAAACTCTTTATTTTACTTTTTTTTTCTTTTGTGGGAGGGGGGGGGAGTATATTTATCATGTGTTGCAAGTTTGAATTTCCTATGGCTCGTATACACCCCCTTGGTTTAAGGGCTTAAAGTAACCAGAATTACGATTGTTTGGGGACATGCCATCATGGTGTTTATTCTCTGCATATGGCTTTATATGAATATTGTTCGTGAAATGACTCTAATGCTCTAGAAACGAGGGTAGTAAGATTGATTGATAAGGTTGGGTTCATGTCTTCATTTTGCTGAAAGTTACGTCAATTTTGTTTTTGTTTTTTTTTTTTGGCATCTCAATGTTTTATAAAGAGTTTGGTGTTGAATACATTAGTATATAATCTAATCTGGAGATTCAGTTAGTCTGTGAGAAGAAATATATTGTCTGTATTTGAAAACTGTATCTTGTCTATCATAAGATCAACATAATCTTTTTGTCTTACGATTTTGTACATATATTTTGATGTTACCTTTCTGAATTACAAGTGCTTCATGTTTTACTGTGCATCTTTGAATTAAAATTTAAAGAGGGATAGTGAGAGAAGTTACTTTACTTGTTGTTTGATAGTAGCTAGTTTGCCTTTTTACGAGTGATATGTAGAAAATAGGTTCAGGAATGCTATGATCTGTTCTGAATGTCACAATAAAAGTACCAAAATCCAAAAAAATTGAACAAGAAAGATACTTTTCTTGTAGAAGTTTTGCTGTCATGGTGTGTAGTAGGAAACGTATCTTGTGAATGTAATGTTGTACCATTATAATTTTACATCAATCTTCTGTAGATTTTATTGGATTTGTATGCATTCTTCTTGATCAAGTAGTTTTAAGAATATGCAGTAACTGTCGGGCATTATAAAATTATCGATGACCAAAAAAGCTGCACAAATAGTGGAAAGGACAACAATTATAGCTTTGAAGGTTACAGACTATATAGGAAATTCCTTCTCCAGATTATATTGGAAATTTCTTCTATAAGTAGTGGTTTATAGCATAGACCTAAAGCCCTTTACATGATTTTTAAAGTTGTGAATTGTTATCTTACGCAGCATGTTGTATAGTTATCCTAGATGTATTATTTTCAATATGCTGCTAGCCCAATATTGGGTTTATCTGAAATAGATTTTTTTCTTTTGGAACGTATCTGAAATAGATTTAAAAACATAAAGGAAACGGAACGTTGGACAAGATTGTTAGAGTCAGCTACCTTTAATTTCATCTGACCACCATAAATATACCATGAAATGCGGCTCCTTGGTGTGGTAAACTACAACTGCCCCCGTGGAGTTACACTCTGGGGCCTTTTGGGAATAGTCATCATTTCATTAGCATTTCAATGAAGAATGTGATAGAGAATGTGATGGAATAAGTTGTAAGGTGTGGTTGTGCTGTTATTCATGAGTAAGATACGCAGTAACTTGTAAGATTCTATGAATTATGGCTGAACTGCCTGTGTGATAGTACGTGTGGCTGTACACATTCAACCATTTGGTTTTACATTATACGACTACTACTGAGAATTTGAAAAAGATATTACTAATCCAGAATGGTGTTGGTCATTCATTTTATTATTTTCGTCCTATTCTACTGTGGGAGGCCAACAGCTTGTTCATTTTTCATAATGTGCCTTCTACATATGTTTTTCAATGCTGTGACAGGTGTTAGAAACTTTCTTTTTTCTTTTGAAGTATTGAAGTAAGAGCCTATCATGTTCGTGGGAGTTCTCTTTGAACTAACCTGGATTTACTTTGGCAGGTTAAACGACTCCTTGACGAAGGAGTTGATGTAAACGTGGCTGCATTGGGCCCCAAAGCACATGGGGTAACCCCTCTTCATCTTGCTGCAAAGGGCGGTCACCTAAAGGTCATGGACGAACTGCTTGAGCGTGGTGCTAATATTGATGCCCGAACGAAGGGTGCCTGCGGCTGTAAGTATCGCTTTTCAAAGCCTAACATGGTTTTTTTGATGCTAGTGGTAGCTCAAATGTTAAACTTTCTTTCTGTTTTGTTGATTCAAGGGACCCCTCTTCACAATGCTGCTAAAGAGAGAAAGAAGAAAGCAGTGAAATTCCTGATAGAAAATGGGGCATTCTTGCCAGAAAACATCAACGACACAAGGTTTAATCCACCAACTCATTACTGCCCTGGTCTTGAATGGGCATACGAGGAGATGAAGCGTATTCAACAAGAGAGCAACTCATCATCTGGCGAGGCCTCTTGCAGCTCCGACAACTGAGGCCATTTCTTCTTGCTACTACGCCAGATCCTATGATCTTTACATGTTCGTGCATTTCTATGTCATAAGGCTTATGAGGGACCTTGATGATGTCAGCATGAGTGTTTCTTTCTTCATTCACTATGTTATTGAGTGTTGCAAACTATGGTTACAAAGTATAGCATTTAATAAGCTATGTTTCGCATGCTTTATGGTTAGCATTTGAACACTGCGTGATGGAGATATTATGATTGTAATGGAATTGTTGAGTGCATCAATGATACAATTCTGCGTGTGGTTTTCCTATGAATGTGTTTGCTACTAGTGTTCAAGTGTGAACTACTTTTGGTGGAATGAGCTGCTCATCAATGTTTCTGGGTGTAACCCTAAGCCATTGAGTATCGAATTTTTCTTTTTTGTAGCATTCAATTCTAAATAAAACCAGGTGCCGGGGTTTGCACACTTTATCATTTTTCCCTATTGAATTTTAAAAAGGTTTGTCGACGTGCTTGGGGACACCTTATATTTGTTGTGTACATGTTTTTTGGCAAGTCTGTCGAAAGTTTAATTTACCCTACAATGATGGGTACTAAACGTTATTCGGAGCCTTTCATGTGTGTTACCATGACTTATACTTACTCCCTCCTTTTTACGTAAAGAGTTCACCAATCTTTTTTGGATGTTTTACATAAAGAGTTTATTTTTTAAAATTATCAATGTTCTAAAAATTGAGTTAGGCGCTAGGCGCCCCTCTAACGCCGAGAAATCGACCAAATCGGACAACTAGGATTTCCCAAAAATCGCCGCTTGGGTGATTTCTCATTTAGTTCAGTTTTATTTTATATAAAAAAATTTTAAAAAACAAATTTTAAAAATTTAAAAAAAATTGAAATGAAAAATTGAAATCATTGTGTTGAATCACTCTGTTGACATTGTTTTGCCGTGAGAATATTGTGATTTTTATTTAGTTGTTGGAATTTGGTATAATTTGGAGCATAGACAGTGTGGTGGTGGTATGTAGTTAAGGTACTTGCTGAAATGACAAAGAGAAAAATTGTAGTATTGTTGTTTTGTTTTAGGATTAATATACAATTTGGTCCCTAAACTTGAAACTTCTTCCGATTAGGTTTTAGTATTATGATATTTCTTATTGTGGCACTTGAATTCAACATTTTGTCGTACAGTTAGTCCCTTATCTAACGGGAGTTAACAGAAATGTTAATTCATATTTTTAAAGACCAAAATACCACTATTGTGTGATGACTATGTATCCACTTGGATAAAAATGTTGACATGGAATTTATTTGGCGGGAAGGGAAGAGGAAATAAAGCTCAGCCCTCTTTTTGCAAGTTCATTATCTCTACTCTCTTTCTCTCTCTTCTCTATCTCTCCTCTATTATTGCATCAAGAACAACGAGTCGTCCTCTTCAATTGGGAGTCCTCCTCTTCAGTCATCGATTTCTTTTCTGTTACTATCTTAATTTCTTCTCTGCTAATCTCTTCAATTGGGATGATCTATTCAGCCTCTTCAATTTGGATGACCCATTCAGCCCTAATCGTGGATCCAAGATTTTAATCAAAGATTTTACAGTCTTCTTTCTTCTCGATTCATCAATCAATGGCCTCATCTTCATCTTCAACAATTGCCTCGGATCAACAACGCAAGAATGTATCCGGATGGGTGAAGTTTTGTAAATGTGGCTTGCGAGCTCCGGAGTGGACGTCACTGACTAGAAAACACCCAAGAATGAGGTTTAATGAGTGTCCAAATTACAAGGTATAATTTGAAAATTTTGATTGATTTAAATATGTATTAATTGAAATATTGAATTTATTGATTTTAATTTGTTTAAGTGTTCATTTTTGTAGGATCTCCAAAAAGATTGTGGATACTTTGAATGGGTTGATGAATTTCCTAAAAGGGCAATTGATATAATTAATGAATATAGGGATGAGGCAACTGATTTACAAGAAAAATTTGCGAAGATGGAAGTGAAATTGACGAAGGAAAAACAAAGAAATGCTACTTTAAAGCAAGAAATTTAAAGGTTGGAGTGTGAGTTGAGAAGCCAAAGTATGGAGTCAACAATGCTAAAATCACAAAATGAAACCAATCAGTGGAAGGGAAAGATGTACCTTAGATTGGTTTTTATTTTAGGGATTTTAAATGTTTCCTGTTAGGTCCAAGGTTGCTCACGATAGGCTAGAAGGGGGGGTTGAATAGCCTATCTCCAATTTTTGAAACTGATTCAAAAATCTTACTTCACTTATTTTAAAAAGATTTTGCAGGCGGAAGACTTGTGAAGCATAGGCCAAGCTTTGAGAATGGCTGATCTTCACAGGATAAGATCAGCAGTTCTCAGCAGTGTGGAATTCTGGAAATTTAAAGCAACACAAGCAAATCACAATCACACAAGTAGACAGAGTATTTAATATGGTTCACACTTATGAATAAGTGCTACGTCCACAACCAAAGTGGTCAACTTTGGATTTGAAAATCGTGTACTAAGTTTTTCCACTAGATATTTTACAAACTAAATTTCTAATGGATTGTGTACAAAAATTTTGTTGACCAAGTGTTTGTGTGGGAGAATTAATATCTATAAGATATAATTCTCGTGAGCTATGAAAGCTAGGTGTTGCTATCAATGAAGAGCTTTTAATGGACTGATCGTCTAAGAGTGAAGCTCTTCAATGACTGAGTACAAATATGACGTTTAAGCTTTTAAGAACTTGAAGACAATGGAGATTCTGTAGTTGAAGTGGTTGACGTTTTGAATGCAGCAATGAAGTCTTCTTTTATATGTAGAAGGAAGCTTGGAGCCGTTGGTGATCTTCTAATTTGAATTTAAGAGCAATTAATGCTTTAAACTGGTTGTTGACTCCTGATAGGCTGTCCTGTAACTTGCAGACTGTCTCCTGACTTTTTACCAAAAATAGGCGGTCTGCGCTTGCAGGAGAAATGTCCTTTTCTGAGTATTTGCCGAGAATGGAAACCTTCATTAAATAAGAGTTACAGGTTAACGTTGTATCGTATTTAATGAGGTCTTTTAATATGGAGCATATCTTCGGCAGATATTTATCGGGCGATCTTGAGGTCTTCAACATTTCTGATGAAGCTTTGCCGAGGTGAGCTTGTCCGATATCATAGGAAGACTGCAAATTCAAAATATTGCCTATTGTGCAGAGAACGCCCGATGCCCTATAGGCTGTTCTTCTTCAAGACTTATACAAAAAGCAACCCTAAGCTATTCAAGCTATGCCTAAGTACAAGTTGCCACACTAACAGACACGCAGCCCATTTAAATGCAACAACATGTTGTGATGTGAACAATTAATGTTGCCATAGCAATGACTTGTTTTATGTTTGCAATGTATTTTGTATTTTGAATGGACTCCCTTTTGTTTGCAATGCAATGTTGTTTTATGTTTGCAACACTACTGACATTGTCCATACAAACATTAACAAAAGAGCCTTATTACCACCAAACCACATATAAACTCCAATATAAGTGCAACATGACATTAACAAAATTAAAGACCATCTGTTCATTAACATTTACAAAAGACCATCTGTTCATTTGGATTGACATTAATACAAAATACCAATCATTCGTGACACAAAAGACGATATTAACAAAAGACCACATTTGACATTTCAGTGCACTAATATTAACAAACACCAACAAGCCAAAACTCTACAAAATACCAACTGTTGACTTCAAGAGTGTTCACACAACAAATGAAACCTTATTCACTTTGGCTTTTGAGGTGATAAGGAACTCCTCGTTATGAATTTCTTTCCATTCCTTAAACTTGGGAAAGAATCACTTCTGAAACCTCTAGTTGGAGTCAAAGGAGGGGATTGAGAGACATGAGGAGGGGCTGCACTTGATGATTGTGTGGCTTGAGAGACTTGAGTGGGTTGAGGAGGGGCTGCTCTTGATGATTGTGTAGCTTGAGAGACTTGAGTGGGTTGAGGAGGGGCTGCACTTGATGATTGTATAGCTTGAGAGACTTGAGTGGGTTGAGGAGGGGTTGGAGATTGAGTGGGTTGAGGACCATCTTGAAAGGAATCAAGATGTATTGTTGTAGATGAACCTGGGGCCTAATAGAGACATAAAAACAAGGAAAAAAATGTGTTAGCTTGACAAAGACATAATTATAGTACTTATTCAGAATTAACCTAACTAACTTAAGTTTTACCCTATAGTAAGTGTCTCCAGAAGGTGAAACAAACAAACCAACACCATTAAGTTGGATGTTTGACTTGTGCTTGGTAGGTCTTCCTCTTTTTCTTGGTTGAGTGGCATCTTCTTGCCTTTCTGCCACCTTTTTCCTTCCATCATTCCTTGTTTTTTTGTACACTCTTGGCATGCTTGGGCCTGCATCAGCTTTCTCTTTGTTACCATCACCTCCAACCTGCACACACAATAATCATTCATCAATTATTGTACTATAGTGAATATACTAACCTTCAAATTAAATGCACTTACATTTTCATCAGTTACAGAAGTGGATTTTGGCTTTTTGTAGCCTCTTTTGTTGTGGCCAACCTCATTGCAATTACCACATTTTTGTACTGTTTTCTTAGAAGTTGTTGCTGAAGTTCCATCACCTTCCAACTGCACACACAACAAACAAATAAATTAACACCACTATATTGAATATAGACTCAAATTCAATTAAATGCACTTACATTTTCATCATTTGCAGAAGTAGGTTTTGGCTTTTTACATCCTTTTTTATTGTGCCCAGCCTCATTGCAGTTACTACAAGTCATTTCCCTTCCTTGTCTTGACAATTTCTCATTTGTATCCTTAGTTTGTTGACTTTTCTTCTTTGGCTCCTCATTATGCTCCTTAATTCTATTCTTTTTTGGTCTGCCTGGCATTTTTATGGCTTTAGGAGGTAGCAAAACT
The DNA here is from genome assembly GCA_016624345.1 of Platycodon grandiflorus. Lineage (NCBI taxonomy): Eukaryota > Viridiplantae > Streptophyta > Magnoliopsida > Asterales > Campanulaceae > Platycodon > Platycodon grandiflorus. Next base: position 39,018,994 of record CM028362.1, read on the forward strand.
TCCTTCTAACACTTGGGCCAATTAGCTTCCCGACTGATAGGCATTAAAACATTTGAGTATATTTTTATGAATACATCTCTCCTGTACCAATCTGAGACAAAGTCCTCTGGATGCCTATCCACTCTATACATACTTGACACAGCATGGCAACATGGTATGCCAGTCAAGTCCCATTCCCTACATGTATATGTCTTGGCATCAATATCAACAATAAATCCCTCAGATATGTATGTCACTTCAAACTTTGTGGCGCCATTGTACACTGATTTCCACTTCTTAGCCTCAGTCATATTCTTCTCCAGCCTTTTTCTAATTCTGGGACACAAACTATCCCAGTGCTTAGACATTCAAACCTTTCTTCTTGTTATCCTAGTCATCATTATCACCCTTATGTCCTCAAGTATGTAGATTAAAGGCTTAGACCTAGATAAAACAAGAGAACCATTAAACCCTTTAGACATGCTGTTCTCACAATTATCACACTTACTATGCTCCTCAAACCGACCACTTGTGCACATTTCTGTTCATCAAGTCCTCATATGCCTCAGCATCAACCTCTTTCAAACTTTCACATGCTTTTTGGTATGCATCTGTGTGTGTAGCTTTTGCAATTTTCCAAAACAATTTCCTCAATTCAACCCCCTTAAATTTCTTAGTCCAGTTAGCACAAACATGTCTAGCACATGCTCTGTGCTCAATTGCAGGCAACAACTCAGAAATAGAGTTCACCAAACCCTGTCAATAATTTTAAATGTCAGTAAACAAATAATTGCATCAAATATGAAATGCAATGCAATTTAAATAAATGAATAAACAATTTGTTAGTGAATGCAATTTACCTTTTGTTGATCACTACTAATTGTCCATCCATGACCATCTTCCATGTCCAGGTCCTTAATCAAAAGTGATAAGAACCATGACCATACATTCCTGTTTTCAACTTGAACAACTGCCCATGCAATTGGCCACATTTGATTATTTGCATATCTACCAACAGCTATCAATAACTCACCCTTAATCAACCCTTTCAAAAAACAACTATCAACCCCAATAACTGGCCTACATCCACTAACAAAACCCTGGTTAAGGGCATGGAAACAAATATATATTCTCTGAAAAACAGGGGGCCCATTTAGATTAGGCTGATGGTACTTGATTTCAATTGTACTTCCTGGATTTTTCTTCTTCAATTCTTTTCTGTAGTCCCACAATCTAGCATAATGCTCATCCATTGATCCTATTGCATACTTTATAGCTTTCTGTTTAGCCCTATGACACAAACTGATATTGACTTTCAACTCATATGTGTTTAAAATTTCAGCAGCCATTTCCTCACAAGTCCAATTACAGTTGTTCCTAATCCTGGTGAAGTACTATTTAGCTAACCAATTGGATGATAACTGTCTTGTCTTAATGTTCTTTGAACACCTATGCACTGGATTAAGGGACCGTACAATGAAACTATGCTCATTCTGCTCTTTGCTAGCCCAAATCCTCCATGGACATACTGCAGAGTTCACACAAACAGCACAAACCCTTACATTTTCATTCTTTATGTACTTCAGATCAAACCCTTTACTAATTGCATAGTTAGTAAGTGCTTCTTTAAATTCTCCAGCATTTGCAAACTGTAGACCAACATGGAAATTCACATCTTTCAAGTCAGATTTTGGGTTAAAAGTTTGGCCTTTAATCTTTTTTTTCTTCCTATTCCTCACAGGTTTATCAGAATCTGTTAAAGATTCAACAACATCACTTGGATTTGACTCAGTTTCAGAAGAATACAATTCACTTTCCAATACCATCTCCTCATCAAAATTTAAATTAGGCTGAATGTCATCTGCAGCAAGTTGTTTTTCAGTCCCTTCTTCCCTTTCAATTGATTGTTGTTTTTCAATCCCTTCTTCCCTCTCAACTTCTTGCTGTATTTCTGGCACATCACCACCAGCCTCTTCTTCCATTTCAAGTCCTCCCCTCCTCAACTGAGCCAACTCGTCAGCACTAGTATCTAAATCACTCTCACTAAACTCATATTCAGTTGATTCTTCATCATTTTCATCTGAATCATTCTCCTCATCATCATTATTTCTTTTTGCATCTTCCAATGATTCTTCCTCACCAGTTTCATTACCTGATTCAACAATTCTTTCTTTACTCTGACCTTCCTCAACATGCTTTAGATTCATGCTTTAGATTTTCATCATCAACAAAAGCAGCCTCTAACCAATCATCATTATCATGCCTATTATCATTACTATCCTTCATATGATTTTCTGCACTCTTGTTCTCATTAAGGCCACCCAAACGTTCATTAATAATGTCTGCTAAAATGCAATCTTGATCAAGTAAAATTTTTGGATCAAAAGTCATACCATCAGGGTAAGGTAGTCTAGGAATTTCATTACTCATCACAGCTTTACCAACTTCGTGTTCTACGTACATCTCAACCTCATCTAATTCCTTAATCAACCCAATCATCTCTGTAGTCTCACTGTTTGAATACAATCTCTTAACTCTCATTTCCAAAGAATTACCAGGAACCTTGTAGTACATACACTTCACATTCTTATATTTAAGAAGATTACTAACAGCTTTCTTTACATCCCAAAATGATATTGTGTCAGTGTCCCCCATCCAGTTATATAATCCACTTCACCCCCTAAATAAATCAACCTTTCACTATCACAAAAGCTTCCACCATGATGCAAACAAATACTAAACACTGGCATTCTGCATGAGAATTATTTATAATTATAATTAGCATACCAAACAACATAACTTAATAATATTGGGGCCCCACTAATACATGAGGCCACCACTAACATATTAATAAGTTACAAACATAAAATTAAAACGAGAAAAACACACAAATTTGGGATCACATACACTGCATTGGGCAATACATGGAGAAGACAAAAAGCATAACATGAAAAGCTCAACCATTTGGGACCACATATTACATTAAGAAACACACACACACACACACACATTTGTCTTAACAATATAATAATTAAGAAGAATGACACGCAAACAATATAATAATTGTTGACTTTACATACACAAGCAAGCAAGGCATACACTGCATTGGTCTATACATGGAGACATAAAGCATAACATGAATTAAAAATTTGGGACCACATGCACATTAAGAAACACACACACAAACAAAGATTTAATAAAGCAACACACGCACACACACAAAATATAATAAGGAAACAGACACACACATCGACTCCATAAATGGATCGAGACAGAAAGCAAACATGAAAAACATATTCAATTTGGGACCACATCAACCCTAATTTTTAAATTCAATTTTGGAAAAGTATACAAACGACTCCATTGTACAATATTGACACTAATACGTAACCCTTAACAATTTAATAACATTAATAACGAACGACAATGAACAACAAGAACATCTATGAACTGACAAAATCAAGAAACCCTTCTTTTTATATAAAAATTGTAAAACAAAATTGACATACCTCGGTCGTAGTTCAATTCAGGGAGCTTATTGATGACGATTTGGTAGTTGAGATGCCTACTTGATCGATTTAGCTGTTAGAAACCCTAATTTATAAACCCTTGTCGTACCTGCTATCGCTCTCTCTCTCTCTCTCTCTCTCTCTCTCTCTCTCTCTCTCTCTCTCTCTCTCTCTCTCTCTCTTCTGTTATTGAAGTCAAACTGATTAAGTTTACTTTTATTTTTCTTATTATATTATTTTGGCTTTATCAGTATTTCCATCTCATCATTATTATCCACGTGGATTCGAATTCGTGAAACAGATAAGGGTATTTTGGTCTTTAAAAAAATGAATTAACGTTTCTGTTAACTCCCGTTAGATAAAGGACTAACCGTACAACAAAATGTTGAGTTCAAGTGCCACAATAGGAAATATCATAGTACTGAAACCTAATCAGGGAGAAGTTTCAAGTTCAGGGACCAAATTGTATATTAATTATCCTTTGTTTTAAAGTTTAAACTTTGGAGTTTGGAATGGTACTATTGAATTTGGTTTTAATTTTTAACTATAAATCTTGTAATATGATTATTACTTTTAGTTTATTTGGTCATATTTAGTTATTTATTATTGTTGCAGCAAATATTGTATGAATCTATGGTTTAAATGTGTTATTACGCCTTGATTTCTAGGCCCCGCCTAGGCTCCGATTAGTCCGCTAGGCCCTGCTCTGCCGCCTAGAATCCGCTTAGCGATTTTTAGAACACTGAAAATTGTGCATATAATCTCTATAAACCTTTCAACTTTACCCACCACATATGTTATAAATATCTTGACTATGTTCAAACATTTTTGTAATTATAACTAACTTTAATACTACTTACATATTTCTTAATTATTATACTTTTCAAACGTAGACTATTTAGATGAAGGAAAGGGAGTATTAGACATTTGGTCAGGTTTGTTTGGTTATTGGTTACCGGTTAGAATGAAATGGAGACTATTAAGACCCTGGCATCTTCTTGTCTTTCATTCCCCTAGGGAATAAGAAAATATTCAATGGTTGCGAAATATCAAGTGACATGTTTATACTGGTAGGTTTTTTTTGGGTTCACTTTGTACTATTTAGTATTATAGTTTTTACTATTAGTCTTGATGCACCAAATAAACATGTTATTTGATGCTCTGGGACCATTAAATATTTGTTTTAAATAAAAATATTCAATGATTGTGATGCATCACGTAAACATGCCACGTGCTGCTCCTAGACTATCGAATATTTTCGTCCTATGGAACGTGAGCACCAGCTCCTTGCCAATTGCATTTCTCGACTCGGTTTCAACAAGATCCGGTTTTCAGCCTCTTTTCTTTTCTCTTTCTTGGCAAGAACCGTTGTAGGCTTGTAGCCCGTCTTCTTTTGCTCAGTGAAAAAGATGAGTTTTTATTGATCTTGTACCAAATATAGAAAATGCTGCAGCCGCCAAGAAGACAGCCCCTTAAACAAAGCATTCACAAGCAGAGAGGAGCTAAAAGCAACTTCCACACACCAAACAAAAGCAGCATTTATGGGTGGGAATGAACTAAATTGAGTTGAATACTTGAATGTTCAAGCTTGTTTTATAACATTAGCTAACATGGAAAAGTATTCGAGCTTGACTTGATTTGTTCTCGAGTCAATCTCAAACGAGTGCATTTGTGAGCTTATTGAATTGATCTTATAATTGTCTAACGAGCTTGAAAGCAGATTGTTCGAGTTTGGTATGATTACCACACGAGTCAATCTCAAACAAGCTTCTGGGTATAAACAGACCTGATTGCCTCAACTTCTACTATCTTTGAATCTGCAAAACCAATTTAGCCATGGAAGACGCCATGAATGTTTCCAAGCCGATTCCATCTCAACTTGCAGGCTATTGTGGATCCATGTTTTAGCGTATCGAATCGAACCTTATTAGGCATGATTTGATCATGATGGAGGAATAAGCTAAAGGAAGGCAACGAATCGAGCTTTTACAAAAGTTAAAAACAGCTTGTACGCTTTAGTCATTTACGAAAGCAAATTTTTATCAACAATATTCTTTTTTTATCTCTACAACTTCTAGAGAATGTATGATTTCTTTTGCCACGCATAGTAACATTATCAACAATCTTCTCCCAAAGCATGAAACCGCTTTCAAAGAACAGTTAAAACTTTATAAATTAATATCCTTAGACCAGCAAATATTATTAATTTAACGAGATATTAATTAATTTATACATTAATTAATACTTTAATAATTTATAGATTAATTAATACTTTATTAATTTATCAAGTAACTATTTCTTTAAATAAAGTGCACAATTTACTATGCATCCTTCAAATTGCTACTTAATTTATTATGCTTCATTGTTCAATGTATTATATTACATCCGTCTCAAAATAATTACCGTTTTAGTAATTTATATACAGATTAAGAAAACTTTCAAAAAAATTAATGTACATTTATTTAAGTTCATTTATTGTAGGAGAGTTGTAAGAGTATTTTTCTTTTTCTTTTTACCAACTCTATTTAATGAAAGTAATAAATAAAGACAATTTTAACAAAATATAGCCAAATATTTTTTGAAATCCTATAACGATAATTTTTTTGGGACAAAAAACCTTTGCTCAAACGACAATTATTTTGGGACTGGGGTAGTATTGTTCAATGTACTACTTTATGAACATTAAATAATACTATCTCCATCCCAAAACAATTGTCGTTTTAGCACAATTTTTTTGTCCCAAAAAAATGTCGTTATAGGATTTCAAGAAATATTAGCATACATTCTACCAAAACTGTTCTTATTTATTATTCTCATTAAACAGGGTTGTTAAGAAGAAAAATAATAATAAAAAACTCGTGCAACTTATTTATAATAAATGAACTTAAAAAATGGTAGATTAGTTTTTATGTAAGTTTCCTTGATTTTTGTGTAAATTGCTAAAATGACATTTATTTTGGGATGAATATAGTATTCCCTATTTAAACATAAGAACAATCATACTAACACAAACATATCATACACACAGCAATGGCTTCTCATGTGTAAAAAAATCAACAATGACAGACGGAAATCCTCGAGCATTATTCAAGCACTGCAAGGATAAGAAAAATCAGAGATAAAAGTCAATGTGACATCAATTTCAAGAAAAAGCAAAAGATAATCGAATCATTTTTTATGAATTATTCATAAATCACTAATGCACTAGGTAATACATAAGGAGTTGTTAATTTAGATAATGCATGGGGTCTTTATGAGTAATCATACACTCCCTCCGTTTCAGACAAAGAATTTACTTTTGATTTTTTTGGATCAACTTAATTAATGTTTGATCAATAATTTACATAAATTTATTTATTTTTACAAAGGTAAAAAAGTGATAATCCATAATATTTTTAAGGTAGTTTTTAATTAATGAAATTTTATTTCTTAAAGCTTAAGTAAATTATATAAAATTTTGATTTGACTTAGTCACATATTGACTTCTAAGAAATAAAAAGTGACTCTTTACCTGTAAGGCTCTTATAAATTTTGCGAATTATTAATTTAACATGTCTCCAAGTCGGGACCGACCAAAATTATTATTTAAGAAAGATTATTAATTAGTCGAGTTTTAAGTGTAGTCGATTAAGTACGGGTTCTAATCTAAGTAATCCGAAGGTCTACTTGTTTTGGAGGTTTCATCTTGAGAATAAGCGTAACCAGAGTCTCGTTAATGTCCAAGGACATTTGTTCTATCTTAAAAACAGTCGTTTTGATGAAAGATCGATAAGATAGAGTGACAAATACTAGAAAAACTTCCATTATTAGACAGACAGTACGCGATCAAGGCCTCGTAAGCTTCCAGTTATGAAGACGGCTTCAACGTGGAAAGGGAATGTTCGAACCAGTTTTTTGAGGCAGTATGGAATATGTAAAGGCAAACAAGTTGGGAGAAATGATCATTTGATCCTGTAACTGCCAGATTGAATTTGTTAGACATAAGGAGATTCGAGTTCTATGTATATCTGCGTTTCTATCACCTAAAAGACATTTTTCTGATGGTGCAAAAATGGTTTTGCGACCTCATCAAATCAGCCTAGCTTGCTCGGGTTCGATATCTATTAGTTGGGAAAGACCTTTGTAAGCTGGAATCCGCATCTAATCTATAAAACAAGACCAAATAAGGACTGCAGGGCCTGACCCTGCAATAATTCCCTGATGCTTATTTTCGTAAATGTTTAAGACCCTGTTTGCTTGCGCGTTTTGGGCAGCGTTTTCACCCAAAACGCCGCTGCGTTATGTCAAATAATTATGTGTATAAACATGCATTGTAATAAGCGGCGTTTGAGAAACAGAGGCAGCGTTAACAACGCTACGATTTGTAGCCTGTTGCAGAAAACGAAAACACTGTGCTCTTTGAAATTTACAAAAACAGCCTGGAAAAGTTAAGAAACATATATGTGAAGGAGAGAAAATATATTTTACTTCCTTGAGATTTACAAAGTGTACATCCCTATTTATATACAAGCTAGAGTATTACTTGGAGAAGGAGTCAATCCCTCCTAGAATTATGCTACAAAATAAATCTTCCTAACTTACAATGAGTGAAATAAGGAAATGAGATAATTACATCCTAACTACAAGCTAAGGAGATATTGACGTAATCTCGTCAAATCTCAACAGGAAAGAATACCTACCTCCTTTCTTTCATTTTGTTCTTTCTTAACAAATATTCAGGTTTTACCAACAAGTACGTACATGAACTGATGAATGGGTTCTTTTATGTTAACCATAGGTTTTGAGTTTGAGACTTATGAGAATACAGTTGTATTAAAAATCTTATTGGAAGAGTTTTATCATCCTTGTGGTCCGATCCGGCTTGAAAGACTAAAAGATTAGTCTTGGGCTCTTGGGGACACTGAAAACCAAAAAAAAACACAAATATTTGGGCTTTGAGGTTATAAGTTGCCAAAGTTGGGCATGAGAAACTTTAGAGCTTTAAAGAAATACTTGGGTTTTTGAAGTTAATAGTCTTAAAAAATTTACCCAGGGGATATTATTTTTATTACTTGAAGTAATTGTAAGCTTTCTTTATGTAAAAAATTTTAACAAAAAATATGTTTTTACGAAAGGGTAAGATTGTCATTATGAACAGTTACCCAAGTTCCAAAAAACAACTTTTTGAAATGATACACCAAATGCATTTACCAAAAAAAAAAAAATTTATATTTAAAAATATCAAAGTTATGCACCAAACAGGCTTAGTTAGACGATTTAGACCTCCCTGTGCTATGAAATGAGTTTGGGTGTTTTAAGTTACGATTACTTGGGTAAGTAGCTTGACTAGTCGATAGTCCGTCCATCTATACTCAAGTAAGGAATTAATGTAGAACTCCGGTTTCGAGTTATGCTTATCATCATGCATCTAAAACACTCATTTTTAATTGTTTCCTTTACATATTCGATCATGTGACTCGGACAACCAACCCTAGAACTACAAAGCCTATGGGAAACAGTCCAAGGTGCAAGGTTTTGGGGCCAACTTTTGACCATCGCGGCATCGCCTCTGAAACAATAGTACTATATTTTTTCTTATGCCCTAGGCAAGTAAGTTACATATTCAACCCGGCCTCATGGCCTTATTAAGCTTCCATTTTTGAAGAATATATATATATATATATATATATATATATATATATATAAACATCAAAAAGGGGAAGGTTCAAAGTGAGGATCCCCTAGCTAGCTAGCTAGTTCCTTGATTGATTGCATATGTCAAACATGAGGTTTGGGTCCGATTGTATTATATATATTAACATCAAAAAGGGGAAGGTTCAAAGTGAGGATCCCCGAGCTAGCTAGCTAGTTCCTTGATTGATTGCATATGTCAAACATGAGGTTTGGGTCCTATATATTGTATTGGACCACAAAAAACCATTTGACTTAAACACACTCGTTTTCATTTCTTAGAGTCTATCAGATTAGAGTAAAGACAAGAAAAACATGACCGGCCATGTCGCTAGCTTGGTTCGTTAGATTTCAATTAAAAAATAATTTAATAATTCATTGGTAAGTAGTCAAGTGGTATTAAAACTCGTCCTCGGGACTCACTCGTAGGAACGAGCTAAAGTCATAGCTTTCAAACAAAAAAAAAAATTTTTTTAATAAAATAAAAACAATACAGTACAAACAATGACATGATATCACCGATCAATTTTTTAATACCCCCGGAATAAGAATCCTCATTCAAACAAACCCTAAAACTACAAGGCCTCCGCAGATGGGTATACGAGGGAATAGTCAAAGAAGGGAGTTGGAGGGCCAAACATTGTATTATAGGGGACTTTTGTAGTTGTAGTAGTAAGAAGATTCAAAACTAATTATTTAGAAGAAGTCCCACTTCTAACACCATACCGTTCCTTGGAAATTAGTCCAAGACCATCACAATTGTGAATAACTTGAAAAACCAAAAAAAAAAAAAAAAGAAAGGAAAATCCAAACTGAGGGATTCATTCAAAACAATGCAACGGCAAAGGGTGGTCGTTAAGGGGTGACCGTTAAGGAGTGGCCAGTGGTAGAGCTGGAGCTTTGTAAAGTGTAATGTCTGAAGTTCGATTCTTACCATGCATGTTAGAAGAAAAAAAAAGGTTTTTTGTTATAAAATATAAGAAAGTAAGCAAGGAAAGATGTAGATGGAGTAGATAATTGTACTTCTGGGGGCAATGTATAATACAAGCTGAGTGAGAGTACAAGAGAAGGAGAACAATATCGAAACTTATCAGGAGTAAATGAAAATGAAAATGAAAACATGAGCTTGCTATTTATAGTAAGGCGATATGGCTTCCTCTGTAACTTCGTCAAGCTTCTCCAGTTAGCTTCCCTAAAGCTTCTCCTGTAAGCTTCGTAAAGCTTCCTCAGTAAGATTCGTCATATGGCTTCTCTTGTAAGCTTCTATTAATTGGCTTCTGGCCAAAAAGGGACATCCACATAAATATATTTACAACACTCCCCCTTAGATGTCCGTTACTAAGGAACATGCCTCGTTAAAACCTTACCAGATAAAAACCCTATGGGACAAAAAAAACTCTAGTGGAGGAAAAAGAGTACATGATTCCTTTGCACCAAGAAACTCCCCCTGAAAGAAATATCACTTAAAGATATCTTCGTCGACACATTCCAATATCATATACCAATTTCTCAAATTTTGATATTGGTAATGACTTTGTGAAACAATCTGTCAGATTGTCACTCGAACGAATTTATTGAATGTTACTGTCACCATTATTCTAGAGATCACTGGTGAAATGTATTTTGTTCTATATCCTTTTACATATCCTTCCCTGATCAGTTGAGCTATACATGCAGCATTATCTTCAAATAAGGTTGTTGATCCTGCCTATTCTGACACCAACCCACATGTCTCTCGAATGTGTTGAATCATTGATCTTAGTCAAACACATTCTTATCTCGCCTCATGGATTTGCTATTATTTCAACATGATTTAAAGAATTAACAGTTAATGTTTGTTTGGTAGAGTGTCATGATATAGTTGTACCACCAATTGTAAATACGTAGCCTCTCAGTCGTTCCTTAGAGATAATGAAGTACATACTTAATTACATTCCAATATCTTCGAATTGGATTTGAGCTATATCTTGCTAATAGATTGACCGAGAATGTAATGTCCGGCCCTGTATTAATAGCAAGGTACATTAGTGCCCCAATTGCACTAAGATATGGTACTTCCGGACCTTTGAGTTTTTCATTATCCTCTCGAGGTCGAAACATGTCATTTTTCGCGTCAAGTGATCAAACAACCATTGGGGTACTCAATGAATGTGTTTTGTCCATGTAGAAACGTTTTAGGACGCTTTCTGTATAAGTTGATTGATGAATAAGAATACATTTGTTTAAGTGCTCGATCTACAGGCTGAGACAACATTTGTTTTTCCCTAGATCTTTCATCTTAAAATAATTAACTGCTATTAGAAGTTCTTCAGGACTCCCAATAATGTTAAGATCATCATCATATACGGCAATTATAACAAATCCCTAAGTAGATTTTCTTATGAAAAACAAATGGACAAATAGGATCATTCTTGTATTCTTCTTTTACCAAATATTCACTGAGACAATTATATCACATTCGTCAAGATTGTTTTAACTCAAACAAAGATCTTTGTAATTTAAATGAATAAACTTCTCGGGAGTTTGAATTGCATGCTTCAGGCATGTTGAATCCTTCAGAGATCTCATATAAATATCATTATCAAGTTTGTCATAGCAGTGACAATATTCATTAAATGCATATCAAGCTTTTTATGTATTGCCATACTAATGAAATAATGAAATGTAATTGCATCCACCAAGGGGAATATGTCTCCTCAAAATTGATTCCAGGTCATTGCGAAAATGCTTATGCTATGAGTCGTACGTTATCTCTTACGACTATACCATCCTTATTACATTTTCCCACAAAGGCTCATTTATGCCTTACTAATTTTAGATCTTTACGTGTACGGACTACAAGTCCAAAAACCTCACTCTTTCCAAGTGAGTTCAATTTTGCTTGAATTGTGTCTTTTTATTTTGTTCAATCATATTTATATCGACACTTGTCGATACCCCTAGGTTCAAGATCCTCGTTATCTTCCATAACATTAAGCGCTATGTTATATCCAAAAATGTTATCGACAACTATTTTCTCTCAGTTCCATCTTTTTCCCGTAATGACATAATTGATCGAGATCGATCTCTTCATTCTCAATAGTTTCAGGTACCTGAACTTCTTCTGGAATTATTTGATTAATTATGTCATGGGTCTCTTCAGGAGTTCCAATTACCTCGATGGGGCTCTTTCCATGATTTGCTCCTTTTCTCTTTCGAGGATTTTTGTCTTTGGAACCGATTGGTCTACCACGCTTCAGGCGTACTTTAGACTTATTAGCTACAGAATATTAATGGGTTGTCCTGCTGGGACATCAATCCGTATAGGAGCATTTATAGCTGGAATATGTGACATATTTATTTTATTTAGGTCAGTAAATACATCTGACAATTGATTCGCTATTCGTTGCAAGTGGATTATCTTTTGAACTTCGAGTTCACATTGCTTTGTATGAGGATAAAGATTGTAAGATAGTGTGTTCCACTTAATGTCCTTTTTCAGCTGATTATTTTCTCCCCCCAACATATATTCCCAATTTCTACTGGTGCGTTGTGGTGGAGCAATTGGAACATATACCGCACACACAAAAATTCTTAGATGGGAAATATTTGGCTCCTGACCATAAGCCAATTGTAAAGGGAAGAGCTTGTGATAACTTGTTGGCATGAACCATATAAGTGTTGCTGCATGTAAAATAGCATGTCCCCAAGCTGGAGCAGGCAACTTTGTTCTCATAAGCAATGGTCTAGCTATTAACTAACCGTTTAATAAACGATTCAGCTAAATCATTTTGTGTGTGAACATAAGCAACAACATGTTCAACATCTATTCCAATTGATGTGCAATAGTCGTTGAAAGCCTAAGTGCAAAATTCACCAACATTATCAAGATGAATTGTCTTGATATCATAATCTAGAAATTGTGCTCGTAATTGAATTATCTGAGCAAGCAATCTCGCAAACGTCAGGTTACGAGTCGACAATAGACTTACATGTGACCATATTTGAGATGCATCTACTAAAATCATAAAATATCTAAATGGTCCACATGGCGGGTGAATCGACTCACATATATCACCTTGAATACGTTCTAAAATTTTTGGAGATTCAGTTCCAACTTTAGCTGGTGATGACTTAATTATTAATTTGCCTTAAGCTCAAGCAGCTTATAAGAATTCATTGGATTGAAAAATCTTCTGGTTTTTCAATGGATGCTCATGTGAATTTTCAGTAATTCTCCGTATCATATTTGATCCGGGATATACCCCAACCGGTCATGCCAAATAGTAAAACCTTTTAAATTAGTAAACTTTTGGTTTTCTATCTCATGTACTTCAATTGTGCTAATCTTTGTACAGTACAATTCGGAGAAAAATGCAGGTAACTTTTCTAGTACACATTTGTTACCCAATACAATACCTATAATAAGTGGATAATATCCCTTTAATTTACAGTCTCTTGCCCTAGCTAGGGTTTCACCCTTCGTGGTTCCCGGCGGCTGCCATGGCAGTCCCGCCACCACTAGACCCGCCGCCCCTTAACCCAATCCCTACTAAGTCCTTTGTTGAAGCCCTTTCTTCATCCAAGCCAGCGGTGCCTCCCGTGTCCCTCCTCATTCATCCGGCCTCACACAAAGGCAAGCCAGCCTTGAAGTTATCAGAAGACATTGTCAGCCACCTTGCGCAACCTTTCAAGCTCACCTTAATAGGTAAGTTCTCTCATGGCCGGCCTTCAATGGATGCTACACGTAAATATTTTCACACTTTTGGCCTTAAAGCCGACTTCAAACTGGGTCATCTAGATGCCAAGCACATTTTAATCCAACTTAATCATGAGGAGGACTATCAACGGTTATGGATTAAGGATCAATGGTACCTTGGTCAATTTTCTATGAGAGTTTTCAAGTGGAGTCCTAACTTCCGTCCTGATGTTGAAAGTTCCATAGTGCCGATTTGGTTTGCTCTCCCTAATCTTCCCATTCATCTCTTTCACAAAGCCACCATGTTCGCTATAGCAAACCTTTTTGGCAAACCTCTAATGCTCGACCAAGCCACTAAGAACCTCTCTCGTCCAAGTGTTACCCGTATTTGCGTCGAGGTCGACCTTCTAAAGCCGGTCCCAAAGCGAATTTGGATAGAGTGTGGTTCGCAATCCCAAGGCTTTTGGCAATCTCTAGAAGCAGAAAACCTAATGCGCTATTGTTCGCATTGTAATCGCCAATGCCACTTGGAAGAATTCTGCAAGATAAAGAACCCAATGGCTGCTTCTTCGTCAAACCCTAAGACCGCTACCTTTGCTGCCACAAACAATACAGCCTCCCTAAAACTACATAACCCCGATTCAAACCCCCATTTACAGCCCAAGACCTCTACAAGATGGACCCCTAAGAAGGCTGATAAAGGTAAGGGAATCATTATTGACTCTACCCCAAACCCTATAATTGAAGAGCCCATTGTTAATTGTTGTATTTTAGCCTAGATTTGCTTGAATCCATAACCTAAGTCTAAGACAAGGTGACTAATGGGCCTGCGTGTCTGTTAGTGTGGCAACTTGTACTTAGGCATAGCTTGAATAGCTTAGGGTTGCTATTTGTAAATTACCTTGAAGAAGATAGCCTGTAAGGATATCGGCCATCCTCTATGCATCTGCCGAAGTGTGCATCAGCAGAGTCCTTCAAGATATCGGACAAGTTCATCTAAGCCAAGCCTCATCAGCTAAGTTGAAGACCCCAAGATCGTCCGATATAGAACTGCCGAAGACATGTCCTGATTTGAAGCTTTCGTTGACTTCAATGCAACGTTAACCTGCAAAACGCATTCAATGAAGCTTTCCATTCTTGGCATACAACTCAGAAAAGGACATTCTGCCTGCAAACACAGTCTACCTATTTTTGGCAAAGTGTCGAGACAGATCGTAACTTGCAACCGCCTATCGAGCTTAACAACACCATTAGAGCATTGAATGCTCTTAAATTCAAATTGAGCAACTCATGAAGATCTCCAACGGCTCCAAGGTCCTCCCTGCATATAAAAGGAGACTTCATGGCAGCATTCAACACACTTCAACTACTACAACTCTGAATATTCTTCATCTTCTTCAAGTGCATTAAAGCTTAAACGTCCTATCTGTACATTCTTCTTTGAAGAGCTTCACACTAAGACGATCAGTCCATTAAAGCTCTTCATTGATTGCAACACCTAGCTTTTCATAGCTCACGAGAATTGTATCTTATTGATATCAATTCTCCCACACAAACACTTGGTCAACAAAATTTTTGTACACTATCCATTAGAGATTTAGTTTGTAAAATATCTAGTGGAAAAACTTAGTACACGATTTTCAAATCCAAAGTTGACCACTTTGGTTGTGGACGTAGCACTTATTTATAAGTGTGAACCATATTAAATATTCTGTCTATTTGTGTGTGATTGTGAATTGATTGTGTTGCTTTAAATTTCCGTATTTCCAATCTGTAAGAATCGCCGATCTTGACCCGCCAAGATCGGCCATTCTCAACTTGTCCCGTGCTTCACAAGACTTCCGCCCGCAAAATTTTTAAAACCCTAGTGAAGTAAGATTTTTGAATCAATTTCAAAAATTGGACATAGGCTATTCAACCCCCTTCTAGCCTATATAGAGCAACCTTGGACCTAACAATTGGTATCGAGCTTAACTCTTTGAAAACTTGTTTTTCCAAGATTAACCTCTTGAGAGATTAAAGATCATGGCTGCTCACCAAATGTTGGAAACCTCAAACGTGAACCATTGTCTGTCTTGGATGAAGTTCACTTTGACATCTGGAAAGATAAAGTCAAAAGACATATGAATTCAATTGATAAACGTTTGTGGAAATGTGTCACGATGGACCCGAATTCCAATGAAGCCTAATACACCGGCCGCGGTAGATCCAACCGCGCACGAAGTACCAAAGCCGAAGAAGAGTGGGATGATGAAGACGAAGAATGATGCTCGGATGGAAAGGCCATCAACATCATTACCACTGTGTTGATATAAGCACTTATCGCCAGATTATCAACTTGGACACGAAAGGAAATGTGGGAAGCCATCCTTGAATATCTTGAAGGTGATGGTGAGACAAAGAACAACAAATTATATACTGCATCCGAAGTTTGACTCCTTCAAAAAGGATCCCAAAGAGTCTCTGCGAAGTGCCTATGACATTCTATGAGGTAGTCAACTCTTGCTATTCCTTAGGAAAGAAGTATGAAAAGAAAGAAATAAACATGAGATTTCTAAATGCACTAGGCGTCTATGGCATGTTAAAATCACGCCATGAAAGAGTCAAAAGATTTAAACAAATTGACTCTTAGAAACCTTTATGCTAGTCTTTCGGTTTATGAGCTTGAAATCCAACAAGCTCAAGAAATGGAAAAGAGTTTTAAAAACTTGTCCTTACCACCATGTCTTCGAACCTTCTTGTTCAAAACCCGATGAAACACCTTCTACATCCAGAAGATGATGATATTCTTTCGACGAAGCCTTTGCTATGTTTGTAAAGAAATATCAACGTTTCAAAAGGTTTAATAAACCATCATCACATAGGCGTCTTCTCACAAAACGCCGTTCCTTATAAAACAACCGCTCAACCAAAAATTCGCTCCTTATAAATCGAGACCATCAAAAGGATAATGAGCTAGTTTGTTTTAACGTAGGAAACCAGGCCATTTTGCCTCTAAATGTCCAAAGCCAAAATATGAATTTTATAAGAAACGTCCGAAACTAAATTTCAAAAACAAAAAGGGATGGTGGTGAAGACATTGATGAAAGCAATCGCCTACATGGTGTGACACCGACACCGATGAGGATGACTCTTGTGATTTTCTTGAAGAAGCCAACATATGCCTTATGGCCAGGAGTCACCACATGATTCGGTGAGGTCACTACCATTTCAACAAGATGACAGTGATGATGATGATGAGCTTAATGAACCTTCAAAGGGAGAGCTCATCAAAGCAAACAAAGACATCTTTGGAAGAATTTTCAAAATTCAAAGCCGCCTATGTGAAATTAGCCAAGAAGCATGAACTAGTGTCTCGAGAAATCAACCTTGATGTCTAAGATCAAAGATCTTGATAGACAAAGAAGTCGAAAGTATCAAATTGCAAAAAGAGAACAAAGCTTTGATGAAAAAGTGGACTTCCTACTTGAACACATCAAGAAGATAAATTCGAGAAAGATGACCTTCAAAAGGTTGTCAATACTTGGAATAACTCTAAAGGAAACTTTGATACCATTCTCTCAAACCGAAAACTTTAGATGACAAAGCGGTATTGGTTTCCAAAGTGAGTTCAAAGTAGGTAGTTCTTCTAGTTCTCAAAAGGATGAGACATCAAGTATTCTGAAGAATTGGTCGTAGAAGTTTCTTATGACCAGCTAGCCTCCCAAAGGCAAGGACTTGGCTTTAACAAAGTTCCTTTTGTTTATCCCAAGAACACAAAAGACAAGTCCAAAGAAAGCAATCGCGAATGACTCGCTAATAGGAGTCGAGCAACTAAAACTGCCATTAGTCACCCTAAGAAAACAGGGATGACTAATAGCAAGTCTAGGAATTCTCGGCTCAAACCTATTAAATTTGTCAAAGGCAAGACGCTGATCTCAACACTTGCCTATAAAAGGGTAAAAGAAGTGAATTCGCGATAAAAAGCTTAAAGGACATGTGCTCGTAAATACAAAATCTTTTGATAAGAGGTCTACCTATGGTAAACCTAACATCAACAAGAAAAGGCATTATCGCCTAAGTCCTATAGGCCAATTATCGCGAAAGGTCATTCCAAAGACTGCCGATATTAAGAAGCCTCAAAAAGAAATCATTACTCATGTTGAAGGATTTCACAAATGCTCTTTCGCAAATGCCATGGTCATGAGATTCATGAATGCCTTCGAGATTCACACCTAAATCTAGAGGATTTACTCCTCCAAAGGTTAAACAGTGTGGATCCCAAAAGGTTGCTAACCTTGAGGACCCAAAAATAAAAGGGGACCATATTCTTAAATGTCTATATTTCAGAATGCTTTATGGTGTCAATGAAGAAGAGAAAGATCTATGGTATCTAGACAGTGGATGCTCAAAGCATATGACCGGTGATCCAAATCTTCTCTCAAGCATTGTTGAAGCAAAGGGTCCTCGGTCATATTTGGAGATAACTCAAAAGGGAAGACCATTGGTTATGGAAGTATAATCGAGGCAATCTCTCCATCAACAAAGTCTCTCTAGTTGAAGGTTTAAAGCACAATCCGCTAAGCATATCACAATTTCGTGATAAAGGTCTAACATGTCGGTTTTCTCAAGTCAATGTCTCATAAAGGACAATGAGACATGTTCAACTATCTGACAGATTCGAAAAGGGAATGTCTATCTTTGTTGACCTAAATGCCGTTGGAAGAAAATCAAATCTATGCTTGGTTGCTAGGTCATCAACCGACAATTTGGTTGTGGCATAAAAGGCTTAGTCATCTCAATTTCAAATACCGGAGAAGCTATCAAAAGACAATCTAGTTGTTGGTTTGCCTAAAATATCACTGAATCACACATCTCGCAGAGCATGTCAACTAGGCAAACTACACAAATCTTCTTTCAAAAGCAAGCCTTGCCTATCAACAACCGACCTCTGGCTCTTGCACATGGATTTGTTTGGACTGTAACTACTACAAGTCTTGGTGGCGCAAGTATACTCTTGTGGTAGTTGATGATTACTCAAGATTTACTTGGGTAGAGATGATGTCCTCCAAAGATGAAGCATATGACATCATTACGAACTCTTCGAAGACTACGACTCGAAGCCGGATGATATCTCGATGTCGATCGTACAATGGAACGAGTTCAAGAACAATGGTGTAGCCAAATATTGTGATGACCATGGAATTGGTCACAATTTCTCTGTTGGCACACCTCAACAAAATGGAGTTGCTGAAAGGAAGAACAGAACTCTCATTGAAGCGGAAAGACAATGATTGCCGAAGCCAAACCGCCTATGTATTTCGGGCGTAAGCCGTGAACACCGCCGCTTCACACAAAACAGTCCATCATAAACAAATTTCATAACAAAACTCCATATGAAATATGGAGAGGCGAGCTCCCAACATTGGATTCTTTAAAATATTTGGTTGTAAATGCTATGTTCTTTACAATGGTAGAGAACATAGAGGTAAATTTGAATCCAAAAGTGATGAAGGAATTTTTCGGGATATGCCAAGTTTTCAAAAGCATACGAGTTTACAATAAAACTTCACTTAGAGTTGTTGAATCGTACATGTTTCTTTTGATGAATTTGATTTCATTGGGCCACATTTGGCTCCTAAGGTTACTAATGATTCGATGAATATGAGACAGTGAACGCCAAGTCCCGATCTGCGATCCTCCTTCTTCACAAGATCTTCCAAGAGTCAACTGTTAGAATCCTCAAACGAACCAACAAATGAACACTCGAAAACCCCGAATCCCCTTTGCCTTCCACACCGAAGTCATACAACCTACCTTGGAATTAACCTACCCTTTAGAAAACCAAGCTTCAGCACTTCTACTTCTCAAGAATCCAACTCGCCGATGCAATAGGACAAGTTCAACTGCGAAGTTAGGGAAGTAAAAGATCATCCTATCACTCAAATCATTGGAGATCTTAATGGGCGTTCAAACTAGACAAGCTTCAAGAAATGAATGCATGTATTCTACCGCATTTGTATCTAACATTGAACCCAAAAGATTGATGAAGCTCGGAAGATCCAAGCGGGTGGAAGCTATGCAAGAAGAGCTAAACCAATTTGACAGATGCCAAGTCCGGTCACTGGTCCCTAGGCCTAAAGGACAAGCATTATTGGCACAAAGTGGGTTTTCGAAACAAAATGGATGAAAACGGCAATATTACAAGAAACAAGGCAAGACCGGTAGCCCAAGGATATAGACAGGAGGAGGGTATTGACTATGATGAGACATTTGCTCTGTTGCAAGATTAGAAGCTATCGATTATTCTTGGCCTATGCCTCTTACAAAGACTTCAAAGTTTATCAAATGGATGTAAAGAGTGCATTTCGAATGGAGAACTTCAAGAAGAAGTCTATGTTGAGCAACCACCGGGTTCATAGACTGCTCAAGGAGAGAAGATGTCTACAAGCCGAGGAAAGCCCTTTATGGACTTAAACAAGCTCCAAGAGCTGGTATGAGACCCTTTCAAAGTTCTTGATATCTCAAGGCTTTGTAAGAGGTCAAATTGACACTACTCTTTTCATTATGAAGCATAAAGGTCATTCCTTACTTGTTCAAATTTATGTTGATGATATTATCTTTGGTTCTACTAATGAAAATCTTTGCAAAAGGTTTGAAAAGCTTATGCAGAGTAAATTTGAGATGAGCATGATGGGAGAGCTCAACTTTTTCCTTGGTCTTCAAATTCAACAAAGTTCAAATGGTATCTTCATCAATCAAGCCAAATATGCAAAGGATGTTATCAAGAAATTTGGTCTTGAGAATGCAAACGCCTTCAAGACTCCTATGGCTACTAACCGCCATCTTGACAAAGATGAGAAGGGCAAGAAAGTGGACATGACTCTGAGGCATGATTGGTTCACTTTTATACTTAACGCTAGTAGGCCCGATATCATGTTTGCGTTTGTGTTTGTGCTAGGTTTCAAGCCGATCCAAAGGAGTCTCACCTACAAGCGGTCAAAAGAATCATCGATATCGATAGATACTCCCAATTTGGGAATCGGTATCCTAGAGATTCATCTTTTAATCTTATAGGCTATTCGATGCTGATTTTGCCGCATGTAAAGTTGACAGAAAAGCACAAGTGGGACATGTCAATTCTTAGGAAATAGACTTGTCTCATGGGCCAAGAAGAAGCAAACCTCTGTTTCAACTTCAACAACCGAAGCGTAATACATAGCCGCGGTAGCCGCCGCCACAATTGCTGTGGATCAAACAAAGAACTAGTTGACTATGAGATCAAAACGATGATTGTCCTATAATGTGCGACAACACATCAGCAATCTCGCTCAAAATCTGTCATGCACTCCAAAACAAAGCACATTGATGTGAGATATCACTTTCTTAAAGATCATGTTGAAAAAGGTAACATTAGCATGCAATATGTGCCTACGAGAATCGTAGCGACATCTTCACAAAACCACTTGATTCAACCAGGTTTGCTTATTTAAGAGGAGAGCTTGGTATGCTTGACCTCAATCCTTAACCTTTCTTGCAAATTCCTTAAGTCATTTTATAAACTGCCTATATAGAATTGCCTATGAGATTTGTCAATTGCTATTCGCCGAGATTCTTAAGTCGGTTTATAGACAACCTTGAGTAAGTAACTATCTCCATATCGGCGGTCTTCGATAAAATAGGCGGACTCGATAATATAGGCGACTTAAGGGCGCCATACGTACGAACTCATCGAAGTCATAAATGCGGATTCAAATTTTATCAAATATCATTTATTGGCCTGTCGAGGTATAAAAGGGCAAAATGTACAGTGACTCTTCACAATTCTCAACAACCGCCATTTTAAACTTTCAAAAACCTTTCAAGCTTCCAATCGTAATCCGGCTCAAATCTTCTCAAAACTCCAAAATCTCAAGTCTCTAAACTTAAAATCATCAATGGTAAGGATTTCTACACCTTCTTGATTCATTTAAATCCAGTTTACGGTCTTGTTTTGACCTAATTTGAGTTTTCAAACCGTCCGCCATTGATGAACTGTGCTATCTTGCGATTGTTGCTTGAATCATGCTTCTTTGGTGTAAAATGTGTTGTAGAGATTCTGTGATACTATGTTTTCGCTTATATCGGTTTGTTTGCTTGAAACCGACAAACTCGAGATATTTCAAAACCCGATGATGAACTGTTCTTATATTATGTTTCAAATTGTCTATATTTTGGGTTTTGATCGAACATTACTGTTTATGTTAATATCTGCGATTGCATGATTATCTGCTGTTTGTTGCATATCCCGATTTCTATATATGTTCTCACATTTGCCGATTGTGTAGGGAAAGACTAAATCCTCAAAGGCCGCCGCCACTACTTCATCCTCCGCCTCGCCGCCAACCAGGGCCGCAAAGGCCGCCGAGCTCCCTATAAGGACCCTTCCCGGTCAAGTTATCACCCGGGATGACAATCGACGAGACTCATCATAAGCACATCTGCTGGTGATGCCTGCTCAAAGATTTGGTGAATGTGGACTTCTTCCCTGTTCCAACTCAACGACACCCATTACTGAATTTTCTAGCCGAGGAGTTCTACACAAGGATGATCCTGCCTCCTCCTCCAGCTAATGCCAATGAGCCAGTCAACTTAAGCTACATCAAGGGCTACATCGAGGCCACTACATCAAGTTGACCTATAAGGATATTGGAGAAATCCTTGACCGCTGTTGAAGGCAAATTGGACTTGACCGATGCCGAATCGGCACTTGCTGGGAGATGATGAGGGTCCGCCCAACCGAGAGGTTTTCCGAGATGTCTAGGAACCTCTTCCCGGAGAACCCCTATCATATCGGCCATCGCTCGACAAGAGCATTTTGTTCAAAATGGCTCGAGGGACATCTTCACCTCCCAAATGATGTGGACCAAAGCCGTGGTCCTTCGCAAGCAACTCAACCGGGCGAAGATCATCTTCTCAATGCTATCCCGAGCGTTGAAGTCCAAGCTCACCCTTCCATGAAGAGGCCCTTTGTAAGGGTTATTAATGTCATCCTCCGCGTTATGAGGAGATTGATGAGTTAGTCGTTAATGACGACCTCATCAAGGTGTCTAACACCTACGTCTTCACGGTCAACAACATCACCCGCTATCGGGATGATATGGCCAAAAGGACAACCAACGCGCTCGCCGCGGCACGCCATGCTGCCGCTCCGCCGCCGCTGCTATCTATCGTGGCCCTCTACCCAAGCCGAAGGGTAAGAGAAAGGTATCCTACACCGCCGGGTTACCTGCCGAGGAGGAGGAGCCTACACCTATTGGGCCGAGCCGCTGAGCACTTTGACCTCGCAGACTAGACCACGATCCCTATGAGCCCGCCGAGCCCCCTACCAAAAGCCCAAACACTCTCCCTCTCTCACTCCAAAACTTAAGCAATCCAGAAGCTCGCTCAGGCACTGTTGAGAAGGACACATCAACCTTCAAACCGGTGACCTCTCCAAACCCTCTAAAACTACCTCCCAATCCTCCAAACCAAAACCTAAACAAACCCTCCTACCCACAGACGAATCATTTGGCCTTCCTAAGGTCTCATCCACCTCTTCTTCCACACCAGCCGTGTCTGCACCGGCTGTTTCCACACCAGCCGTTTCTCCATCGGTGTTCCCCACCGCCAGCTTCCCACCACAACATCTCAATCACCAACTTCGCCTCCTCTACTCCTACCAAGTCCAAACATGGCAAACGTTTTAAAAAGAGTGCAAAGAAGAAGGTACATTTTGTGGGAACTGCCGATGAAACCACTTCTCCTCCACCTTCACCACCTCTGCCTACTACCACTACCACCTCACCTACTTCCTCACCTCCTCACTCTGCTCCCATCCAAACAACCACCACACAAGAGCCATCTATCTCCCCTGCCATCACCTCTCAACCACCTACCTACAAACGCTCTATCTCACCCTCTTCTGACCTGCCTACCCCCAAACGCCTCAAAACCAACCCCTATAGCCACCTACACCCTGAGGTGCAGGATCTGTGTTCTTCCAGACAGCAGCCTAAACCCAACCTGCGATTCGACCCCTACCTCTCTTCCCTTGACTACCCTAAGAGATTTCCCCCCTATGTCTAGGAGAAATTATCTTTAAGTGGGTGCCTTCTATGACCCCTTCCTCCCGCCTGGTCCCAACTCTTTTCTCTCATAACTCAGCGGTTCAAGATCTTATGATCTTCAACCAATGGGTTACCATTCACAAGGACCTAGGCCTTCCTCTCCCACGAATCGGCCATCTCTACCTTCCTTTCTCTGCCTAAACCTCCGTCTTCACTCTTATCTCGCCATCCTTCCATCCTTCTTCACCCCGTGGTCTACAACTTCATTGATGTAGTCACCACTTACCTTGGCTTCAACCCTCTCATCCCTATTCTCTTCCATTCTCCTAGCCTTTCCCCTTTCTTTTCTCCTCCCCCTTCTTCATTCACCCCTTTCCTATGTCATCTACATAGAAAGGCTCTTCCTGTTCCTCGCGTTTTCCCTAGCCTTCCTTCACCCTCTACCGGCTATGTTACCATTTCCTCCTCCACCATTCTCCATCCTCCTCCGCCCACTCCTGTCTTCCACCGCCCATCCTCCACCCTCCCCTACCCAAGCCGCCCCATTCTTCCCCTCGCAGTCCATCATCTCCTCCAGAGTCATCCCGACTCGTCGATACCTATCTGCCGAGGCCGTACATAAATTTTTGAAAGATTTTGAGGTCATCTCTGTTGACGACCAAGGCCCCGCACCGCCTCTCTGATCGTCTCACATCACCCATGTCAGCCGATTGCATGACCCAAGTAATGGAGATTTCAAGAGGTGCCAAGGCCGCTTGATGCTGCACGCTCATATCTCGCCCCAAACTGCTCTTGCCAGCCAGATCTCAGCATCTTCCTCCTCGACCTCTGCCATCTTCAAGACAAATTGGGACAATCTCGCCACAAAAATGATGCAGATCGTCGACATGGTTGAAGCTGGCTACAAGCTTGTGCTTCACTCCCAACGCCAGGCAAATCGCTCTGTCCACTCCTCCGTGCGAGCGACGCGTACTCTCACGACCAAGCACTTGGCTTTCTATCGCAAGGAGCGCAAACATACTGAGGACCGCCTCGGGTTCATTGATACCTCGCTTGCGTCCATGAAGGAGGAGATAGCTAGACTCAACAATGATAAGCAGACTAAGCTCATTGAACATAATGCTCTGCTCAAGCAGAAGAACAAAGAGCTCTCCTCTGAATTGGCAGACACTAAAGAAGAGCTAGCAGCAGCAAAAGAAGAGATTGCAAGACTTAAGGCTGCTGTTGACTCTAAATGGGCATCAAGAGGCTATGGGCAATCTTCATCAGGCAAAGGCAAAGGTCGTGCATCATCTAGGTCATCCTCTCGAACCGGCCGATAATATTTTGTATAATCTTTTTGCTAAACTTTGTAATTAAACAACTTGTTTAATTAACAATGTCTATGTTTTAAAACTTTCATGTTTTATTATGAACTGCTTATTATGTGATTGCATGAAATTTAAACCACTGGTTTAAAGACATGTCCTATATTGCCTATTACGCCTATCGCATGTCTTTAAATTCGCCTTCATTACTAATGTCGATGCTTAATTTCTGTTTGTAAACACTTTGTAATTCTTGAATACAATGACCTTTGTGTAAGTTCATCTAGGGCATGCTTATTTAATATATCAATCTTACAAGCATGTTATTACTAGACTTGAACATGGTCGCGATATTGTATTCGTAGGGTCATGGACTCAAGCAAATAGGAGGAGATTGTTGTATTTTAGCCTAGATTTGCTTGAATCCATAACCTAAGTCTAAGACAAGGTGACTAATGGGCCTGCGTGTCTGTTAGTGTGGCAACTTGTTCTTAGGCATAGCTTGAATAGCTTAGGGTTGCTATTTGTAAAATACCTTGAAGAAGATAGCTGTAAGGATATCGGCCATCCTCTATGCATCGCCGAAGTGTGCATCGCAGAGTCCTTCAAGATATCGGACAAGTTCATCTAAGCCAAGCCTCATCGCCTAAGTTGAAGACCCCAAGATCGTCCGATATAGAAGCCGAAGACATGTCTGATTTGAAGCTTTCGTTGACTTCAATGCAACGTTAACCTGCAAAACGTATTCAATGAAGCTTTCCATTCTTGGCATACAACTCGAAAAGGACATTCGCCCGCAAACACAGTCTACCTATTTTTGGCAAAGTGTCGAGAGACAGTAACTTGCGTAACCGCCTATCGGCTTAACAACACCATTAGAGCATTGAATGCTCTTAAATTCAAATTGAGCAACTCATGAAGATCTCCAACGGCTCCAAGGTCCTCCCTGCATATAAAAGGAGACTTCATGGCAGCATTCAACACACTTCAACTACTACAACTCTGAATATTCTTCATCTTCTTCAAGTGCATTAAAGCTTAAACGTCCTATCTGTACATTCTTCTTTGAAGAGCTTCACACTAAGACGATCAGTCCATTAAAGCTCTTCATTGATTGCGACACCTAGCTTTTCATAGCTCACGAGAATTGTATCTTATTGATATCAATTCTCCCACACAAACACTTGGTCAACAAAATTTTTGTACACTATCCATTAGTGATTTAGTTTGTAAAAATATCTAGTGGAAAAACTTAGTACACGATTTTCAAATCCAAAGTTGACCACTTTGGTTGTGGACGTAGCACTTATTTATAAGTGTGAACCATATTAAATATTCTGTCTATTTGTGTGTGATTGTGAATTGATTGTGTTGCTTTAAATTTCCGTATTTCCAATCAAAGAAGCGATCTTGACCTGCCAAGATCGCCATTCTCAACTTGTCTGTGCTTCACAAGACTTCCGCCTGCAAAATTTTTAAAACCCTAGTGAAGTAAGATTTTTGAATCAATTTCAAAAATTGGACATAGGCTATTCAACCCCCCCTTCTAGCCTATATAGAGCAACCTTGGACCTAACATTAATGATATGTCTCAAGCAGAGAAGTGTAATGACCTGCCCCCAGCACATACCGTCCAGCATGCTACAGCTGTTACTGAGCAGGACGCCATCATGGGTGACCAGAATGTCCTAGTTCATACTGTCCAGCTTAATAATCCTAGCCCGTCATTATTAGAGGATGTTCACGATCTCCTAGAGGAAGTGCAAGGTAGCCTGGACACTATTCAAAAATCCAACCATCAGTCTTCTGTTGAAACTTTGCATGAGGATTCTGTTGAGGTTCTTTCTGATGATGATTTGCAGCCTGGTAATCCTATCAAGGATGGAGTTCGATCCTTCTCACCAAACCGCTTTGCTATTCTAGATACTTTGGAAGACCAAGAATCTGATTTACATGATTTGGATGCTTTAAATCTTATGGTGAAGGGTACTAAAATGGTTCCTAAAACTGATCGTCTTACTCGTCTCCAAAGAGCTAAACTCTCCGCTTTGTCTCTCCCAACAGATTGTCATGGAGCTTAAGGCCCTTTTTTGGAACATAAGAGGGATTGGCAATGATCCCTCCATTGCAAGGTTAAAGTACCTCATCAAAACTCATAACATTTCAGTTATTTCTATTTTTGAGCCTACGATAGATTCGGCCAAAATTGATTTTTTTTCTCGTCGTCTCAAGTTCAAGTTTTGTTTTAAGAACTCTAACGGCTCAGTTTGGGTATTTTTTAAGGCAGCATATACTTGTCAGGTTATCCATAGCTCTTCCCAGCAAGTCACTATCCAAGTGCAGCACTTCTCTTGGCCAACTCACTCTTATTTTACAAGTGTTTATGCTAAATGTGATTTGGAGGAACGCCGCTTCTTATGGGCAAATTTAATTGATCTAGGAGGACAGATTCAGGATTCTCCTTGGCTGGTCGGGGGAGATTTTAATATTATTCTTCATCCTTCGGAGAAATCAGGAGGTAATGGATGGGATCGCAATGGTGCATTGGATTTTCATGCCTGCTCGGCGGCCTCAGGTTTGATTGATTTAGGCTCTTCTGGCTCAGACTATACTTGGTGGAATAAGCGGGAAGGATCTCGTACTATTCATCAACGAATTGACAGAATTCTTGGTAATCCGGGTTGGCTTGGCAGATTTGTTTCTTCCACTGTTCAACATCTTCCTCGTACTTGCTCAGATCACTCCCCTTTGCTGCTCACTTATGGTTGGGCTACTTCAGCACATATGGCATCTTTCAAATTTCTTAATGTGTGGACTAGTCATGCTACTTTTTTGGATGTTGTCAATTCTTCTTGGGGTATTCCTGTTTCTGGCCGGCCTCTGGTTGCTTTTTCTTGCAAGCTTCGTAACGTTAAAGTAGCCCTTAAAAGTTGGAATAAAGAGACTTTTGGAAATATCTTCTCTTCTTTAAAAGCATCAGAGGAGGACGTTCTTGAAAAAGAGCTTTTGTTTGAATTAAACCCTTCCGATTCTAATCGGTCTACTTTGCTTGCCTCTTAAGCAAATCATCGTATCATGCTCCGAAGGGAAGAAGCTTTCTGGGCTCAGAAATCTCGACTCTCCTGGTTAAAAGAAGGCCAAGGTAATACTAAGCTCTTTCATGCTTCTGTCCGACAAGCCCGCCGTAAACTTCATATTCATTCTATCATGGCTGAGGATGGGTCTTTGCTCACTTCTGAAGATTCTATCAAGCAAGCTGGTATCTCCTATTTTCAGTCTCAGTTGACTGCTGATGGCTTAGGTGATGATTCTCTCCTTGATGTTATTCCGTCCTTGGTAACTGATGATTGAAACTCTGAGCTTATTGCCCCTCCCGATTTGGAGGAAATTAAAGATACTGTTTTTGCTATGAGTGGAGATAGTACATCGGGGCCTGATGGTTTTTTTGGAAAATTTTATACTTTCTGCTGGGATGTTATTGGTCATGACTTACTTCTTGCCATTCTGGATTTCTTTGCTGGATTCTCTATGCCCAAATCTTGGACTAGTACTCTAATTGCTCTTATTCCAAAAGTTGATCATCCAAACTCTTTTAAGGATCTTCGACCAATTAGTCTTTGCAATTTCTGTAATAAGGTTATCTCCAAGCTCTTGGCTTCTCAGTTGGCGAAGATTCTCCCTTATATCATTTTTCCGAACCAAAGTGCTTTTACCAAGGGTAGAGACATTCATGATAATATTCTCCTTGCCCAAGAACTTCTAAGTTACTTGAAAAAAAAGGTGACGGGCTCCAACATGGTTATCAAGCTTGATATGGCTAAAGCTTTTGACAGAGTCTCTTGGTTTTATTTGATAAAAGTGCTCCGTCGTTTTGGTTTTCACGAGGTGCTCATCGACTTTATTTGGCGCATCATCTCTGATAACTGGTTCTCCATTCTTATTAATGGCGCGCCTGTGGGATTTTTCCCCTCGTCTCGTGGTCTTCGTCAGGGTAACCCTTTATCTCCAAGTCTCTTCATTATTGCGGCCGAAGTCCTGAGCCGAAGTCTAATTAAACTCCATCTAGAAGACCCTTCGACTGTCTTCTCTACTACTAGTGGATGCCCGATTGTTTCTCACCTTTCTTTTGCCGATGATGTCATCATATTTTCTGTAATGGGCACTCAAGATCTCTTCAGAAGCATGTTCAGTTACTCTCCAATTATGAGAACTCTTCAGGACAGCTTGTTAATGGTTCTAAAAGTAGTTTTTTTATTGATCCGTCTTTAGATGCTTCTCGGATAAATGTTATCGCTTCTCTCTTGGGCTATCGCATTGGTACTCTTCCTATTATCTACTTGGGTTGTCCTTTGTACATGGGCCGTAAAAAGAAGAATTACTTTGATCCTATTGTTGCCAAAATTCGAGACCGTGTAGGAACATGGATGGGTGGTTTTCTTTCTCAATATGGCAGGCTAACTCTCATTAAACATGTTCTCCACTCTATGACTTCGTATCTCATTGCCGCGTTGGATCCCCCGATGTCAGTTTTAAAATCTATAGATAGATTATTTGCCAATTTCTTTTGGGGGACCATTGAAGGAAAACAGAAAGCCCACTGGATCTCTTGGTCTACCTGCTGTCGACCTACCTTGGAGGGTGGGATTGGTGTTCCCTCTATCACGACTTTGGTTCAAGCTTTTGCTATTAAACTTTGGTGGAGATTTCGTACTCAAAAGAGCTTATGGGTGGACTTTTTGCGCACTCGATATTGCTTATCAAATCACCCCGTGGTGGCCTATAGTAAAGGATCTCATGTTTGGCTTAGGCTTCTTAAAGCCCGCTCAATTGCGGAACCTTTCATTCAATGGAATATTAGAAGGGGGGACTGTTCTCTTCGGCATGATAAATGGTTACCAGTGTTCCCCATTCTGGCCAAGGATGCTGCGCCTCTTGCTGCTGCCAAGGACCTCTTCCAGTCGACCTTTTCTCTCTCCCCGCGGCCATGTCCTCGCTTCTTCCCCATGCAGCCAGCAGTATTATAGACCAGCAGATTCATCTAGTTGATGCGGATGACATCCCTTGCTGGACAGCTTCAACGAAGGGAAAATTTTCTCTTAAAACTGCTTATGGCATTTCCCGAGAGGCTGGCCCTTCCCTCTTGTCTTCAAAATTCATTTGGCACCGCTGCATGCCGAAGAATATTAGCATTTTCATGTGGCGTTTGCTTCGATCCCGCCTGCCCATAGATGAAGCAGTCATCAAGCGCGGCGTGACAATGGTTTCTAAGTGCAGCTGCTGCCCGGCTAATCCAGCTGAAGAAACGTTCTCCCATGTTTTCTTAACAGGTGATCTCGCTTCCTCAGTCTGGCAGTTTTTCCATGCTCATTTTGGTTTGGGTTTCTCTTCTTTCTCGGTCCAACATCAGTGCATGTCATGGTGGTCTCAAGCTGGTTCTTTGCTTTACACAATTATCCCTTCAGTGGCTTTTTGGCAGCTGTGGAAAGCTCGCAACAAGGCTGTCTTTGAGGGTGTTCAATCATCCTCTCGTGGCATTATTCTTGCCATCCAAAGTGAAATCAATATTATTCTCAAAGCTGGAAATTTTTTGGTGATAGATTGGTCAAGCCTCTGTCTCAAGATTCGTCGGCCTAAAAAGATTACTATTCAAGCTGTATCTTGGTTAAAACCTCCGTTGGGCATAGTTAAACTTAATACTGATGGTGGGAGTCGGGACAACCCTGGGATTAGTGGAGGAGGGGGTGTTATCCGAGACTCAGAAGGTCGTTTCATTTATGGCTTCTCTTCTTACTATGGGGTTTGCTCTAATTCTGTTGCTGAAATTAGAGCCCTTTTCCAAGGGGTTCGCTGGCTTGTTTCTCAAGGCTTTCAAAACTCTATTGTAGAGATTGACTCGGCATTCCTTCGTGCCTGCATCTCTAAAGGTCATTCACCTCTGTGGCTTGCCTTCTATTATATAAGTGCTATTATTTCTATGCAAAAGTTGGGGAATTATATTTTTCGACATTGCTTTCGGGAAGCAAACTCTGTGGCTGATGGGTTAGCTAACATTGCCATGGACTCTAAATTGGATGCTATCTATTCCTCGCTTAGCCATGGACTCTCGTGGCATTATTCTTGCCATCCAAAGTGAAATCAATATTATTCTCAAAGCTGGAAATTTTTTGGTGATAGATTGGTCAAGCCTCTGTCTCAAGATTCATCGGCCTAAAAAGATTACTATTCAAGCTGTATCTTGGTTAAAACCTCCGTTGGGCATAGTTAAACTTAATACTGATGGTGGTAGTAGGGACAACCCTGGGATTAGTGGAGGAGGGGGTGTTATCCGAGACTCAGAGGGTCGTTTCATTTATGGCTTCTCTTCTTATTATGGGGTTTGCTCTAATTCTGTTGCTGAAATTAGAGCCCTTTTCCAAGGGGTTCGTTGGCTTGTTTCTCAAGGCTTTCAAAACTCTATTGTAGAGATTGACTCGGCATTCCTTCTTGGCTGCATCTCTAAAGGTCATTCACCTCCTTGGCTTGCCTTCTATTATATAAGTGCTATTATTTCTATGCAAAAGTTGGGGAATTATATTTTTCGACATTGCTTTCGGGAAGCAAACTCTGTGGCTGATGGGTTAGCTAACATTGCCATGGACTCTAAATTGGATGCTATCTATTCCTCGCTTAGCCATCTCCCAAATTCTATTAGAGGCGCTCTCCGGATGGATGCTCGAGGAATTGCTCGTGTTCGTATTTCCTAGATAGGGATTTTCTTTTTTGGATTGTATTTCTATTTTCGAGGTCAGGCTCCTTTGTCCTCCCAGTTATAAGGGCCAGGTTGGTTGTCCCCCTCAAGTTTGTATCCTTTTCTTTATTTTAATAAAATCTAGCAGGGTGCCGTCCCTGTTTCCCTAAAAAAAAAAAAAATTACAGTCTCAATATGATATTTATTATAATGAATATCCTTTAATAAATTTCTTTGAGACTTAATAAATTTTGTTCCTCTAGCTAACAATCTAGAGCCTTCGATCATCCTTGTACTACCACATATTATACTAACATTAGCATTATTTACTATCATATTAGAAAAATATTTTCTTCAGGAGAAATATTTTCTTCAAAATAACAAGACAAATAAAGTATAAAAAAATACATATATTTTCAGGCAAAAGTTTGATTAGAAATCTAGTCGAACCTAAGGGAACAAAACGAAAAATCTGAAATTATAAATGCACTAAAGAAAAATATTATATTAAATAAACTATATAAACTTAATTATTCTGAATTTCTCCACCACTAAACATGTAATCACCCACTTCTAGATTGAAGAATTTTGACACATCCATGTGTGTACTTGTAGAAGGATCTTGGTCCATATCATCACTTAAGTAAATTAAATTTGTCTCAACATCTTTTTCTTACTTTCGCATTTTTGATGCAAGATATTTAGCCATATGACAGATATGCGACCAATGTCCTTTTTCATTCTACACCAATAACATTAATTTTCTATTTTATTCGAGTGCGTATTTTGTCTACTTGATGATTTTTTTTTATTATCTTCTCTGTTCCACTTCAGGTGGCGAGAGTAATTTTTATCATTATAGGGGTGATAATCATCATACTTTTGATTATAATTTTTCATTTTATCACGACCGCAACTACGTACACGGCGACGTCCTTGCCCAAAATTATCATACATGCTCGCATTCACTTCATGGAATGGAGTGGAACCAGTTGCGCGAGCTTCATAATTTTTCAATAAAATCTCATTATTTTGCTCAGCCACAAGAAGACAAGAGATCAATTCAGAGTACCTTTTAAAACCTCTTTTTCGATATTACTGCTACAGGAGCATATTTGAGGCATGAAAAGTAGAGAATGTTTTTTTCTAACATATCATGATCAGTTTTTTTTTTTTTTTTTACATAACTTTAGCTGTGAGGTTATATTAAAGATCGTAGAATTATACTCACTTATGATTTTAAAATCCTGTAAGCGTAAATGTATCAATTCGTAGTGTGTTTTTGGGAGAATAACAGTTCTTTGGTGATCATACATTTCTTTCAGATTTTCCCAAAAACGAGTGGATCTTTTACGGTGAAGTACTCTGTCTTTAGCTCTTCGTGGACGTGGTGTCAAAAGATCATTGCCTTAGCACGATCTTACATTGAGACATTATTTGCTTTCTTAATGGCATTTCCAAGACCAATAACATCTAAATGAATTTCAGCATCTAATATCCATGATAGGTAGTTCTTTCCCGTAATATCAAGAGCTACGAATTCCAGCTTCGTGAGATTTGACATGATGAAATTTAAAGATAACAGGAAAATAGATAAATCTTACCGATACTGTACTTACTTCAGCTATTATTGCTCAGGATGGGGATGCTAGAAACGAAGTCGTGCTGATAACGTGTTATAAAATATAAAAAAATAAGCAAGGAAAGATGTAGATGGAGTAGATAATTTTATTTCTAGGGGCATTGTATAATACAAGCTGAGTGAGAGTACAAGAGAAGGAGAAGAATATCAAAACTTATCAGTAGTAAATGAAAATGAAAACATGAGCTTGCTATTTATAGTAGGGTGATATGGCTTCCTCTGTAAGCTTTATCAAGCTTCTCCAGTAAGCTTCCCTAAAGCTTCTCCCGTAAGCTTCATAAAGCTTCCTCATTAAGCTTCGTTATATGACTTCTCTTATAAGCTTCTATTAATTGGCTTCTAGCCAAAAAGGAACATCACATAAATATATTTACAACATTGTTCATATTCTTCCCACTTTCCTTTTGAGAGGTGCTAAATGACACCCCCAAAAAATGCTAAATACCACCCTCCGGGCAAATTTACTATTTTACCCATGTTTTTAATGGAAAAAAATAATAATAATTTGACAAGACCCCCACCTCTGGGTGGTTCTAATAGAGGAAGACCCACTTGGGGTGGCGGTCCTAATGGAGATTTCGTTAAAAAGTTAACGATTCTGTTAACTTTTTAACGGAAATGTTAACTTTAAAAAGTTAACGGAATCGTTAACTTTTTAACGGAACCTCCATAGGACCGCCACCCCTTGGGAGTCTTCCTCCATTAGGACCGCCACCTCTTGGGATTCTTTTTTTATTTATTTATTTTTTTTAGTAATTAAATTAGGGTAAAATAGTTTTTTTTTCAAGGGGAGTGGTGGTATTTAGTATTTTTGGAGGGTGTCATTTAGCACCTATGTTCCTTTTTTGGTAGACCTTCTTGTAAGGATGTAAGCATATTTTCAAACCCAAAAAGGTTACCACTTTAGGCAAAGATTTTGTCCAACAATAATTGGATAGAAAAATGAAGTTAGACCATGAGCTTGCTTTCCAAGTCAAAAACTACTTTTTTTTTTTTTCTCTAAACGTATACCCACTCCTATAAATATACCTAAACTTAACTTTCTATAAGCCTCTCGTTTTTGTACCCAAAATTAGGGGTGACAATGGCAGGCACGACACGATTGCACGAACCAGCACGACACGATTATAAACACGAATTATAGAGACAAGAAACACGATAAGGCACGACACGACACGAAACACGACACGAAAGCACGAAATTATAAATTTAGTTAAAATAACGTTTATTATTATATTTATGATCAAATAAGATAGATAACACAAAAACACGATAGTGTGACACAAACACGACACGAAGACACGAATTGCCACCCCTACCCAAAATAAATAAAAAAGTAACTTCTTGTTTTAGAAAGAAAAAAACTTGGAGGTAAATGACAAAAAATGTTCACTACTTTCTCAATACTTTATTTTAATACAGTGTCAGTGAAAAAAAAAATGTTAAGTAAGTGTTGATGATGCCGAAAAAATCAGGGGAACCGGGGGTGCCGAATGGATCATCGCCGTCCCACGGATCTCGAATATCTGGCATGTATTTGTCTACAAAAAAGACACCGTGAGAGGGGAGGGTAGGACTCCCCGCCAAAACCCTCCGGCGTGTTCGTCAGTCTCAAGGCTATATGAAAAGCTGAACATATTTGCTAAGCCAAGTGAGATGTACCTTGGACTGAGAGAGGAGGTGGCTATATATACTCGTAGAGGCCGGGCCCCTATTTATTTCGGGCCCATTTATTGGAGTGAGGCCCATACAATTTAGCAGGTCCAGAATATGCACATCAGAAGCCCCCCACTCCTTATTCCTCGAGATTCACCTCGAGGGTAAGGAGTATTATTTGCTCGTGTTCATCTCGGACCTGCCAAGATGCATCCACTCGATTGACGAGCATAATAATAACCCTTGAAATTAACAAAGTCATGTGCTCGTTACTCGAGCAACACATGACCTCAAACATTAATTAAGGAATCAACTTGACCTAGGAGCATAACAATAATCCTTGAAATTAACTAAGTCATGTGCTCGTTACTCGAGCAACACATGACCTCAAACATTAATTAAGGAATCAACTAGACCTTGGAGCATAACAATAATCCTTGAAATTAACTAAGTCATGTGCTCGTTACTCGAGCAACACACCCTCCGGCGTGTTCGTCAGTCTCAAGGCTATATGAAAAGCAGAACATATTTGCTAAGCCAAGTGAGACGTACCTTAGACTGAGAGAGGAGGTGGCTATATATACTCGTAGGGGTCGGGCCCCTATTTATTTCGGGCCCATTTATTGGAGTGAGGCCCATACAATTTAGCAGGTCCAGAATATGCACATCAGAAGCCCCCCACTCCTTATTCCTCGAGATTCACCTCGAGGGTGAGGAGTACTATTTGCTCGTGTTCATCACGGACCTGCCAAGATGCATCCACTCGATTGACGAGAATAATAATAACCCTTGAAATTAACTAAGTCATGTGCTCGTTACTCGAGCAACACATGACCTCAAACATTAATTAAGGAATCAACTTGACCTAGGAGCATAACAATAATCCTTGAAATTAACTAAGTCATGTGCTCGTTACTCGAGCAACACATGACCTCAAACATTAATTAAGGAATCAACTAGACCTGGGAGCATAACAATAATCCTTGAAATTAACTAAGTCATGTGCTCGTTACTCGAACAACACATGACCTCAAACATTAATTAAGGAATCAACTCGACCTGGGAGCATAACAATAATCCTTGAAATTAACAAAGTCATGTGCTAGTTACTCGAGCAACACATGACCTCAAACGTTAATTAAGGAACCAGCTCGACCTGAGAGGGACCTCAACCTACGAGGTTCGTTTTTAACCTCGACCTGCGAGTTCTACTCGAGCTGGGAGGGTATAATCTACTCAGCCGCGAGTTTCACTCAAGCGGGGAGGATGTAATCTACTCAGTCGCGAGTTCCACTCAAGCGGGGAGGATGTAATCTACTCAGCCGCGAGTTCCACTCAAGCGGGGAGGATGTAATCTACTCAGCCGCGAGTTACACTCAAGTGGGGAGGATGTAATCGACTCAGCCGCGAGTTCCACTCAAGCGGGGAGGATGTAATCTACTCAGCCGCGAGTTTCACTCAAGCGGGGAGGATGTAATCTACTCAGCCGCGAGTTCCACTCAAGCGGGGAGGATGTAATCTACTCAACCGCGAGTTCCACTCGAGCGGGGAGGATGTAATCTACTCAGCCGCGAGTTCCACTCGAGCGGGGAGAATGTGATCTACTCAGTCGCGAGTTCCACTCGAGCGGTGAGGTTCGTTTGTTTTGACCGTTACTTAAAGGAGCTTAACCGATAGTGGAGGGTCCCATTGGCAACTGTTCTTCATTAAAGGGCCAAGCTGTAACTTCTTCAGCAATGAAGGGATCACATTGTAACTGCCCAGCAGTTAAGGGACCAAATTGTAACCTTTCAGCACTAATGGGCCATGTTGTAACTGTTCTGCATTTAGAGGGACCAACTTATAACTTCTTAGCAGTCAAGGGATCACTTTATAACTATTCAGCAATTAAAGGACCAAACTGCAGCAGTTTAAGAACCAAGCTGTAATTCTTCTAGTAAAGGAGCCAGTTCGTAACTGACCAATGACGGTGGGATGTGCTCGAAACTGCCCATAAATGATGGGATTGACTTTGTAACCATCCAGCAATAATGGGTCGTGAATGTAACTATTCCCTTAAGCCACGCTTGTAACTGGCACATAATAAAACGGACGTGAACTAGTGGAGGCGTGGAAAATGAACGTGGCAAAGCTTCCGGCAACGGTTCCGTATCTCAGCCGTCATCTTCCTCCAGCAGCGCCACCATCATCCTTCGTCGGCTCCAGCTCATTTGATAACTTCTATTACACCTCCCCTATCTCTCTCCCGCGTCACATCGCTGATGCCGAAAAAATCAGGGGCACCGGGGGTGCCGAATGGATCGTCGCCGTCCCACGGATCTCGAATATCTGGCATGTATTTGTTTACAAAAAAGACACCGTGAGAGGGGTGGGGAGGACTCCCCGCCAAAACCCTCCGGCGTGTTCGTCAGTCTCAAGGCTATATGAAAAGCAGAACATATTTGCTAAGCCAAGTGAGACGTACCTTGGACTGAGAGAGGAGGTGGCTATATATACTCGTAGGGGCCGGGCCCCCATTTATTTTGGGCCCATTTATTGGAGTGAGGCCCATACAATTTAGCAGGTCCAGAATATGCACATCAGAAGCCCCCCACTCCTTATTCCTCGAAATTCACCTCGAGGGTGAGGAGTACTATTTACTCGTGTTCATCTCGGACCTGCCAAGATGCATCCACTCGATTGACGAGCATAATAATAACCCTTAAAATTAACTAAGTCATGTGCTCGTTACTCGAGCAACACATGACCTCAAACATTAATTAAGGAATCAACTCGACCTGGGAGCATAACAATAATCCTTGAAATTAACTAAGTCATGTGCTCGTTACTCGAGCAACACATGACCTCAAACATTAATTAAGGAATCAACTCGACCTGGGAGCATAACAATAATCCTTGAAATTAACTAAGTCATGTGCTCGTTACTCGAGCAACACATGACCTCAAACATTAATTAAGGAATCAACTCGACCTGGGAGCATAAGAATAATCCTTGAAATTAACAAAGTCATGTGCTCGTTACTCGAGCAACACATGACCTCAAACATTAATTAAGGAACCACCTCAACCTGGGAGGGACCTCGACCTACGAGGTTCGTTTTTAACCTCGACCTGCGAGTTCCACTCGAGCGGGGAGGGTATAATATACTCAGCCGCGAGTTTCACTCAAGCGGGGAGGATGTAATCTACTCAGCCGCGAGTTCCACTCAAGAGGGGAGGATGTAATCTACTCAGCAGCGAGTTCCACTCAAGCGGGGAGGATGTAATCGACTCAGCCGCGAGTTTCACTCAAGCGGGGAGGATGTAATCTACTCAGCCGCGAGTTCCACTCAAGCGGGGAGGATGTAATCTACTCAGCCGCGAGTTCCACTCAAGCAGGGAGGATGTAATCTACTCAGCCGCGAGTTACACTCAAGCGGGGAGGATGTAATCGACTCAGCCGCGAGTTCCACTCAAGCGGGGAGGATGTAATCGATTCAGCCGCGAGTTCCACTCAAGCGGGGAGGATGTAACCTACTCAGCCGCGAGTTCCACTCAAGCGGGGAGGATGTAATCTACTCAGCCGCGAGTTCCACTCAAGCGGGGAGGATGTAATCGACTTTGCCGCGAGTTCCACTCAAGCGGGGAGGATGTAATCGACTCAGCCGCGAGTTCCACTCAAGCGGAAAGGATGTAATCTACTCAGCCGCGAGTTCCACTCAAGCGGGGAGGATGTAATCGACTCAGCCGCGAGTTCCACTCAAGCGGGGAGGATGTAATCGACTCAGTCGCGAGTTCCACTCAAGCGGGAAGGATGTAATCTACTCAGCCGCGAGTTTTACTCAAGCGGGGAAGATGTAATCTACTCAGCCGCGAGTTCCACTCGAGCGGGGAGGATGTAATCTACTCAGCCGCGAGTTCCACTCAAGCGGGGAGGATGTAATCTACTCAGCCGTGAGTTCCACTCGAGCGAGGAGAATGTGATCTACTTAGCCGCGAGTTCCACTCGAGCGGTGAGGTTTGTTTGTTTTGACCGTTACTTAAAGGAGCTTAACCGATAGTGGAGGGGCCCATTGGCAACTGTTGTTCATTAAAGGGCCAAGCTGTAACTTCTTCAGCAATGAAGGGATCACATTGTAACTGCCCAGCAGTTAAGGGACCAAATTGTAACCCTTCAGCACTAATGGGCCATGTTGTAACTGTTCTGTATTTAGAGGGACCAACTTATAACTTCTTAGCAGTCAAGGGATCACTTTGTAACTATTCAGCAATTAAAGGACCAAACTGCAGCAGTTTAAGAACCAAGCTGTAATTCTTCTAGTAAAGGAGCCAGTTCATACCTGACCAATGACGGAGGGATGTGCTCGAAACTGCCCATAAATGATGGGATTGACTTTGTAACCATCCAGCAATAATGGGTCGTGAATGTAACTATTCCCTTAAGCCACGTTTGTAACTGGCGCATAATAAAACGGATGTGAACTAGTGGAGGCATGGAAAATGAACGTGGCAAGCAAAGCTTCCGGCAACGGTTCCGTATCTCAGCTGTCATCTTCCTCCAGCAGCGCCACCACCATCCTTCGCCGGCTCCAGCTCATTTGATAACTACTATTACACCTCCCCTTTCTCTCTCTCCCGCGCCACATCGCTGACGCCGTCACTGGCTGAGATTTCAAATTCCAGGTTCAACAAAGATGATATCACCGGCTATTTTATGGTGGCGCATGGAGGCTTCCTTGGTGGTGTTTTTAGTTTCGCCGACGTCTTGGCAGGATGAAGTCGTCCTTGGTGTTTTCTTCTTGTTCCATGCCTGTTTCCTTCCGCCAGCCTGCTAAACTGCCATGGTCGCCGGCGCCGCCATGGCGAGACGAGGCCGCTGATATTGTCCCTTTTCTATATCATGCTGCTCTCCTTTGATTTGCTTTAATTTCTTTCTTCCCCCAACCAATCATTTAGTCAATTCCTTATGTTCAGGAGGCTTGGACAAATTTTGTAACTTGAATTCTATTGGCAGCAACAATGGCAACCATGGACAGGCACAATGCCCAATGCTTTGGTAGAAATGGCTTCCAATGAAGGTGAGTGGCTTTCTTTGGAAGCTTTTCCTTAAAGCAGTTCCAGTAGACTTGCTGTTGCACTCTCGGCATGTCCCGGTTGTGTCCAAGTGTGTATGCTGCTGTGTTCATCCTCACCAAGAATCTCTTGTTCATCTCTTTCTTCATTCCGAAGTTGCGAGGGCTGTTTGGGTGTACTTTGCTCGCCCCTTTAATAAAATCTCCCATTATTCGACGATTTTACATGCTTGGGTTATTTGGACAGAAGGTCACTCTCTTCGGAATCAAGTGGGTGCGGTTTGCCTTGGCATTTTTGCTTTCTCTATGTGGGAAATTTGGAAGGCCCGGTGCAAAGCCAATTTTGAAGGTTCTCCTATGCATGCTGGAAGAATTATTAACAATATTCGTAAGGACATTAGTGATATGTTGTCTATGTACACTCCTAGATCTTCTCTTACTCTTGCGGGTGAAAGGAGTTTACAATCTCTTCGGTTGTCTTGCCTTACTGTTTCGTGGAGGAGGGGTCAATGGTTGCGATGGAAACCCCCGGATGTTGGCCAATTCAAATTAAACACAGATGGATCGGCTAGGAATGGTCTATGCACAGGGGGCGGTATTATTCGTGATTCGGATGGATGCTTGGTTCATGCTTTTTCTAATTTATATGGACATGGTACTAATATGGCAGCGGAGATCTATGCCCTTCGTGATGGTTTGGCCCTCTGTCGGGCTTTAGGCTTGTCTCGTGTGATCGTTGAATCTGATTCTTCTGTCGCGGTTTCGGTTTTAAAAGGAGTTCATAGAGCTCCTTGGCGATACGAATATGATCTTCGGGTTTGCAAGAAGAATCTGGGTGACTATGGTTTGGTTCACGTTTTTAGAGAATTAAACAAAGTGGCTGATAGGCTTGCTCTAGAAGCTTATGTGCTTCAGCAGAGTGTTGTTTATGAGAAACGAGAGTT
Organism: Platycodon grandiflorus; assembly: GCA_016624345.1. Taxonomy (NCBI): domain Eukaryota; kingdom Viridiplantae; phylum Streptophyta; class Magnoliopsida; order Asterales; family Campanulaceae; genus Platycodon; species Platycodon grandiflorus. The sequence continues at coordinate 39,060,224 of CM028362.1, forward strand.
TCTTCATCGTGATGTCCGTCAGGTGCTTGATCATGATTTTATTGGTTTTTATAGTTTTCGGAAATAGTTTGTTTCTTCTTTGTAAGAATTCTGAGGTTAGGCTCCTTTGTCCTCCCGGTTCTATAAGGGCAAGGTGGTTGTCCCCTCTTGTTTATTATCTTTTGTTATTAATAAAATTTTGCAGGGTTAAAAAAAAAAAAAAAAAAAAAAAAAAGTCAATTGTTGTATACCTCTCCTCTGCAAATCTTCTTTTTTGACCTGGTATTGGTTTGGAAGAGTCAAAGTTGAAATTTAAGAATTCTGTGGTTGTTGAACAAAAGACTTAAATCATCATTCTTTGTCTTTTTCCTCAATTGAATTCTAAATTTCCCTGGATAGCTTTGGCCGAATTACAGATTGATAGGGATGACAATTATATTCGTTTCCCGGCAACGGAACCAATTAATGATGTCGAAAAAATCAGGAGCACCAGGGGTGCCGAATGGATCGTCGCCGTCCCACGGATCTCGAATATCTGGCATGTATTTGTCTGCAAAAAAGACACCGTGAGAGGGGCGGGGAGGACTTCCCGCCAAAACCCTCCGGCGTATTCGTCAGTCTCAAGGCTATATGAAAGCAGAACATATTTGCTAAGCCGAGTGAGACGTACCTTGGACTGAGAGAGGAGGTGGCTATATATACTCGTAGGGGCCGGGCCCCTATTTATTTTGGGCCTATTTATTGGAATGAGGCCCATACAATTTAGCAGGTCCAGAATATGCACATCAAGTGTATTAATATATTTTAAATCAACTTTATTTATCAACAAATTAAATAACTCAAAATAAAAACTTCATCAATTAAACATCAAAAACTAAAAAAATTCTTGATATATGTAATGTAGAATAAGTAAACAATGTGTAAATCATTTCTTAATGTTTCATAGCAAATGAAACAAGATTTGAGCCCGTTTGGTACAGCGTTTACAAAACGAAGTGTTTTAAAAACGCAGCATTTTAAAAAACGCAGTGTTTTAAAAATGGAGATATTTCCTTATAAATACGTTTGTGATATCACTTCAATACATAGCTTTTTTTTCCTAGGAGCGTTTTAATACCTGCGTTTTGGGAAAAAGCTGGGAATTCCAGCGTTTTAAAACGCAGCTGCGTTTTCTGCCGCAGTATTGAAACACATTTTTTACAAATAAGCTGCGTTTTGGCCAAAACGCTCGACCAAACGAACTATTAAAACTGCTTCCGTAAACATTTCCTTAAAATCTACGTTAACATCACTGTACTCTTCTAATCTTCTAATATATATCGCAATTTTTAATAAATAAAAAAACTTGTTCAACATTTCTTTAAAGAGTAATGCTAAGCGTACCTAAATTGTATACCAAATATGCATTTAAAGTCCTTATTGACATCTTTTGGTTAGTCAAAAGATTTTGAAGTGGTAAAACTCACAGATTATTTAAACAATAGTAAATGCCAATAAAAATTTTGATACACATTTAATACTCACTTTATGTATGCATAACATTACTCTTTCCTTAATATCTAAGTTAACATCAATGTACTCTCTTCTTATATATCACAATTTTTAATTAAACAAAAATTTGTTCAACATCTACGTTTACATTACTGTACTCTTCTTATTTATCGCAATCCACAAAATAAAAAATATATTCAACATTTCCTCCATATCTACGTTAACATGTATTCCTCTATATCTATTCTTATACTCTCTCCGTTACGAGTAAATAGTACATTATACTATTTTGTGATATTCTACTCAAAAAATTATATCTATGATTTTCATAAAATTTTCAACTTTACCCTCCTTATGTAGTACAAACATATTAACTATGCTATAATATTTTTGTAATTATAACCAACTTCAATACTATTTATATATTCCCTCCGTTCCAAACAAAGAATCCATTATATTATTTTGAAATATTTCACTCAAAGAGTATACTTTAAAAATTTATATCTACAATCATAATAAAACTTTTAACTTTACCCTCCACATATATTATAAATACCTTGACAATGCTAAAATATTTTTATAATTATGATCAATTTCAATACTACTTATATATTTCATAATTATTAGACTTTTCAAAGGTGTATTCTTTGTGTGAAATGGAGAAAATATTATTTAATTATTAAACTTTTCAAAAATAAACTTTTTGGATAAAAAGGAAAAAATATATAACAATTTTCAATTAAATAAAAAAAATCTACATTTCTTCCATATCTACGTTAACATGTATTCCTCTGTATCTATTCTTATATATCGCAATTTTCAATTAAGAAAAAAATATTCTACCTTAACATCATTATACTCTTCTCATATCGCAATTTTTAATAAAACAGAAAAAGAATGTTTATCAATGTAAACATTGCGTAAATATCATTACTGTACTCTTTTTATATGTATATCGCAATTTACAATAAAACGAAAAATTTACACAAATTTTCAAGAGAAAAAGGTAAAAATACAAATAAAAGAATTATATGGATTTTTTAAAAAGAGTATATGTCCTTCAAAATTACCCAAAAAAAATAAAATAGTTATTCCGTTGATAATAGCCGGGATTCCGAATCCGGGTGGCTCATCCGAGGCAAAATATGTACAGCCATTGCTTGGAATCCCGGTGGCGTCTCTTCCACCCGTAATTGTGGCGGCGAAGTAACAACGTCCACCACCACAATTTCAACTCCTCCGCTACAAACAACACAGACCTTGCCACCGCTTGCCGCCAGATGCTCAGCTCCTCTCAGCCTCCCTGACTCCATAACTACCTCCCATCCATCAGTTTCCGGATTGTACTTTCTTAACACACCTTTGGATTCATCCACCACGTATATAGTCTCCTCATCCATCGCCGCTGCCGGACCTCTCCACCCGGCCAACAATCCATCCGGCATATCTTCCCATTCATCAGTTTTCAAATCGTAGACAATCCCTTCCTTGGCCGCATTCCCTTTTACGTTAACCATACAAAGCTTCCCCCTCCATCCAACGCTGTCAATTGCTTCCCGACTGAACTTCACATCCCTCATCGGCCCCAATTTTTCCCAGTTCCACCCCAATTCACAACTGCTGCTAATACTACTCCTTTTCCTTTTACCGCCGGTGAGATTACCTGCGTTAATTTTCTGTAAATCCCACTTCTCGACGGACCGAGCGACGTCTTGACTGTAATGAGACCCGATCCCGCTCGCGACAACGATGGATCCTCGTGAAGCACCGGCGGCACACCACCGACGCGGGTTAGCGAATGGGGGACCGAAGGACCATTGCTGGGAGATTGGGTCGAAGATGAGAGGTCGAGGGAGGGCGGGGAGGAGGTGATCAGTGGTGCCAGCGAGGAGTACCAATTTTCCGGAGACGGAGACGGATTGAACAGGGAGGTTGCGTGACATGAAAGACGGGTGGCGGATGAGGAGGCGCAGAGGTGGGTTTTCCGGCGGCGGTGGCACGGGAACCCATCTGGAAGAGATGAGATCGAAGGAGGAGAATTCAAGTGAATTGGTGGATTTGATGGGTAAAAGGAGAGCGTAAACTGAGAGAAACGGTGGGAAAGAAGGGGAATAGATTTGACGGCGCCATGAACGGCAAACTGAGTAGAGAATTGAAGGGTCAACGTGTGAGAGACAGAGTTGGGCTATGTGGTCGGGAAGTCCCGGTAACAGCAGAGACGGTTGAAGGTTGTGATGCTTGCGGCGGCGTTTGGGGGTTAATTCGCCGGCGGACGGCGAAGGAGACGGAGATGAGTTGATAACGTTTGAGGTCATTGAAAAGTCGGAAAAGTGGGAAGAGGGAAAATGGGAGAGAGAGGTTTTTAAAGGGGACGGTTTTGTATTAAATTTAATTGGGTTGGGTGAAAAGGTGTTAATTAAAAGTATTTGGAGGGGTTGGCTGAGAAGAGAGAGAGTTAGATATGGGGAATAAAGACAGATAGAAACCTTTTTGAGGAATTAGTGGCTAATGTCGGGATAGAGATTCGGTTGACACTTTTGCCCTTTCTTGTCTTGCCCACATATTTAATTAAAAGAAAATTGACAACCGTAATATGATTATTTACCGATTTAGTTTACAATAAGAAAAAAAAAGATTTAATTATTTAATTCGGTTGACAATTACTTTTGTAGTTGTAATAGTAAGAAGATTCAAAAACTAATTATTTAGAAGTCCCGCTTCTAACACCATACCGTTCCTTGGAAATTAGTCCAAAGACCTTCACAATTGTGAACAATTTGAAAAACCAAAAAAAAAAAGGAAAATCTAAAATGAGGGATTCATTCAAAATAATGCAAGGGCAAGGGGTGGTCGTTAAGGGGTGATCAGTAATATAACTAAAATTTCGTAAAGTATAAGGTCTCAAATTCGATCTATTACCTTGCTCCTTAGAAAGAAAAAAAAAAAAAAAGTCAGGGTGTTCCTATTCTTCCCATTTTCCTTTTTATTTTTTAGACCTTCTTGTAAGGCTGTAAGGACCTTTTCAAACCCAAAAAGGTAACCACTTTAGGCAAGGATAGATTAGACCATGAGCTTGCTTTCCAAGTCAAAACCTACTTTACCCACTCCTATAAATATGCATATGTTATGAATAATTAATATATGAATTATAGTACAATATAATAATACACTATAACAAAATAATAATACACTATTTTTATAACAATACTATTTGTAATCTGTAAATTTTAGTATTTATAAATGATATTACTATTCATACATTGTATTATTATGCATAAATAGTATCTTTTTGTTGGAAAGGTTGTCTATAAAAGGCGGAACTGATTCATTCAGTTCTTACCTCGTATCAATACACCTCTCTCTTCAATTCTCCTATCTTTATATTATTTTTTTAAATTTATGATTCTACAACAATTAATTTATAACACGTTATCAGTACGAGTATTTTAAGCTTTTTGAGCATTTTTAAAATGTAAAAATTTTTACAGATATATTTCTTTTATGATAAGCTATTGATTTATTTTAATATCGTATATCACCATGATTATAAAAGGAATGGTTATTCTTTCATCTATAATAACTTGGTGAGATGACAAAACGAAACTTTATTATTTTACGCAATTTATATATATATATATATATATATATATATATATATATATTAGTTGATGCTTGAGAAGAAATAACTCCAAGCTACAAACTGAATATATATTATTATGAATAGTTATGTTTTTCTATTTGCTATATGAATAGCATTACCACTTATTCTCAAATACCTGCACAAAAGGTTTACCGAATAGTGTGGCGTGAATATAATATATGTATATAACATTAATGCATGAACCTATGATGTACTGTAAAAGTATCTTTCATAGTGTTGACTTAAAGCTTCTTACTTGTGACTGCTTGTACATGCACGACTAATTAATGATGTGTCAATTTTCCTTACACAACAGTACACTACTACCTTACCAGGTAGACAAATGATAAAAAATAGTAAATGATCCTTGACTTGAAGATAAATTGTAGACAGTTTAGTAGGGCCATAAACTTGCTGTTTGTTTCGTACCAAAAATAAAAACTCTTACATTTTATTTTCTCTCTACTCCAACGACTAGTTAACGACTATATATATTTTTTTATTCTATAAATACAACCGCATTTCATTCAACAATTTACTCATATTCTTTCACCTTCATACAAATTCCAAATCCTTATATCTTCTTCTTCAAAATGTTCAACTCATTCTAGGTGTTCACTATCATACTTGTCATCGCGTATATACCATATTAGTTTTTAGTGTTGATTGTGCTCCAAATAATTTTTGGCTTTTTATTCTCGATCTTTGTATTATTTATCGTATGTTAGTAATAGCAATAACTTTCAAAATGTAATAATTATTGTGCATATTTGCCTCTTTTTAATGTTTTTGAAGAAATAATTTTTTTTTTATGTTTCTTGAATGTCGAAATATTAACAATATGCATGTATGAACAAACGTCAAATAATGTGACGAACTTATTAATGGGTGTACTCCACTCTACGGAGTTGAGTATTGGGTAGTATAAATCACTATGACTTGTATTTTAGTCTCCTGCGATGTGGGATTGCAAATTAATGAGGTTATGATCCGATAGAGTTTAACCTTAATTGACGTAGTCAAACATTAGTTTATTACGAGTTACGTTGAATCGTTGATTTATGACCTATGTCTAAAAATGGGTTAATTGTATATATTTGCCTTTTCATATGAGTTATCGAATAGTCACAGCCCTTAGTGCATGATGTTAGTTATGAAACGTATAGTCTCAATCGTCGGGTGATGAGTTGGTTGTATCATAGGTATTAATGACATACCTTTGTTGTCGTTCCAATTCGGACGATGTGACTTGTAATGATTCGTGATATATATAGTACATGACGAAAACAATATGTGAATAGATTACGATACGCATGAGATAGAGTGTATTATGTGGTTATAGGATACTGTAGAGATCCTAAATTAAGTGTAGAAATTACGCATTGAATAATGATTATAAGTACAAGTAAACTTACGTATGTTGCGATTATGAAGTCTAGCATTAGTGGACTTAGATGATTTGGTGTACATGTGATTGTTCTAGTATGTGATAGGACAATCATCCTACTTTGATGATTGATTATGTGTTTAGTATTTACAAACACTTTGAGTTGATTTGGGTATGTGATTCAATAGGACAAATCATGTTTAGATATTATTGAGTTGTAATTCAATAGAACACACTTTGATTTGTTTAGCTTGACGAGTAAATATCTAATTGTGCATTGCATCGAGTCCAGCTGAAATTTATATTTTTTGAAGTGTATTGGCGTACGGTTATACGGTGAGCTTGGGCTACGCGATAGCTGTGGTGTCTAATACACTTGGCCTCGCCCAATCGTTGGCCATGGTAGGGGTTCTTCTAACCCGATAGTTATATGGAATAAATGCGACTGTGTGTACTTGTAGACATTTATTTTGTTAAAGGATATGAATACCGGTCCTAATGTGCTAGATCCGTATGGTCTCAGGTCGTAGGAGGACCGAGCAATACGTCGACGTGAATACGGAAAACAGTTCACTTGAGGTACTAGGTACCACTATTTTGTTTTAGGTGTACGATCATCGGTCCCTTGTGATTTGTGTACAGCAGTAGCAGTATAATCATCCACGACGGTTTCATGTATTGATCTTTGTCATTTGTGTACAACAGCAGCAGCACAAACATCCATTATGGTTTCATGTGTCGATCCTTGCCATTTATGTACAGCAGCAGCAACACAATCATCCACTATGGTTCCATGGAGCAATAAGGTCGGAAGTATTATTTAGGATTCGGAGGTGTACCTCAATCCCTTGTATCCACCCTTATGTGTTTACTTTACTGCTCTTTATGTGCTTCCTATACGAGCGAATGTTGGTCGTGGTCTCCAATTGGTATGGGACGGTTGGTGGCTACTGAGCCTCTCGTTAGTATAAGGTTGGTTGCTCTTATGTGCTATTACATATTTATTACCCTGCTATTGATGTGCATTATAACATGCCATATTGCTGCATTAGTAACTTACTGAGCATTGTCTCATCCCACGCCTTTATTTTTCCTTAGAGTTTGCAGTTTGTAAATTCCAGCACTGTAAGGCCGTTTTAGCTTCAGAGTTAGCTAGTTGTATTTAGTTTTTATTTTGTATTTATTTCTTATATTGTGAGATCGTGGGTTAAAACTGAGTTATGTAAACTGAGTATATTGGGTAGAGTAGATTGTACTCTTCTGTATAGACTTGTATTTTGATGCCGACTTGGGAAATCGAGCTTGTATATTCGCCATTTACTTAATATTGGTTTTTCCGAGCGTGTAGCTTATGGTGTTTAGTATTGTTGTGTCTTCGGCTCGTGTATTTAGCCGTCGAGGTTTTAATTATTGGGTTTACTTTAGTGTTACTCTCCGTCGTATGTTTGGCTGTTGAGGTTTTAATTAGTTGTGGTTTGTATTTGAGCTTTTGAAGCTCAGTTTTTTTTATGTTGTATTCCGCTGCTAGTTTTGGTTTTGGAGTTTGTGTGGCTCGCTCCTGTCAGTTGATTCAATTGTTTTTGTTAGTTTAGCGCACCAAGTTGGGGTTCAACATCGGATCTCGGACTCGAGACGTTACAAACACAATTATACTACTGTAAACCAAATTTGAAAATAAATTCTGCTGATGTAGCATTTGTCTAAATTAGAATGTGCTGGAACTTTTTACTAATTTTTTTTTTAAAAAGAAAATATAAGCATGCCAATTATTACTCCGTTCTAATCAAAGAAAGACATTTTTAATTTATTGTGATGGAGATTATGTAATTTTTCTTTAATACTCCCAAAGAATCCTAAGTAGTGTTAAATTAATGAGTTTCTCTTTTTTTTACATCACAATTAATAAGAGTATTATACATAATTTGTTCAAAGAATCTTTCTAGAAAAAGAAAATGCACACTTATTTTGTAACATTTCAAGATATATTAAAATTATTATGCTAAAAGATTTCAAGAAATAAAATATTTTCCTTTGATCACACAAAAAATGGTATTGGTGACCACGTCTGTAGTTTAGTAGGATTTCGGTTGATGTTGCTGGGATCGCTCTTCAAGAAAGAAGATATAAATACCCTGTGATCAACAGAAAACACCATTAAGGAGGCTGGTAGGACCCAGCGATAACCTTTCGGTGTAAGAATTAGCAATACTTCAGAGAGAATATAATGCTCAACAGAGTATGGCTTCAATATAATTTGCACATACCTTTTGATGTCTTTGCTGCTACTATTTATAAGGGAATAGTTTGTAACCCTAGATCGTTTTGGATTCGGAAGATGGGATGAGATCCCGTAACTTTCGAATTAAGGTAGCGTGTCCGTCAAGGACTGTAATGATGATTGAGTTGTAATAGGACTTCAATTCTACTCAGTCGAGAGATGGTTCGAAGAACTCTGCTTATGCCGAGCTGAATGAATGGTGCAGTGATTGACGACGAGGCGAGTTAATCAAGTGGTCAGCCTAGGATATACCTAGGTCGCACTATGGAGCAATGAGGTCAGTGACTTCGGCAGGTAGGCCTGTAGAGCTCGAGGGCTACTTGGTAGATCATAGTTACTAGGTCTTCACATTCAAGCTTGTAGAGGTTTGCCTCTTGCTCGCTTCATATGTCACCTAGGCGTCATCCACCTGGTTTATCCTGTATCGTGGTGTTTGCTACGTGTAATGATTTTGGTTGAGGCTGTTCACCCTTCAACTAGGACAAATAAAAAAAAATGCCAATTGAGCCATAGGAATTGAAATACTAAATGAAACCTAGAAAAGGAAGAATTAATTTGTTGTTTGGCATGCTTGTTAGAACTTTCATCCCTTATTCCTTTTCTTTTTTCCTTTCTTAGAAAAATAACTTCCCTATGCTAGCTTTTCCTTTCTTAGCATTCTATTTTTTGGTTATGGTAAAACAATCAATGTACTTTACCCATTCTGTGAGTAGTCAAAATCTTACCAACAAAACACCAAAAGTATATTAGAGTCACGTGAATGCAAAAGAGAAAGAAGAAATTGATTTAATAAAAATAAAAAAAATAATAAAAAATAAATTTTTTTTTTTTCAAGGAAACAGGGACGGCACCCTGCTAAATTTTATTAGATAAAAAAAAAAGGATACAAACTTGAGGGGGACAACCAGCCTGGCCCTTATAAAATGGGAGGACAAAGGAACCTGACCTCGAAAAGAAAATACAAGCACAACCAAACTAGAAATACAATAATTAAGAAATTCTAAGCTTAGAGGTCCCTTGGGCGTCCAAGATGAGATTTCCACGAATCAAACGAGGGAGGGAAGCCATAGAAGAAAAATAAGTCGTCTCTCCAGAATCCATGGCGAAGTTGGCAAAACCATCAGCTACCGTATTCGCTTCTCTGAAACAATGACGAAAAATAAAGTTGCCCTTCTTTTGCATATCAAGAATACCGCGAATATAGTAATAACAATGCCATGGCGGAGTATGATTTTTAGTAAGGCAGCCGTAGAGAAATTGAGAATCCATATCAACTATAGCATTGGAATAGTTCTTCGAAATAAGCCAGCTAACACCTTGAAATAAAGCTTTAACTTCGGCCAAAGTATTGGAACATACCCCATAACTTTCGGAGAATCCAAAAATGAATCTCCCAAAAGAGTCACGAATAACCCCTCCTCCACCCCCCATACCAGGATTGCCGCGGCAACCCCCGTCCGTATTTAATTTCACAACACCGGAAGGGGGAGGAATCCAAGAAACAGCACGAATAGAGGTCTTCTTAGGTTTGGAGAAATTTAGGCTACCAGATAACCAACTCGACACATTGAAATTTGCAGCTTTAAGAATGAAATAGAGCTCACTTTGAATTTTACCGATAATAGCCCGAGCATTAGGGGTGATGTCTTCAAATACAGCTTTATTTCTAGCAATCCAAAGATGCCATAGGATGAGAGAAGGAAGAAGAATAAAAGTTTCCAACCTTGAGTGAGTCCACCAATGCATACACCTTTGATTAATATCATGACCCCTTTTAGCCAACCCAAGAGAAGAATGGAAATAAGACCAGATTTCCTCCGCCAGAGGACTCGCGATGAAGACATGGATAAAAGTTTCTGAAGTCCGATTATTAGAACAAAGCGGCGAAGCCATACAAATTCCTTTCTTAGAGACCTTCATCAATTGGCAGCGACGACGCAATAATCTCCACATGAAGAAGCAAATATTGCGAGGAAGGAACTTGTGCGACGAACTTGTCTCGACAAAGAAAGAGGTATCGGAAGATCCAAGGAAATTATTGCGATTTGATAGAAAATTTGCCATTAAAAGCCGCCCAACAAGGGCGATCTGCGGTCATCAAGCGCAATATGTTGATCAACTATATCTTGAACCGCACCAGGAAGAAGACAGCTAAGAGCAATTGGAGAAAGCTGGGATGGTTCGCTGAACAGGTCACGAACAGCCTGCAAGTTGGAAGTCTCGGTTGAAGTGCTGGAAGGATCAATGATAGGGAAGATATTCAACCATTTGTCATGTCTAATAGAACACGTTCCGTCTCCAAGAATCCAGAAAATAAAAGGCTCCGCAAGAGGGCGGGCTTTGAGCAATCGACTCCAAACATGAGATCCTTTACAGTGCACAACAGGATGAGATGAATGGCAATAACGCTTTCGAAGAAAGTCAGCCCACAAACTGGATTGAGTCCTAAATTTCCACCAAAGTTTAATAGAATAGGCAGTGACTAGTTTAGACAGAGAAATAATACCCAATCCACCACTTGAATTAGGAGAACAACACATAGACCAAGCTATCCAATGCGACTTATGACGACCTTCAATGTTGCCCCATAAAAAGAAGAAGAAGAAGAAGTTGTACTTGTGGGTGTGGATGAATCACGAATTCAGGGGAGATTTAAAAAAAAAATGAATAGCAAGAAAATAATATTCTCTTTGCCTCAAAATATAGTTTTATTTGACAAGTCAAACATTATAACATCTTAATTTTATTTATTTGTACGTTGTTCATTTTGCGATATTTGAATATCAGGTTAGTATTGCTGAATACGTTTTGAGGTTTTAAAAATATAGCAAAAATATCCTAAATAGCATTATTACGAACAACATTCATTCGCTGCACAATATTTTTTCAACAAATCAATAGGTTGTGTAACATCTACTGCTGCTTACGGTTGGTGAGTGGAGTCGGATCTGAGTTCCAAGAAGCAATCACACATATCTTTTAGTAAAATCTTTACGGAAAAGTTTGGATCCAAGATTATATATGATCTCAGACATTTATCCTCCAAAGTCGAAGAAGTTTTCAAGTACGTAATACATTTTATAAATGTACTTTTTGTTTATCACTTCCTGAATAGAATATACTATGTATACATTTGCATAAAAATTCTTTTTTTGATGCATAAAAAAATATTTCACGATGCACATATTATACTGAAATAGTACTGTTATAATTGACAATGCAAAAAATTATATTTGACAATGCACATTTCTTAATACAAATTATACTGAGATAGTACTGTTATAATTGACGATGCACATTTCTTAACACAAATTATACTGAAATAATATTGTTATAATTGACAATGCATAAAATTATACTTGACAATGCACATTTCTTAACACAAATTCACAAAATTACATTGACGATGCACATTTTATACTGGCGATACACATTTCTTAACACAAAAATTATAAATTCGCAAAATTACATTGACGATGCACATTTTATACTGATGATGTACATTTTTTAACACAAAATCATAAATTATATTAATGATGCACAATTCGTACACATAACGATACACAATTTATACTTAAAAATGTTATTTGTTAATACAGTAACAGTTTTAAAATAAATAGCTAATTTATTATTTAAAATAAATTTAAATAATTAAAAATAATTATAGTAAATTTAAGTGATTATAAATTGTCTAACAATACCTACCTGCAATTTTACCAATTTTCTTTTGATCTTCTTGAGAACTTGAGGACAAGAGTGACTGTTGGCCTTCAATATTAATTGCATTTTATCTTTTTCCATTCCATATTGTAAAGCTCCATTTTCATGAGAATAATATCCACACACACACACACACAGCTTTTTGTAATTTATCCAGGGACCAGACCACCCCTCATTATTTATCTAATCTGACATCTCATTTCATGGGTCAGCATTGAAAAAGCAATAACTTGGCTTGGAGTGATTTGAGTGAATCCCCTCTTTCCATTTGGGGGCAGTTATGGGCAGAAATTTGAGTGTCTCTCTGTCTGTCTTTGTCCATCTTCCAAGTTCCAAACTCTCTCTCTCTCTCTCTCTCTCTCTCTCTCTCTCTCTCTCTCCAATTATTTTCAAAAGCTGGTTTCCTTCCATCTTTATTGTTTCATAGGGTTGGAACTGTTTTTGTTGGCCCATTTTTACACTGGACATTTGAACAAAAAAAAATATGCTCTCTCCGTCCTTAAATTATTGTGTTCCTTTCTTTTTTTCGTCCGTCCTAAAATAATTATCTTGTTTGAAACTTTCTTTTTTAGAACATCATTTTTACTATTTTACTCTTACTTTTTCTTCCTACTTTAATTATAGGCCACATACACATGGGCATTAAAGGAAACAACACATTTTTTCAATACTATTCCAATATTAATAATCAAGTTAATTGAATTTTCTTAATTCGTATACCGGGTCAACCCAGACAATAATTTAAGAACGGAGGGAGTAAGTAGAAAAAGGAGATCCTAAATGGTCCGAATTAGGACAACAAAAAGGATTATTTCAAGTAAAAAGTTTACCTTTTTTTTTTAAAAAAAAGTTAATATTTGATTAAATTAAATTAAAATTTTACATACTTTATTTATATTTTAGGAAATAAAATTTCATTAATTAAAAACTATTTTAAGAATACTATTGATTGTAACTTTCAAAACTTTGTAAAAATTACTAAATTTATGTTAATTATCGGTCAAACTTCAACTAAGTTGACCGAAAAAAATCAAAAGTGAACTCTTTGCCTGAAACGGAGAGAGTTTTATTAATAATGTTAAGGATGATGTAATTTTATATTTTAAATTACTAAATTATTCCTAAACATAATCCAGTTAGCTTCGCTATTATTAAGGACACAACAGTAATTTACTTAATCTATTCATTAATTATACCTAACATCTAACCTAATTAATGACAACTATTTTGGAATGTCTCAATTCAAAACAATTAGAATTAATCTACAAAAATTGGCCTATTTAAGACTTAATTTTGATTGTTTAAGACTTTCTCTTTTTTTTTTTTTAGTTTCATAGCTTTCTCTCCATTTCTCTTACTTTTTTTTAATCATTACAAAAACAAAAATCAAAATCGGAAATCAAACACTTAAATTACTGACAAACGCTAGAGCTACCAGCTCTAGCACCGCTAGCATCAATCGAATGCATTGCAAACTTGTACCTTCGTGCAAGGAACAAGTCTGTAATGCATTCGATCGATGCAATATGTTGATGGAGGCAGTATACCAAGCATTTTTCTTATGTGTACTAGGACTAAAATAAGTAAAGAAAAGGCTAGGATAAAATGCATCAAATGTCTAGTATTATACCTTCATTGCTACTTTTATCCATTTACTTTGTTATCGGCAAGCTTATCGCGGTTTTTGTTCCCTATATAATTTTTATCGCCCTCAAACCATCGCTCTTTCCAATTTTTTTTTTTTTGTTAAATAGATGTTATGTGAGCTAATAATTATCGGCAAGCATTTTTCTTTGTTATCGGCAAGCATTTTTCTTCGTGATTTTCATAATTTACACTTCTCTTCTTCAAGCCTCAACATTAATCATCTTATATATCATTAATTTTTTTTTTATCTTCTTTTAATAATTATCTCGTTCTAATCTATAGAAATCAGGGTATTTAATAAGAGTATATTCGTCAACCTATATAATTTCTTAATATGTTTGCATTATTCTAAAAGGACATACTATATTTTAAATCGGATAGAGTAACTGAATCCAGAATGCACATGTTAAACACTCTTATTTAAAATTATATTTATTAATTTCATAACTTTTACGATTTTCAAAGTCAATAATAATATATTTTGAAATAAAAACTTTTTAAAAGTACCTATAGGCTCTGTTTTAATAACTTGATTTATAATTTATAGACTTTTTTTTATTGCACCAGTTTTTTTTTCTTTTATCTTTCTCTTAATTTTTTTAATCACTATAAAAAAAATTAAAATTTAAAATCATACTTCTAAACTCCATATCTAAAGCACTCATAAATTATGAGTATTCTGACTATTCTCCCATGGAAAAAAAAAAAAAAAAAAGGTGAGGTCAAAAGAACATGGGAAGACTGGGGAGGCCTTAGCCGGCCTTTCATTACATGGACAGCACGTGATAAGCAGAGGCAGCGGCGCACTTTACAACTTGATGGAGAGTCATTATTTTATGATAGGTCTTTTAATCGATCCGATATATAAGTAAATACTCCTCTGTCCCGGATAAATGTTCCTAATGGATAAAATATAAAAATTAAAAAATATAATTAATAATGTGCTGTAAAATGTGTTCTGACCATAATACCCATGAACATTAATTGAGTTCAACTACTTTAAATAATTAAGTTTATTTGGGATGTGTTATATTAAATGAAACTTTAAGGGTATATTAGGAAGAATGGTAGAGAATAGGTAGATCAAAAGTCTTTAAGAACATTAGTTGAGACATCTCAAAATAGAAAGTAGGAACATTTATCCGGGACGGAGGGAGTATAAATATATTTAAATTTGATCAAAAAATATATATTATTAATTTTGATCTGTTAATTTAATGGATCTAATATTAATTCATTTATGTTAAATACTTTATTAGTTCAAAATATTTGATCTGATTGAAAATTTTCAAGAAATAATTATAAAAAAGAAGAATAATGTTTGTTGTTAATCTTTGTAGCTTTAATAGATGAATTGATGAAATTAATTGATCATATTTATAAGAGTAAAAGTGAAATGAATAGAGCGGACCTAATTTAAAATTTGGGAGAAATTTGTGCAAAAATTTACTATTGAAAATATAACTATACATACAAGCTTTTTTTGACCGAATTCTTAATGAATCAGATATAAATAAATATGAATACATTCAGTTAATTCAATTTTTTTATCGAGTTTGAACAAAATTTAAACAAGGTAAATAATATTACGAGCTTGAGAGCAAGTCCAATGCTAGTTCATGCCCATAGGGATCAAATTTAAAATTTGGTGAAGTCCTTCACATGGTAGCAATTTTGCTATCTCTCTTAAGATTAATACAAAATTTGGTATCTTTTATTTTTGCTATTGGAGATACTAGGACCTTTAATAGATATCAAAATTTGAATTTGACCCCCTAGTTGGACTTGCCCTTATGGTACTATGATGCCCCGACCCGGATTCCAACAAGAAACTCCAAGGTCGGTGCGCCAAACGGACGAATACAAACCCAAAAACGAAAAGCACGTGGCGTAACCACCCGTACTTATTACAGAACACAACGGATAAACCTGATATAATAATAACAATTCATTGGCGACACTACTGCCAGAACCCAACTAACACAACCACGAGTCTAAACTCGGGAAAATAAACAACAATCTCCACGGCCACAACATGCCGGAGAACAAATATAAACCACGAGCTAAAACATGCTCGGGAAAGAAACTGAACTACAACAAAAACTATGAACACGAGCACGATATACATATGTCGGCATCCAACAGAATAAATAGTATAACACATAATAACACTACCCCAAAGTAAAGTTTATATAACTTTACATAACCATTCGTCCTTACCAAAATAAAACAACTACAATTGTAAACAAGCTCTACGAGCTACTAAACCAACAGGACAACCTGCTAACTAACTGCGATCTCGCCAACCTCACCGGTGACTTCCTGGCTGACTCGGATCTAAGGAAAAACTTACGAACAACAAACGGGGTGAGTCATAATGACACAGTAAGTTACTAAATGCAACTACATGACATGGCATAATGCTCAATCATAAAACTGTAATATGGCATCATTTATAAGTATATCAAACTGTAAACATGTACCACATAATCATAGGCATATAAATCACATATACCATGTAGCACGGTGATGGTCACATAAGTGCACATAAATAACCACATTTAAAAGGATATAGATGTCTGTCTAACTGTGCTGCTGTCGCTTTACACATCTCAAATTGTCGCCGAACCGGGTCTCGTGCTCGGAACATACTGAACATACTGAACA
Source organism: Platycodon grandiflorus (assembly GCA_016624345.1). Classification (NCBI taxonomy): domain Eukaryota; kingdom Viridiplantae; phylum Streptophyta; class Magnoliopsida; order Asterales; family Campanulaceae; genus Platycodon; species Platycodon grandiflorus. The sequence goes on from CM028362.1 coordinate 39,077,033, forward strand.
ATAAACATAATATCGTTACATCTCGTCATTCTACTTAGCGAGGAAAGATACCATCGTTACTTCTCACTTAATTACATAGTGAGAAAATCTCACCGTCTACTTAGTGAGGAAAATACCGTTTGTTGCCATAGTTACGCATATTACTTATAACAATGGGACCACTTCCAACTAGGGCCAGTAGTGAGGAGGAAAGGGAACCAATAAGGCGACTCATAGCAATCGCTTACCACGAAGGCTATGTGTCGTCGCATTGCCGACTCAAATCAAGTATGCCAACTGGACTTCCGAACGATGCACAAGTAGATATTTACTCGGAACATAACAACAACGACAAGGTCTAAAAGTAGTGAACCTTATCCCAACCAAGGAGGTCAATTATCCTACTTTAACACATTACCAACACATTTTGTGAAGTAACCAATCAATATCTCAAAATCACATATTTAGTCTTGAATCACATAGTCATACAAGTACATGTTTGCAAGTACTTCTCAAGAACAATTAGACCACATATTTAGTCTATAACCACTACACGTTGAGGTACACATTTGATTCCCAAACAAACACACTTTAAAACTACTAATTTAGTCTAGTTAAAATCTCATGTTGAGACTACCCACATAGTTCTCAAGCACAAACACACCAAGAATACTTATTTAGTTTATTAACACCGAATGCGAAGTACTACACTCACAATGACGCTTGAAGCGTAAACAACTCATTCTTATAAACGCAAGTGCCCTCAAGTACACTTATCCTAAATCATATGGTTTTGCAGTTCAATCCCAAGATTAACGAACAATCGTTTATCACATCGAGACTGATGTACTAGTCTCTAACATTCCGTATTTTAATATTCATACATGTAAACAACTCTCGGGAGTTGATAATTCTATTAAACGAATATCCCAAACTACACAAGTTCGGATATACGACTTGCTAAATTAATTAGACGCCAATTTACGATTATAATCGGAGTCTATAATTTACCAGTACCAGATAATCGGAGGGCTAAATTTTATAGCAAACGAACTCTAATTCGCATAGGATTTTAACATGTTGTTCGGTGAATATTATTCTCTTCAAATATCAATTTTCTAGAGTCATTACAACATTTTCAAAATTTAGGTATAATTGTTATATGCAAAATTTCTCATTTCAAGTCTCTAACATGTTCTTTAGCTAAATTCTTTGGTTGATAACAATTCTATATACATTCCATATCATCCAAGCCAAGTAATAAGCACAATCACAAGTTACTCTCATTAACATAACATTTAGACATGGTACCAACATGAATTCAAGTCATGCATGTTTATATAAATCATACATATGAAAGTTTTTAAGCATACAAAAGGGGAATTAGTAACTTACATTAAAATGCACAATCAAACCAAGGAAGTCAAGATCAAAGCCTTCTATCTTGGTCTCCTAGTCCTTAGCAACTCAAATATGGTCTTGCATGGAAGGTCCAATGGTTGGATGATGAAGAAATGCTCAACACATAGTGATCTCACCTCTCAGCACACACAGTAACTCTCTCTAACATTCTTGGTTGATTTGGGAGAAATGAGGGTGTATGGTTTACTCCCTAATGTGTTTTAGAGGTGTGAGGATGGGTTGACCAAGGTCAAAGGTCGTGGGTGTCATAAGGCTGAAAGATTTTTAAGTTGAGAGTGAAACAAAATTTTTTCGACAAACAGAGCACACATTCTGCCCACAGATCAGCGATCGCTCTGGGGCGATCCCATCGCCCAGTCCCCAATTTGTTTCCTGTTTTGACAATTGCCAAGAATTGGCTCCAAAAATGATACCAAATAGTTCCCCAAATGATTTTAACATAATTCCAACCTACAACCAAATTTAAAACACACTTGAGACTCATTCAAAACACATATAACAAGACTTAGAATAAAATGCTTTCCAATTACGAATAATGAACAATTTAAATCACTACCGAAGCATTTTAATCTCATGAAATTAATTCGTAAATCAATCAACATGTTGTTTAATCAAGTCTAACTAATATTCTCAATATGATAACGATACGACATGATACACAAGTCAAATATAGGAGGAACCAGGGTATTACAGTTACTCTTACAAACTTTAGTACTAATGTTGTTGGATAATTTTAATACAAATTTCGATACTTAATTGTTGTTAAGTTGATGATAATTTAGATTGTTCGTGTTATTACTTAGAGAAAATTGATTAGATTTAAGTAAATGTGATCTGAATGCACTATCACTAAAATTAGTAGGAATATCACAAGCTCTAGCCCGTAAAAATCAGACCTCCTTAAACAATCATGTAAATAGGTCACTGCAAGTCGAAAATTTATCTCAAGTATAGGTTGAATTTGGACTAGAATCTGATTATGAGTAATACTATGTGTATCTAAAGAGTATTAAAATTTTTGCACCAAATGATGTGTCAGTTGATATGATGCATTAATTATGATTTTTAATTTTATTTTTTGTACCATATCAACTGCCACATTAACTAACACATCATTTAATGCAAAAAATTTAAACTTTTTAGGTATTCATAGCATTACTCTCCGATTATTTTACGGGCCTACTTCCATAACTATGGAGTTTAAATCTCTTGTACCATTTATATGTATTTTTTGATGTAGCACTAAATTAAATCTGAACTTAAATTATGAGCTTCCTAACCCCATATTTCGATTCGGAGCTCATTTGATCATGTGTTTTAGACACAACGCATAGATAAAATGAGGTTTATTTGTAAAACGTATGTTTCAATGCTTCAGTAAAAAAAATATATTTTAAAACGTTAGAATTTTTAATTTATTCTCAAAATGGTGTATTTTAAAATTATATTCTAAACGAATTTATTAAAAAAAAGTATTTTAAAAAATCTAAATTTTAATATGATACGCACAATTGATACGTGGGATTTAGACTCGTGACTGTAAAGCCCCAGAAACGACAAAATCAACTTTCTCAGCTAAACACGCCATATTACACATGCTTTTGGTATTTAGTCTCCCCGGTCCCAATCTTCCTTTTAGTGAGTAAGACTATCAATTATTTATTTATTTTTTCATTTCTTTTGTATGTGTAAAAGTCGTTGGTGCCATCTTTCGTCTCACATATCACTATCTAAATTTTAAAAGAGTAACGTTAATTGGATCGATTAGATTCAGATCTAAAGTCATTTTTTTCACTAAATCAATTAAAAATTTATTTATTATTCTTTAAATCAATTGAAATAAAATATTTTCACCCTTTATTTATTTATTATTCATGGAGAGGAGTGTAATTTTTAATAAAGGATAATTTAGGTAAAATATATTTTTATTTTTTTGGATATTTCAAAAGTGCTCTCATTGATCCGGAATTCAAGATCAAATTGACCCATCAAAATTTATTAATTTAAAAAAAATATTTTAATTTAATGTAGTATTAATTAGAGATTTTATTGACTTTGAAATTAGAATAGTCCTTAATGCATGCTTGTTTTCAATGTATTCTCTCTTTTCTTTGTTAGCTTTTTTTTTTTTTTTGGGGGAAAAATATACTAAAATGTTCAACTTAAAAAAGTTATATTTAAAAATTTTAGAAATAATTTACTCCCTCCGTTCCAGCTAAAGAGTCCACTTTTTTTTTTTTAAAAGTCAACATGTGACTAAATCAAATCAAAATTTTATACACTTTACTTATGCTTTAGGAAATAAAATTTTATTAATTAAAAACTATTTTAAGAATACTATGGATTGCAACTTTCAAAATTTTGTAAAAATCACTAAATTTATATTAATTATCGGTCAAACTTGTTAAGTTACCAACTGATCTAAAAGCTTAAGCTGTTAGATAGGGACCCAACAATGTATATCAATCTCAACACTCCCCCTCACGTGTGACCCGTCCACACGTGGAGACGAACAAATATGCACCATCAGGGCATCACAAATCAAACAGAGTGACAACAACATGCACTCACAATATTTCGGGTAACAAATACAAGCGGGACGACTCGAACCCAAGACCTTGCCAAACCTGGCTCTGATACCATGTTAAGTTACCAACACATCTAAAAGTTTAAGCTAATAGATAGGGACCCAACAATGTATATCAATCTCAACAAAACTTCAACTAAGTTGATCGAAAAAAGTCAAAACTGAACTCTTTGTCTAAAACGGAGGAAGTATCTATTTAGAAAATATCAAAAAATAAATTTTTAATACCACCAAAAAATTGAAATCTATGTAATACATTAATAAAAGTAAGTTACTCCGTAATACTCGATAAATATGTTGGGAGTTGAGAGGATGGGAAAGACGTGAAGGCAGTGTGGGGAAAGAATAATCTAGGAAGGTATGGGTCGTACGAAAAAGGCAACTTTTATGAACCACTCGTATACTCCCCGTCACGTCCCTACACAGCTTTTCTCATTTATTCTGCTGCTTCTTTCCCCCATTCAATGGATTCTCTCTCTCTCTCTCTCTTCATTCATCATTCGCTGCTAATGTCCAACCATACCTTTCTCTAAGAATCTCTACTTTGAATTTACGGCGCTACCCCCATCTCACTCACCCCTGAAATTTGAGAACTCCAACGTTTGTTATACAACATCGTCAAGGTTTTTTCTTGCAAATTGTTAATTTTATATATTTTTATAAGTTTTTTATACCACTTGATAATTCAAATATAATACCACTTGGTATTTCTGTCGAATAAATTCGGTAGACTAAGTAACTTGAGCAGAGTGAGACTTCTAGTCTTCTACCGAGTAAGACATAAATACCAAGACAGCAACACTAGCACTACTTATAGCTTAAATTCTGAAATTTAATAGGTAAAACAGCTTTTTTTCCACTCTGGTCTACTTGATCGTTGCCTGAGAATTAAGGCTGAGATCAAGGGGTTGACATCTATCACTTCGACATTTACTTCCCACAATTGGTGAGATAGACATCCCTGATTTCCAACTCGTTGGTTACTCTATGTCTACTATAAAAGCAGGGCCAATCCAATGGCCAAAAGGTACGTTTACTTTCACAAAGCCAACTCTGTCAAATAGCAAACATACCCTTGCTCTCACACCGAAGTATATCGACAGGGCAATGCCCGGCATTTACCCTACTGCTGTTTTTCTTTCCTATATCAGGCTACACAAAAAACCCAAATATCCATATATTTATCCTAGATTCTGCGTGCAACAATCTGCGCATCATCACCACGTTATACTTAGAGCCCATTTAGTATTGCGTTATGCCAAAAAATGTAGTACCAAAACGCAACATTTTCTCCTTTGGTGCGTTTAAATGATGTGTTTTAATAAGCAACGTTTGAGAAGTGCTGATGCGTTTGATAGCTTTCAGTTTTTTCCCAAAACGCAGGATTTAAAACGTTGCTAATAAAAAGCTGAGTTTTGAAATGGTATCCCATATGCATTTATAAAAAAAGTGTTGCGTTTTAAAAAAATTACATTTTAAAAAGATCTTTGTTTTTGAAAAGGTTGTGTTATAATAACGCAATACCAAATGGACTCTTATAATCATTGTACTCAATATTTCTCACTTTGTAAGACATATAAGCTAACATCCTAATACCAAATGGGCTCTTATAATTATGCTTTTTGGAGTATCCTACATGTGGTACAATGAAATATTACATCAGTTCCAAGCAAAGAGTCTACTTTTATTTTTTAAAAGTTAACATGTGACTAAATCAAATCAAAATTTTACATACTTTACTTATTTTTTAGGAATTAAAATTTTATTAATTAAAAACTATGAGAATGGGAAAACTGTTTTTCTTATTCACAAACTGTAGAATTTATAGTACAAGAGAGAGAGTCATATTCTAATACAAATATTGAGTTTCCTATTCTAAATACAATAGAATATATACAAGAATATTCTAGAATGAATAACAAACAAGAAACTACAAGAATATTCTAGAATGAGTAACAAACAAGAAACTTAGGAAGCCTTAGGAGATGTATCCTTAATACGCCCCCGCAAGATGGACGTTCCGTGGAGAAGTCCAAGCTTGGAGATAAGTTGTTGGAAGCGGACACGAGGGAGCGGTTTTGTCAGAATATCAGCGAGCTGATCAGTACCAGAAATATGTTGCACACGGAGAGAGCTAGACTGAACCTGTTCACGAACAAAATGAAACGAAAGAGCCACATGTTTCATCCGAGAGTGGAAGACTGGGTTTGCAGAATAGGTGGTGGCACCAAGGTTGTCACAATAAATTGCTGGTGTAGCGGGCAGAGAAATCCCGAGTTCAGTAAGCAAGTTCCGAACCCAAGTAAGCTCAGCAGTGGTGTCAGCAATCGCACTAAATTCAGCCTCAGTGGTAGACCGAGCAAGGGCACGCGGGAGGACCAAGTAACGAGGTTATATCCAAGATAAATAAAGAAACCGGAGGTGGATACAAAATCATCCTTGTCACCAGCCCAGTCCGCATCACAGAAGGCATGAAGTGAAGGAGGAGACTTGGAGAAAATCTGAAGACCCAAGTGCATAGTGCCATGAAGGTAGCGGAGAAGACGTTTGAGCGCGACCCAGTGAGTAGATTGGGGGTTTTGCATAAACTGAGCGAGTTTGTTAACAGAGAAAGCAATGTCAGGGCGAGTGAAGGACAAGTATTGAAGTCCACCAACAATGGCACGAAAGGATGTGGGGTTAACAGCGGGAGTGGTAGTGGACCGAGTGAGAGGTGGTGAGGTAACCATAGGAGTGGGAAGTGGTTTACAGTCAATCATGTGGTGACGGGTGAGAAGGTCATGAATGTATTTTGTTTGAGAGAGAAGGAGACCATTCTTGTTTGGGATGACTTCAACACCCAAGAAGTAAGATAAAGGACCGAGATCCTTAAGAGAAAATCGATTGGACAAGCTGGTGATGAACGACTGAAGAAGAGGTGGGGACAGACCAGTAACAATGATATCGTCAAAATAAACTAAAAGATAGATTAGGGACGGAGTTTTATTGAGTATAAAAAGAGAGGGATCGGCTAAAGGGGGTGAAAGCCATATGTGGTGAGATAGGTTTTGAGCTCTTGAAACCAAGTACGAGGGGCCTGCTTAAGACCATAGATGGCTTTAGAAAGACGACAGACATAGGAAGGATTGGTGAAGTCCTCAAAGCCAGGGGGTTGGGTCATAAACACAGTGTCAGAGAGAGTACCTTGAAGGAAGGCGTTGTTGACATCAAGTTGGCGAAGAGGCCAATGGTTGGTGGTGGCAAGAGAGAGAAGAATCCTGACAGTGGCGGGTTTGACAACGGGACTGAATGTTTCGGTGTAGTCAACACCAGGTTGTTGATGAAAACCCTTGGCTACAAGCCGAGCCTTGTATTTTTGAATTGTGTTGTCAGGATTATACTTGACGCGGAAGACCCATTTACATCCGACAATGTTGTGAGCTGTGGTAGGGGGAACCAGAGTCCAGGTATTATTGCGAGTGAGAGCCTGAAATTCTTCAATCATGGCATTACGCCAATGTGGGACAGAGAGAGCCTGTTTGGTGGTGGTGGGAAGGCTTGTGGGGGAGGTGAGAAGTGAGAGGTTAGCATACTTGGGGTTAGGTTTGGTGATACCATGAGATAACCTGGTGGTAATAGTACGGGTAGGAGGCGGGGTGGAGGTGGGGATGAGAGGAGAGGGGCGATTGGGCGGTTCTAAGGGGCGATCGTGCGGTTTCAAGGAGCGATCGCACGGGTCCAAGGTGCAATCAATCGGTTCCAAGGGGCGATCGCGCGGTTCCAAGGCCTGAGCTTGGGTTGGTTCGGACTGGACTGGGGGTTTTGGGTGGGGGAGGTAGGGTTTGGGGAGGGGTGAGTGGAGGGAGGGGTGGGGGCATGGGAGGGGTGGTACGGAGGGTGTAGTGGTTGGAATAGGGAGAAATAGAGTGTGCCAGTCAGAGGGAGGGGGAGCGGAGGGGGTGGGAGAGGTGGAGGTGAGGGAGTTGTAGGGGAATATGGTTTCAACAAAACGGACATGGCGAGAGGTATAGACTCGATGAGAGGTGGGGTCAAGGCAGTAATACGCACTTTGCGTATGTGAGTAACCAACAAAGATGCAGGGAATAGACTTTGGGGCTAACTTGTGAGGAGTGTATGGGCAAAGCCAGGGGTAACAGAGACATCCAAAGCTACGTAACTTTGTGTAGTTTGGAGGGGAGCGGAATAGGCGAAAATAGGGGGAATCATTGTTAAGAGTGGGAGTGGGTATCCCGTTTATTAGGTAGGTAGCAGTGGTGAAGGCATAAGGCCAGAAGGTGAGGGGTAGGTTGGCATGAGAAAGGATGGTGAGACCCGTTTCAACAATGTGACGGTGACGACGTTCGGCATACCCATTGTGTTCAGGGGTGTGAGGTGGGGTGGTAAGGTGAGTGATGCCATGTTGAGCTAGAGTAGATGTTAGTTTAAGGTACTCACCACCGTTGTCAGAGTAGACTTGAATGATGGGACGGTTGAAGTATTTTTCGACTAGAGTTTTGAAGCGAAGAAAGGTATTGTAAGTGTCAGATTTGTGTTTTAGGGGGTAAAACCAGATGTATTTGGTATAGTGGTCGACAAAAATGACATAGTATTTGAATTGATCAAGAGAATTAACAGGAGAGGTCCATACATCAGAAAAGATGAGATCAAGCGAAGCATGCGAAATAAGATAAGAAGATGCAAAGGCGGTTTGTGGCTTTTATTAATAAAACAGAATTACATGGAGATAAACTGGAAGAAATAGATAAATGAAACTTGCTACATAACAAGCGAAGAATAGGGGAGCGGGATGTCCTAATCGATGACGCCACAACTGCGAAGAAAGAATCTTTGGAATGAGCTCGAATGGGTGAGGATGCCAAATGTAGACGCTATCCTCAAGAGTTCCATGGAGAAGGGTTTGATTGGTTGCTTTGTCCTTAATGAGAAAAGAAGAGTGTGAGAATTCAATGATAACATTATTATCACGACAAAATTGGGAAACAGAAAGAATATTACGAGTGATAAGAGGGTGTGGGGAGAGAGAAGAAACCTATGTGAGAGATAGGAAGAGAGGAACCGTCTCCGATGATGACGTCGTCACTACCATTGTAGGGTGTATGTAAGGCGAGATTGAAGAGATCATTGGTGATGTGGTTGGTTGCACCACTGTCGATTAGCCAAGAGGAAGGAGAAGGGGGGTTGAGAAAAGCAGCGGTGTGGGCTTAGGGAGTAGGGCTAGGATTTCGGTTCTGGCGGAAGGGTGGGGGGAAGGTGACAGTGGGGTAGTCACGTTTAAACTGACGACATTGGGAGATGACATGACCGGTGTTGCGACAGTATTGGCACTTGCCCTTAAAGGGGAGGGGTGTGGTACTTGAGCCAGAGGAGGGAGAGGAACTAGTGGTACGATAGGGAGTGCGGTTGGGTGGTGGGCGAGCTTGGGCGGTGAAGGCGGTGGTGGGAAGGGGGATGAGGGAGACGGTTTATTTGAGGTGAGTTCGTGTTAGATAAGTTTTTCATGTAGGGCTTGAAGGAGATAGGGTTATCACGGGCACGGGTTGAGTCGATAATGGGTTTAAAGGTTTCATAGTCCAAGTCTTTAAGAATTGTTGAGATTATGTCTTCGGGATCCATGGGTTGGCCCGAATGGCGAGTTTGTCGGTGTAGGATTTGACAGCGTTCATGTAATCCGAGATGGAGAGTTGGTTTTTGGTGAGATTGACAAGGTTGTCTTTGATTTGGAGGATGTGACCACGGGAGGGGTTGGCATAGGTAGTTTTGAGGGTGGTCCAGGCTTCATGAGAGGTGGCAGCTTAATGAACAAGCGGAGCAACAGCAGGGTCTAGAGTGCCGATGAGAGCCCCAAGGATGAGGCGATCTTAGCGACACCAGGTTTTAGCGGCAGGGTTAGGGACGGAGGTGGTGGTGGCGGGTTTGGCGGACTCGTCGTTAGATGTGGCGGCAGTGGGATGGTGATGGTGATGTTATCCTCGGGTTTAGGATAGGTGCCATCGACAAATTTTAAGAGGTCGAGGCCAAAGAGGATGGATGTTATTTGAGATGCCCATGTAAGGTAGGTAAGGGGGTGAGAGTACGGCAGTGGGATAGGTTGACTAAGAAAAGAGGGTGGTCGGGTTCGGCGGCATTAGGGATGATGGAGGAGGAGCCGGCCATAGTAGGGTTAGGGGAGGGAGGGTGCCGAAAGTTGGGTTGTTTAGGGTTGTAGGGTTTTGGATCTTTTTAGCTTTGATACCATATGAGAATGGGAAAACTGTTTTTCTTATTCACAAACTGTAGAATTTATAGTACAAGAGAGAGAGTCCTATTCTAATACAAATATTGAGTTTCCTATTCTAAATATAATAGAATATATACAAGAATATTCTAGAATGAGTAACAAACAAGAAACTACAAGAATATTCTAGAATGAGTAACAAACAAGAAACTTAGGAAGCCTTAGGAGATGTATCCTTGTACAAAGAACTAAATACTATAAATTATAACTTTCATAACTTTGTACAAAGAACTAAATTTATATAAATTATTAGTCAAACTTTAGCTAAATTAATCTAAAAAAAATTAAAAAATAAATTATTTGTCTGTAACGAAGGGAATAGTAACTTAATCGGTTAAAAGGAGTTATCGGCAATTCTGCTACTTATAGATCAAAGTCTTTGCAGGTTGAATTTGATTTGAGCGGGTACGACTCAAATATTAAGAGTCTATTCTTTTGGTAAGGTTTTAGAATTTTGTTTTTGATTTTTAATTTCTTTGGTCCCACCAACGTCTCTTTTTCTATTTTATTTTTTTAATTATTACAAAATAAAATTTTAAAATTCAAAAATCAACCTAAAAACGCCCATACCAAAAACACACCATAAGTTACTTGTGAAATTGTCAGAGTTGAGTAATTTCAAAATGTAGCTCAATTTAAATCAAAAGGATATTTAAGTTCGAATAATGAGCATATTTTGACAAGAGAGGAGTCAAGTTCAACAGCTTGCTCGTATCCAATCTATTTAAAAACTCAAAATAGCAACGGGTAGACCGAGACAAGGACCAATTATTTTGATAATAAAGGAAAGACAAATGAGATTACGAACTCGAGTTTATGGTATAAATACAAGTTTAAGTGTTAGTGACGCTGGATAAAATTTACATAGATCTCTATACCGTTGAATTAAATTTGCCATCAATGTAATAAATTTGATCAAATGGTGTAAAAATTTAAGTAAATTTGATCTAAAGACCATAACACTAAAATTTATAATAATACTACAAATTCAAGCTCGTAATATCGTACCTCTAAAGGCAAAATAATAATAGTAGGATTTATAAGATAAAAATCTAGTTCTTGTGGAATACTATATCGTCATGCATAATATTTTTTTCTCCGTCCTTCAATTTTTCTAAACTATTTTCTCGAACAACTGCTCCCTCCATTCCAAAAGATTTTTTTTTTCTCATTCTGCTTTGGTTTGTCATAAAAAATAGTCTCATTTTTATAAAAGAATAAAATATTAACACCTACAAACTTGTTGGAGGTTGAGGACATCTCTGAATGACGATGCAGCAACCATTTGAAATATAACCAATAGAATCTCATAATGTTTTCAAAAGTTTTTGCAAAATTTCAGAAGGATTTGAAGATTTTTGGCTCCGTTTGAAGTGAAGATTGATGTATTTTTGAAGTGAAGAGGGTTAGTTTATTTTTGTGGTCTGAAAGCCGATGCAATGCATACGTGTTAGAAGCATGCGATGTGATGCATCGTACGTGTTATAAAGTTGTGCATCGCAAGTGAAAAAAGGTAATTTGTACATCGTCTTGTGTTGTGATGCTTCGTTTTTTTGTTTTGTAATGCATAGTTTGCTGTTCTGTGTTTTATATGCATCATGTTGTGTTGCAATGCATCGCTTTTTGCTTTTGCGATGTGTAGCGTGCACTGTTCCGTATTTTTAAAGGACATAGATGATATTTTGTAACAAAAATGTCATTTTCTAATTAAAATCAATTATCATGTCCTTAAACGATTGAAAATTCTCTAAAGGACCGGCCCGAATTTCTCCTTTGAAAACTCTTGAATAAAGCCTGCCCAGCCCAGCCCAGCAAAATCAAGCCCCTGTTTCTTCGTTTTATGTCATTCAAGTAGGACCCCATTACCTTGGAAGGACTACCAACGGTTCGGGACGTTTATATACAATATCATTATTTTTTTCTAATTCAGTTTTATGTTCCATAATTGCCCTAATCTCCACTTGAGAATCAATTCGTCCCCGATATTCATTTTTTACGGGTAACGATTAATCGAAAAATACTCACAAGTACTTTGTCAAGCAAACAATTTAGTTTTTTTTTTTTAAATTTAATGATCGGAAAAAATACTTAAAAGAGAAACTTTTAAAGAACATATCATTTAATCAAGTTTATAAGGCTTGATAAATTAAAGGATAATATTTCTACTTAAATTTTATTATAATCATGCTTATAAAAGCTAAAATGTATAATTAAATAGTTATGCAGGCAACAAATTTACCAAATATTAAAAAAATTTCATTAAGTGATGAAGAGGGGTGAGTGACTGACTAACAAATTCGCATGATTGAGAATGATGTTAGGGTTTTCGTGTTTTACATCTAACAGATATGTATACCTAAGTTATATGATAAATACTTGTATGAATAGGGGTAAAATTATATTAGTATCAAATAAGCGATTCGGGCAATTGGGAAGGTCTTGGAGCAGGTATTACTAATACCAAAATCGAACCGTTCCCCAATTTTTTATTTCAGTTATTTTCCATTACCCGTCCTATATCCAATCAAACTAAATAATAATCTTCAACTTTGATTTAGTTCGGCTCAGGTATCTACCATTCGGTTCAAAATTACCATCTACATCATCACCTATTCCTCACTCTTGCTGCATACAACCGCCTTTTGCTTGAAGCAACGGTTTTATAGTACATTTGTACTCCACTTTTTACACAAATCAGTTAAAGGTTTAACGGTTTCTTTTTGGTAGTGATTTTATTGATTATAGAAAATATATAAAAGCGAAAATCCACACACACAAACACATACACACACATACACACACATATATATATATATTATATATATGGGAATATTCAATTATGGTTACTGATCACGCCAAAAAGATTATATGTGACCGCGTCGATCCACGTGTGTAGTCTAGTAGGATTCCGGCTTGTGTTGCAGGGATTGCCCTTGAAGTGTAGGTAGCTTTGAACCTGTGATCAACAAAGAACACCGTAGGGGTGGGTTGTCCCAAAGAATAACCCTCGGGCGTGAGAATTAGCAATACTTCGTAGGAGAGGTAAGGCTAAGAGAGTATGTAAGCAAGTAATTTGCACGTACCTTATGAGGCTGTTGAGGGTGCTATTTATAAGGAGGTAAGTTATAATCCTAGTTGGATTCGGAGTATGGGTGATTCCATGTCTTTCGGATTACGTTACCTTGTCCGTTTAGGACCGATGTAGATAGAGTTATAGCGGGACTCTTTTGCGAGGCGAGAGGGGTCACATCGAGGTCGGCCTGGTATGTATCCAGGTCGCTCGATGTTAATGTGGTCGAGGTCGGCCTGGTATGTCTCCAGGTCGCTCGATGTTGATGTGGTCAGCCTGGGATGTTTCCAGGTCGCACTGTGGGTCCCTGTGGTCGACGCGCTTGGGAGAGTATACTGATGAAGTAAGCGATCTGACGTGGTATGATTTGTCAGGTCGTCATATGTCGAGGTCGTCCGTTGAGATGACGACCTGGTTGCTCGTAGCCCGAGGTCGTTCGTTGAGATGACGACCTCGTCCTTGTACGCCGAGGTCGTCCGTTGAGATGACGACCTCATCTTTGTATGTCGAGGTCGTCCGTTGAGATGGCGACCTCGTCTTTGTACCCCGAGGTCGTCCGTTGAGATGACGACCTCGTCCTTGTATGCCGAGGTTGTCCGTTGAGATGACGACCTCGTCCTTGTATGCCGAGGTCATCAGTTGAGATGACGACCTCGTCCTTGTATGCCGAGGTCGTCAGTTGAGATGACGACCTCGTCACTCGAAAGCCGAGGTCGTCCTTTGAGATGACGACCTGACACGACGGAGTGTTTAAGTTTGCAGCTTGTTGAGGTCGACAAGCTCTCCTCGGTTTGCCTACTTGGCCTGCTAGCTCGTCACGTGTAATGGTTACCTTGCCAGGTAGGATGAATCTGGTAGAGTCCCTTCAGTTACTATTATTATTAACCATTAGATCAAAAATTGATGACTAAGATTTATTAATTAGTTAAAAAAATATAATTAATATAAGTAGGTGAGTATATATATATATATGTATATATATATATATATATATATATATATATGGGACTTAGCCCCGTACTTATAACATGGTGTTAGTATGAGATCAGATTAATGTAAGTCTATCTAGGACATGCTCACTTAATATAATATCTCTTCAGCATGTTATTACTAGAATCAGACATGGTCAGCCTCCATTGTATTCATAAGGTCATGGACTCAAGCAAATACGAGGAGATTGTTGAATGACACTCTCTACAGCACCTCTATAGTTGAAGAGTTCTACACTAGGATGACCCTTCCTCCTCCTCCTGCCTCCAAAGATGAAAAAGTCAACATGAGCTATCTCAAAGGCTACAGTCGAGGATGTCTCATCAAGTTAACTTACAAAGACATCGGACATGTTCTAGGATTGCCTACTGAAGGCAAACTTGAATTAACTGCTGAGGAATCATCTCAAGCGTGGGAAATGATGAGAGGATCCACACTTCCTAAGCCATATGCTGAAATGTCTCGAAATCTATTCCCTGAGATTCCATATCATATCAGTCATCTTCTTAACAAGAGCATCTTGTTCAAGAATAGAGCAAGGGATATCTTCACTTCCCAACAACTGATGTGGACAAAAGTTGTCATTCTTCGCAAACAGCTTAATTGGGCCAAGATTGTGTTTTCAATGATCTTTCAGAGTATGGCTGGTGTCCAAGCCAATCCATCTATGAAGAGACCCTTTGTTAGGGTAATCAATGTTCTCCTCCAAGAGGAAATTGAAAAGAAGATGGGCAGTGATGATCTCATCAAGGTGACCAACACCTACGTCTTCACTGCAAATAATATCTCAAGATATAGAAGACTTGGTAAAGGGTTTCTTCTGCCGCTTCAAGCTGCCGCCGCATCTCAATCCAAAAAGGGCAAGAAGAAAGTGGCATACATTTCTGACGGTCTTCCTACTGAGGAGGAGCCTAAGCCACTCGGCGCTGAACTCCCTGAGGACTTCGATCTAACCAGGCTCGACCATGATCCATATGAGCCTGATGACCCATCCCCAAAAAGACAGAAACAATCATCCCCAAAACCTAAATATAAACCCTCAAAAACCAAGAAAGCTGTTGAAAAAGATACCTCAACCTTTCAACCAGCAGACCTCAAATCCACCAGACAACCTTTCACTCTTCCTCCAAAACCTACTTCAGACCCCATCAAGCCAAAATCGAAACAAACTCTCCACCCTACCGATGAATCTTTTGGTCTATCCAAACCTGTTGCCACACCCCCTTTTGCTCAAGACATACCATCGTCAGACAACCTTCAATCCAATCCCACTCCTCATATTTCTTCACAACATAAACATAGCAAGCGCTTGAAGAAAAGTGCCAAAAAGGTGAAGTTTGTACCTTCTGCCGATACCTCATCCTCTCCTGCATCCTCACTAAATTAACCTGAGCAACCCATTTCCAAACCGTCTCAAACGCCTATTCCCTCTGTCCCCGTTGATCAATCAACTCTACCCACTTTCATTCCCCCAATGGAACCTTCTGATTCTGATGAATCACCAAATTTACCTGCTGATCACTCCTTCACCAGATCCAAATGACCTCCAACTTTTTCCACTGAACAACCTACTCCCATACGACCCAAACTCAATCCATACAGCCATCTTCACCCCGATGTACAAGAATTGCTGATGTTTCGAGACAGTCGTCCTACCCCAAACCCTGCCAACACAGATGTTTTTCTCTCTACTCTGGATTACCCAAAACGAATCCCTTGCCAGCCAATGTCTGCCGGCGAAATCATTTTCAAATGGGGAGCTTTCTATGACCCTCTTCCTCCCGCATGGTCTCAACAATTCTTCATGCACAACTCTGCCGTTCAGGATCTTATGATCGTTCAACGATGGACTGCTATTCACAAAGATCTTGACCTACCTTCTCCAACTAAATCAGACATCACTCCATTTCTCTCTCTTCCCAAACCTCCCATCTATACCATCATCTGTCACCCTTCTATTTTCACCAATCCAATTGTATGCGACTTCTTTGATGTTGTCGCTACTTATATCGGATTTAACCCTCGTTTTCACATTCTTTTCAAACACATTCGTATTCGAATCCCCTTCTATACACCCATTTTCATTCCTTGCCAATCCTACGAGGCTTATATTGAAAAACTTTTCCCTGTACCGCGCATCTAGCTCTACTTGCCTGGTACATCGCCTCTCACCTCCAAACCATCCCCAAACTCTTCCTACTGACCCCATATCCTCCTCCAGTCGTTCCTCATCATCTCCTGATTCTTTCGGTCCTTATCATTTGGAAGACGTTGTACAACATTACAACACTCTTTGCGATGGCATCTCCGCCTCTGTGCACCATCTTTCGGCCAAGCAGTCTCATACAACTGAAACCACAGCCACGTATATGGCCAATATTTTCTCTAGTGTTCATGAAACAAAGACTGGTGCCTCATCATGCCAAGCTGCAGTTGCTGCATGTCAGTCAGCTTTACTCAATTAGCTGTCCCGCTCTTCCACCTCCCTGAATACCAAGTGTGACATTTTTGGTCGAGGTCTGGAAAAAGTGCTTCAGGCTTTCGACATTGGCCTCAAATGGTTACTTCATGCTCACCGTCATACAGATCACTTGGTAAACACCTCTTCTCGGGCTACTCGGCAAATTACGCTCAACCAGCTTACTCCTCTTCGCCACAATCTTCACAACTCTGCCGACAATCTTTCCAACATGGCTCTCTTGCTTGCGTCCATGAAGGAGGAGATGAGTCGCATGCGCGAATTTCACAATGATCAGCTGACCAATCTTCGTGAGGAGATGAGTCGCATAAGCAATCTTCACAATGATCAGCTGACCGATCTTCGTACAACTAACTCTGATCTTCGTGAAGTGAACGCTATGTTGAAGCAGCAGAACAATGATCTCTCTAAAGAATTAGAAGCAGCAAAAGCTGACATTGCTAAACTCAAAGCAGCTGCTTCAAGACAAGCATCGCTCTGACTGGTATATCTATTCTTGTCCTATATTTGAAAATTTCTTTATCTTTCATTGTAATTAAACTTCTTGTTTAATGAACAATGACTATCTTTAATCTATCATGCTTTATACTTAATTTGTTTATTTTGCCTGCATGAAAGTTTAAACCACTGGTTTAAAGACATATCCCATAAAGCACTTTATTTATTTGTCTTTAAACACAGTCTTATTACAAGAGTCCTTATGTTATATCTCTTTATCTGTAAACTCTCTGTAATTTGTGAATACACTGACCTCTATGTAAGTTTATCTAGGACATACTCACTTAATATAATATCTCTTCAGCATGTTATTACTAGAATCAGACATGGTCAGCCTCCATTGTATTCATAAGGTCATGGACTCAAGCAAATACGAGGAGATTGTTGAATATTACATAGATTTGCTTGTATCCATAACCTAAGTCTAAATCAAGGTGACTAATGGGCCTGCGTGTCTGTTAGTGTGGCAACTTGTATTTAGACAAGTGCTTGTAATAGCTTAGGATTGCTTTCTTGTACTTAGCCTAGTCTTCGATAGTTAGCCGACCATTAATAAGACATGTAAAAGACCAGCTGTCTTTAAATTAGCCAAATCTATTAAAGATATCGGACAAGCTTATTCCAGTCAAGGTTCATCAGCAATGAGGAAAAACTGAAGATCGTCCGATCAAGACTCTACTGATGACATGTCTCAAGACTATCTACAGCATTTATTGTCAACGGTGACACAACGATAACCTCCAAAGAGCATTGAATGATCCATGCCATATTAGGCAATCATCTCAGAAAAGGACAGTCCGTCTGCTCTTATCATCTACCTATTTTGGGCAAAGATTTCAGAAGACAGTCTGAAATTTGCAGAACATCCTATCAACGATCAACAGCAAGATTATAGCATTTATTACATTCAAATTCAAATTTTCTAAAAGCTGAAGATCTCCAACGACCACCAAATTCTCCCTGGGTATAAATAGAAGACTTCATTACAGCATTGAAGAAGCTAGCGATCGATCAACAAAAAATCTACTAACATTCTTCATCTTTAATTGCTAATTCATTCAAAGCTTCAAAGAAAAATCTGTACAAACATTCTTTGAAGAGCACCAACCTTAGACGATCAAGTCTTTATTGCTCTTCATTGATTGCAATCCTAGCATTCATAGCACACGAGAATTATATCTCTGTAGATATTAATTCTCTCACAAACACTTGGTCAACTATTTTATGTACACGATCCAATATTAGTGATCTACATTGTAAAGATACTAGTGGATAAACTTAGTACACGTTTTCAAATCCAAAGTTGACCACTTTGGTTGTGGACGTAGCACTTATTTATAAATGTGAACCATATCAAATCTCTTGTCTATATCTTTTATGTGCTTGTGATTTGCTACTGTTTATTTCCAGAATTCCAACTAATTTGAAGAACAGCTGATCTTGTCATATCAAGATCAGCCATTTTGAACTTGTTATTTTACTTCACTCATTTCCGCTGCAAATTCTTTTCAACTCAAGTGAAGTAAAAATCAAAATTTTCAAAAGCATAAATAGGCTATTCAACCCCCCCCCTTCTAGCCTATTTGAGCAACCTGGGAGCTAACATATGTAATGACTATTAACAAGAGTCAAACTCTATCTAATGTTGGACTTTACCTCCCTAAGCCAGTTCTTGCTCTTGAAGACAAAAAATGATACAAAGGGTGAACAAAGAATATTGTGTATAAAGAAGTTCTCAACCGTCTCAATATAAGTGAGTCCTACGCAATATATTTTCAAATTTTTTCCATATCTATAAGTTCTTCACTGTAAAATTTCTATTGTTGTCTATTCAATTTTTACTGATATTTGCAATCTCCTTACAACAACAACAATCTCCAAGTACCAAATGCTTAGTTTTCGAACTTAACGAAGAGATTTTATATATAATTAAATTTATCACAGGTATGCATTTATCACAAACATACTATAATGTTATATTTAATGTTATCTCAATGTAGTTTTACTTGTTGCTTTCAGGTCCACGGAATAAATAGAACAATTGTTTCTGATTCTTTGATTATATTCATAGACACTAAAATTTGAAGGACATCTCAAGATTTCCATGTTTCCATCAAATATGCAAATAAATCAAGTGTATTATAGTTATTTCAACATATAACACTCATTAGATAAACTGAAATTTCATTTGACAGGAAAGCATAGTTTGACACAAGTACTTCGCAAGCAATGTAGATATAAAGTACCCGGAGCATGGCCAACAACAGGATTTAATAGTTTGACCTACAAAAGAAAGGTAACCAAATGTCATTGATCATCTTGCAAAGCCCAAAGAAAGATCAAATGAGTTTTCGTGAAATAAAGAGGAACTTAAGTCACTTATTGTCTACAACATTTACAAGATGTATACAAATATCAATGCTCATTACCAAATAAATTTTTTTTTGAAGAGTGTCGACTTCATGAAAAATCTCATTTACCCAGTGCAATTTTTTATAGCTAAGCTTCTATCGTCTAAATACTTAATCAATCACGATATTTACTGCTTTTCTTTTTATCTAACCACCAGTATAATTCGGTGTCAACTTTAGATTCACATTTATGGTAGCCACCTTTAAAATTGAGATTAAAATTTAAACAACTCAAGATCTGAAAATCTAATTCAGTATTCAATTGTGATTCCTAAAGGCAGAGTAAAGAATGATAACAAATACATTTACTAAAAAACAAGAATATAGGAAAATAAACAATAATTATGAAACTAAATTGAATTTCATCAAAGAAACACAGGTGACAAGGAAATAAATTGCTTAAACCAAAAAATAAAGCAAGCAAATTGAACACATTAAACTTGAAGAGTTAACTTTAGATGAATTAAATTTAAACAAATTAGGGAGAATATAAAGTCATGGAGAAATGATAGTGATGTTACACAGAATTGCCGTGGGTTGATCCGGGACTAAATATGGATATCTGGGCTTTATGTGACCTGCCAAATAAGAGAGGAAACACTAGGGTGAATGCAGGGGTCTGCCTTGCGATAGCACTCCAGTCTGAGAATAAGTATTCTGCTCTTAAGACAATCCGACAGAGTGTATGTATTGTATAAGTGTGCGTACCTTGGCTTAAAATTGGTCCAAGGCTTATATAGGGGCTGCATTAACTGTCAATCATAATGGGAGTAATGACGGGCATAACTGTCGCGTAGTGGGCATAACTGCCGGTGTGGTGGGCGTAACTGTTGAGCACGTCTGACCAATGGTGCTGTGCCACGTGGCCACGTCTCCTGAACACGCGTGGGGTGGATGGGGAGGCGAGGCCTGCTCGCTGCATCCTGACCCTGCGGGCGAGTCATGCTCACTGCTCTCCTTGATCGGTTGACAGGGCTCTTCGCCTGGGGCTTGTCTGCTTGCACTATCGTGTACCTTGACCCGAGCTGTGGTTTGGGCCTGGGCCTATGGCTATGTCTTTGGGCCTGGCTCTTCAGTGGCCCCCTGCTTCCTGCCCGCAGAGTATTTATTCTCGCAGCAGGAAGTATTACTCATTTTTTCGTCATGACCGCAACTATTCCTGTCGATCATGGTGCCCACAGATCTTTCCTTGTACTCATTTTGTTTTGGGAGTGGAAGAAGAGGAGGAAAAGACAGGTGGTTGTGTCGTTTGGTTGTCGTGCCTGTTAGAGGAGCCACGCCTTTTCGAGGAGCAATGATGGCTAGAAGGGGTAGGCCTGCAGCTGGTCAGTAGGCGCGTGGGCTAGGGATAGACCCCGTACCAACGTGCGCGATGGTTGGGGTAACGCACGAGCCAGCTGGATGCATTCCCCCCAGCTTATAAATACTTCTCACGTTCCCCCTTTTCTCTCTTTACCAACCTCAAGCATTCAAAACCTTCTGTGCCCAAAAAATCTTCAAAGCTCTTTGCCTGAAATTGCTGCCATTACAACCTGCTCCTTTGGTGTTTTTCTTGCTATTGAATGGTGGATTGAGACTGCTCAACTCCTCCCAAGTTTTACTCTGCAATGATACTCACTTCTTCTACACACAACCATGTCTCGTAATAAGTATTTTGTGTAATTCTTGATTTTTCTTGCTTGTTTTTACTATTCATTTGCATGTTAGGCATTGTGAGACCTTCATTCTTAGTCGGGGTGGAGGAATTTGTGGTTTATTCTTGATCAGATAAACCCCTCTTTGAAGAACTTAGACGTAGAGTTTTTCTGTCCCCCATTTGTCGTGGCCCAGGAAATGTCTTTGTAATGACCCTTTACCTCCTCGAACTTTGTAGGTTCATCCTCCCCGCTAAGGTTACGTGATAAGGCCACTGACTCGGAGGCGACTAACTCTGTTAAGGCATATGAGTACGATCGCGGTCAGGCGGTCAGCAGTGGCTCTAGTTTAGAAGCCTTTTCTTCCTCTTCCTCGGATGAGGCCTCCTCGGACGAGCTCCTTATTACGAAAGTGGTGTCCATTGTCTAGACTTCACGCTCAGATGAGGAAACTGGTACCAGCTCGACCAGGCCTGCTCGCAGTAGGCTTACTGCCCATCCTTCTCGCCCAGCCCCTTGTCGTGAGGCCTCCCTAGATTATTGGAGGACCTTCGACTCGGCAAAGAAAGCTCTGAAGTGGTTCACCACACTGGGGATATCTGCCGACAACTACTGCGTGTTCGTGATGGATCCCGAGGTAGATTTAACCGAGTATCGTAACCTGGGGGAGAAGATGGTATTTTTTACGACTTCATCAAAGTAGGTCTGCGTCTCCCCCTCAATCCTTTTGTCGTCGAGTTCCTGACCTGGCTCAGGTTGTCCCCTGTGACCTTATGCTCAACACGGTCAGGATCTTGGTGGCCTTCACTGTCACCTGCTCGATCACGAACCTTGCCTCTTGCTGCTAAGGAAGTTGTTTCAGTTCTCCACTAACAAGACCTCTGGAAGAATCAGTGGTTGCAGCAAGCCTGGCACTCTGAAGCTATTCAGTCCTTTCCCCAACAAGACCGACAAGTGGTACATCAAGCCGCTGCTCTTGGAGTCTCGATTAGGCTGGCCGTTTCCCCCTCCCATCGAGAAAATTAAGGTCACATCCTTTAACAGGGATGGTTTTACTTCTGGTGAAGGTCGCCTAATGGCTATTCTAAAAGAAACCCTTGGTCTGCAACAACAAATATCTGAGGCTGGCCAGGATCCTGCGATCTGGAATTAAGGGTGTTAGGTCCAAGGTTGCTCAAGAGAGGCTAGAAGGGGGGGGGTTGAATAGCCTATGTCCAATTTTTGAAGATTGATTCAAAATCCTTACTTCACTTTAAGTTTCAAAAGATTTGCAGGCGGAAGTCTTGTGAAGTATAGGACAAGTTGAGAATGGCTGATCTTCACAGGTCAAGATCAGCAGTTCTCAATAATTTGGAAATCTGGAAATTTAAAAGCAACACAAACAATTCACAATCACACACACAGGTAGACAGAGAATTTAATATGGTTCACACTTATAAATAAGTGTTACGTCCACAACCAAAGTGGTCAACTTTGGATTTGAAAATCGTGTACTAAGTTTTTCCACTAGATATTTTACAAACTAAATCTCTAATGGATTGTGTACAAAAATTTTGTTGACCAAGTGTTTGTGTGGGAGAATTGATATCAATAAGATACAATTCTCGTGAGCTATGAAAAGCTAGGTGTTGCAATCAATGAAGAGCTTTAATGGACTGGACGTCTAAGTGTGAGGCTCTCCAATGATTAAGTACAGATAGGACGTTTAAGCTTTTAAGAACTTGAAGATAATGGAGATTCAGTAGTTGGAGTAGTTGAAGTGTTGAAGGTTATTGAATGCAGCAATGAAGTCTCCTTTTATATGGAGGAGGAAGCTTGGAGCCGTTGGTGATCTTCAAATTTGAATTTAAGAGCAATTAATGCTCTAATCTGGTTGTTGACTCCTGATAGGCTGTCCTGCAACTTACGCTGTCTCCGATTCTTTGCTAAAAATAGGCGGTCCGCTTGCAGGAGGAATGTCCTTTTCGAGTGTATGCCAAGAATGGAAACCTTCATTAAATGATAATTGCGAGTTAACGTTGTATCGCAATTAATGAGGTCTTTAAGTTAGGACATGTCTTCACAGATGACTATCGGACGTTCTTGGGGTTCTTCAACATTGCGATGAAGCTTGGCGATACGAGCTTGTCCGATATCCAAAGAAAGACTGCTGGTTCAAATTTTGCCTATGTGTGCAGAGGACGTCCGATGTCCTATAGGCTATCTTCTTCAAGACTTATACAATTAGCAACCCTAAGCTATTCAAGCTTATGCCTA
Organism: Platycodon grandiflorus; assembly: GCA_016624345.1. Classification (NCBI taxonomy): domain Eukaryota; kingdom Viridiplantae; phylum Streptophyta; class Magnoliopsida; order Asterales; family Campanulaceae; genus Platycodon; species Platycodon grandiflorus. The sequence goes on from CM028362.1 coordinate 39,100,633, forward strand.
AGTACAAGTTGCCACACTAACCACGCGGCCCATTAGTCACCTTGTCTTAGACTTAGGTTATGGATTCAAGCAAATCTAAGTTAAAATACAACAATCTCCTCCTATTTGCTTGAGTCCATGACCCTACGAATACAATATCACCGACCATGTTCAAGTCTAGTAATAACATCTTGGTAAGATTGATATATTAAGTAAGCATGTCCTGGATGAACTTACACAAAGGTCATCGTATTCGAAAATTACAAAGTGTTTACAAATGAGAAATTTAGCATCAGACACTTGTAATTGGACTGGATTTAAAGACATGCAGAATAGGCAGAATAGGCAATATAGGACATGTCTTTAAACCAGTGGTTTAAATTTCATGCATTCATATAATAAGCGTTCATAGTAAAGCATGTAAAATTTAAAGTTAGATAAACAAGATGTTTAATTTCAAGGTTAAAGAAATATAGAGTTCATCTACCGACAGAGGATGACCTAGATAGTGCTTGACCTTTGCCTTTGTCGATGAGGATTGCCCATAGCTTCTATGTCCATAACTTCTCGATGCCCATCTAGAGTCGACAAAGACCTTTAGTCTTGCAATTTCTTCTTTGGCTTCGCTAATTCTTCTTTTGTGTCGGCCAATTCATAGGAAAGATCGCTGTTTTTCGTTTGGCTTCGGCTAACTCTTCTTTTGTGTCGGCCAATTCGAGGAAAGATCGCCGTTTTCGTTTGAGCGAGCATTATGCTCAATGAGCCTAGTCCGCGATCATTGTTGAGTCTAGCTATCTCCTCCTTCATGGACGCAAGCGAGAGTGAATGAAGGAAATGTGATTGGCGTATGTTGGTGTTCCCGCGATAGAAAGCTAAGTGCTTCGTGGTGAGGTTGCGCGTCGCTCACCGAGGAGTGGACGGAGCGATTTGCACGTTTTGGGATTAAAGCACAAGCTTGTATCCAAGGTCAACCATTTCTATGGTCTTCGAATCGAGGTGGACAGATTGTCCCGCTTTCCTTGAAGAGAGCGGCATTTGCGGAGGATGTGGGCGAGACGACGTTAGAGCGAGCCGGGAGCGAGATGGATGCCGGGCAGCTTCAAAGGCGGCCTTGGCACCCTAGAAATTTCCATGACTTGGGTCATGCGGTCGGCTGAACATGGGTGATGTGAGACTCTGCAGAGAGCGGGTGCGGGGCCTTGGTTAGATCAACAGAGATGACCTCAAACTCTTTCAAAAATTTATGAACCGCCTCGAAGGGTATGTATCGAAGAGTCGGGATGACTCGGAGGAGAGGACGGACTGCGAGGGGAAGGATGGCCGTGAAGGAAGAAGGTTGGCGTAGTTTGGGTAGGGGGGGTGGAGGATGGTAGAGAAGCGTGATTGGGGGGAGGATGATGGAGAATGGCCGGAGGATGAAATGGAAATATGGCTGGTAGATGGTTGTGATTGGCTAGGGTAGGTCGGATGAAGGGATGGGTAAGTTAGAAGGACGAGAGGGGCATAGGATCGAGTCCTTAGGCGACTATGAGAAAAGGAGTAGGGATAGAGATAGGGTGAGGTGAACGGTACAGAGCGGGGATGAGAGGGTTAAAGCCTAAAAGGTGGTGACTACATCAAAGAAGTCGTAGACCACAGTGAAGAACGAGAAGGGTGGCAGATGAGGGTGAAGACTGGGGGTTTAGGCAGAGAGAGGAAGGGAGAGATGTCTGATTTGGTTGGAAGGGGAAGGCCAAGGTCCTTGTGAATAGCAACCCATTGGCGGAAGATCATGAGATCTTGAACCGCTGAGTTGTGGGAGAAGAACTGCTGGGACCAGGCAGGAGGAAGAGGATCATAATAGGCACCCCATTGGAGGATGATTTCACCTGCAGACATAGGCTGGCAGGGAATCCTCTTAGGGTAGTCTAAAGTGGAGAGGAAAGGATCGGTATCGGGATTGGGTGTAGGTCTGCCTCTCGAATAATGCAGATCCCGAATGTCGGGATGAAATTGATTGTAGGGATTTGGTTTGATGCGTTTGGAAGGAGGCCGGTCGAAGAAGGAGAGAGAGAACGCTTTGAGGATGGCTGATTTTTCAGGAAGGATGATGAGGTGGAGGTATTTGTGGGCAGAGTTGGGGAAGAAGGGGGAGAATGAGTAGGTGAGGATGGAGGCGAAGAGGGATCGGTGGCTTCAAATGCACGTTCTTCTTGGCACTCTTTTTAAAACGTCGTGCATGAGTATAGGATGCAAGGTTGGAGATGGTGTAGTTTCGTTGAAACTGCAGTGGAGGAACAGGGAGAAGGATCGGCTTGGTTTGAAACTGTTTGTGTGGGAGGAGCGGTAGATGTAACATTAGGCGACCAAAAGATTCATCCGTGGGCGGAGAGTCTGTTTGAGTGAGGGTTTGGATAGATCTGCGGGTTTGAAGGTAGAGGTATCCTTTTCAACCTCAGATTTCGTGCGAGACTTGCGGTTTTTCTTGAGACGGAGGGTGAGAGTGGAGGAATGTTTGGCCTTTTTGGAAGGAGGCTCAGAAGGCTCATAGGGATCATGATCAAGTTTACTGAGATCAAAGTCTTCAGGAAGTTCAGCCCCTATGGGTTTAGGCTCCTCCTCAGCAGATAGCTCGGTTTCAGAACATGTGACCTTTCGTTTACCCTTGCTGACTTGGGTAGAGGTGCCAGTAGTAGAAGCCGGCGGCAGCGGCGGCAATGGTTGATCTTTTGGCCATATCATCCCGGTAACGGGTGATGTTGTTGACTGTGAAGACGTAGGTGTTAGACACCTTGATAAGGTCGTCAGTGATAACCTTGTCATCGATCTCTTCAAATCTGCGAAGAATGACATTGATGACCCTTACGAAAGGTCGTCGCATAGAGGGTTGAGCTTGAACATCGCAACACTGGGGATAGCATGGAGAAGATGATTTTGGACCGTTAAGTTGCTTTCGAAGAATTACAGCTTTGGTCTATAGTAGCTGCTGAGACGTAAAAATGTCCCTTGCGCCATTTTTGAAGAGGATGCTCTTATCGAGCAGATGACTGATGTGATAGGCATTTTTAGGAAAGAGGTTCCTTGACATCTCAGAGAATCTTTCAGGTTGAGCAGATCTGTTCGTCGGTTGGTTTAACCTAACCGTCTGTTTAATATCCGCAAGTGCACGGGCTATTGCAATATAGCGAGTGCAAGTACGAGTCGATCCCACAGAGACAGGGTTTACTTAGGATTTTGCTTTTGTCTTTAGATTTAAAGAATAGATTGGGAGAGATTGAGATTGGTTTTGAAAATGGGAAGAAACATATGCAACAAATATTTTAAACGAAACTTAATACGACAAAACATTCTCGGGATTGGAAATCATACACATAATTTGTTCATCAAATAGTCGTTGTCTTTGAAAATAAAGGTTTTCATAAAAATCAAGGATGGTATGTTAGGCCTACACTACTTCGGGTTAAGACAATAGCGTTTGTATTCTTCACTAATTATGTCCTAACCGTTTGAGATTTCCGTTTATGGTACTCCCGCCTGTCACAAACGGGCATTCCGGCTTATCTCTAGCTGACCATAATTAGTAAGAATCCATTAAGAACAAGAGTCAACATACTTTCCATTCAAGGAACATCCCTAGGCCGTTGAACTACTTTTGTGATCAATGGAACCTAGTTTCTTTATATGGTTCCGTCAATCGAGATTCACCGCTAGGTCCTTCTCTCAATTGACTGAATCATACAAGTTGGACGTCTCCAAAATGTAAGTCATTTAGAGATCGATATAAAGAAATTGTTTTAGATGAAGTTAAAGGACAAGACTTTCATATTTCAAGATGAACGTTTTATGTATTGAGTTTCCAACCCCAAGAACAAGGGGGATTACTCACTAGCCATGTAAAATTAATAAACAATAATATAAAGGATAGAGTAAGAGAGACTTATTGTGAAAATAGAAGATGAATGGCTGGAATAATACTTCGCTTTTATTGCTTGCTTTCCAAGGGGATCTTCAAGAACGAATGTGAACTTCAATCCTCAAAGATTTTTGGAATTCAATACAATGGGTGTTTGTGTCTAATTTCTAGCAATTTCTGATGAAAATCTTACATATATTTCGTGTCTAATACTGAGTATAGGGAGTCTATTTATAATGGGGAGGAATCTCTTCAAGAAGGTGCCTCCAAAGGGTGCCTTTTAAATCTGCAGGTGCAACTTGCACGGCCGAGTCAAGTAAGTTGCACGGCCGTGCTCTTCTGGCGCCAAATTTGAATTTGATTTTTGACATCTTGCACGGCCGCTCCACCATATGCCGCACGGCCGCTCCGAGGGACACGACCACTCTTCCTTCAAGACACGGCCACTCTAAGCTTTGAGACCAAAAATTGCCCAAAAATGGCTTTGTGCACGGCTCCCTTTTGGCCGCACGGCCGTGCTCACCGATTTTTGGTTTTGTGAGTTTGATTTGTTTGTTGCTCGCCATGCCTTTGCATCAAAATTTGTCTAGGCATTCTTTGATCATAAAAAGGCTTCAAAACCTGTCTAAAATGTGTAAAACATACCAAGAGCGTAAAATCTAATAAATATGAAAAATGAACAAAAATGTATTTAAAATGAGATGAAAATGGCGCTTAAACGTGTAAAAGCATATAAAAAGTAGGGATAAATGACTATATAATAGTCACTTATCAAACTCCCCACACTTAAGCTCTTGCTTGTCCCCAAGCAAGTTTAGGATAAAAAAAGGAAGAAAGAAGGAAAGATTCCGAATGATCCCTCGAAAATAGTAGCAAGCCCCGATTGCCCCTTTTTGGATATTTGCCTTTTTATTTTTCCAGTCATATTTTGTATACCCTTAGAATTCATTAAAAAGAAACATTTAGGGGATATTTTAAAGAAATAACTTTTAAGACAATAACCTAATATAGCATAAATAGAATTTGATCAAGTAAAAGCATGCTTAGAAGGATAAATCTTAGGTCAAACACTTGGTTAAAAGAGAAGCTTTCACTTTTAGAATGATTTTGGGAAAAATGAATCTATCACTTTAAAATGTACAAAGGGAAGTATAAATACTTATTCACAAACTAGAAATTTCCATGGGATTGTATTGCATTTTTGAATCACAAGGGCGAAAAATGGAGGGTGATAGTGGAAAAATCTCATCAAGGTATTAGCAATTTTATCTTATTATTGTACGTGTTATAAAAAGGCCTTTGTAATTTTTGATCCTTTCAAGTAGAAAGCATAGTGGCTGCGAACCCCATGTTCCTAATACTCAGATCAAGAATACTTTGGATATTACTCCCGTTTGGCAAGGAAGCATCGTCGCAGCGAACGCCGTGCCCCGAGTTACTTAGGAAGTAATAAGTTTTTTCTTTTTGCCTTTTAAGATTTGGTGACTAAGTCACTCTTTTAGCAATAAGATAAAATGCTTAACCTTGATTCGATTTAGTGGAAATGGAAGGATGAGATTTCGATGAAGGGGTGTGATTCAAGGGTGCATAACAAAATGGATGCTTCTAATAAGGGAATAAATATTTAATAAAATTTAACATGTACAATTTTAAAGAAATATTTTCAAGAATTTTACACAAGAATAACCAAGTGTATAAGAAGATTAATAAGGATTTCTTCTAATCAAATGCTTTTTCTTTGATAAAATCCTATATTTTGCTATATTAACTTATGAGGCCTTTTAATTTATTTCCTAAAAATATCCCTATATTTTTCTTCTTTATTAATTTCTAAGTTTATAGAAAGTATGAGAGGAAAGATAAAGGCATTATTTTTGGGCAAATAGCAAGCATATGGATCATCATAGGGATATATATTTTTTTTTTTTTATATATACTATACATGCATAAAATGAAAATGCAACTAAGGAAAGTTATACTAGAAAGCAAGAAAATCTACACTAAGAAAGCATGAAAATCTAAACTAAGAAAACATGAAAGATCTAATCTAAGAAAGCAATAAAAAGATAGATATACCCCCCCACACTTGAAATGAACATTGTCCTCAATGTTTCAAGGAACAATGTCAATTCTCGGGGGAGTAAAGAGAAACTTACTAGAATGGTGGTGGTGGTGGAAAGTTGTCCCAATGGCTTGTCCCATAATTGTAAATGTCGTCAATTCTTCCTTGGACATGCTGAATACGGCCATCCATTTGGCCGAGTTGTTGAAGAATTTGAGCGTTTTGCTCAAGCAATTGACCTTGTTGGACAAACAACTGATCAAACCTTTGGTAGAAGTCGGGCGGCATTGGGGCTTGCACATCTTCTTCTTCTTCTTCTTCTTCTTGGGCTTCTCCTTGGATAGCATTTGGAAATATCCAAGTCTCGGGTTCTCTTATTCGGATGGTGGGAAGATTGTTGTTTGGGAGTACAATGTAGGGCTCTTTTCCCGCCCCTACTAACCAATTGTACTCATTATGCCCCTATCCGAAATCAATTGCATAGTCCGGAGAGTTGGAATATCCAATTTTGTTGACCCTCTCACCTCAACCCAATCATTTGGAATCTCAAAATTGAAGTGTTTGGCAAACAAAGTAATAAGTCCTCCAATGTGAATTTCCCCGTTAAAGGTTGGAGAAACAATGTCACCAATCAATTCGAAGAGGAAATTGCAAAGGTTCATCCTCCAACGTTCCCAAACAAAACACCATAACAAAAGCAACTCCTTTCTATTCACCGTTCCCTTATCTTCCCTAGCAAAGATGGTGCAAGCATATATCCTATGCATGAGGCGGAGGGTTGGGTGGATAATAGAGGAGGCTTTGGCGCTCGGGATTTATAAGATGGAAGGCCGGTTATTTGGTTCCAAAAGGCATTCTCATTGTATTCGTGGGCAAGTCGGGAAATGTTTCGGTTCGGAAAGATATCCCGAATTTCACTAATTTCAGTCCGGTTAAATGAAGCTCTCTTCCGCCAAGGCGAAAGTCAATATGGTACGATTAAAAGTTCTTCTTGTTACCCTACAAGTCTCCTCCACAATTTTCATTTTTATTGTGCTTAGAAATTCCAAAGTGAGGATTTCATAGGTTTTCTCATGCTTTTGGAGGATTCCTTCGGATCTCAACCCCATATGAAGAGTTAAAACATCTCCATAGATTCCTAATGTTCTTAGAGCAGATCTATCGGAAATTGGGTAGGCCTAATCCTTTTAGAACTAAGGCAATGAAACGTGCCGTTTCCTTGGGCTTCTAAAATTAATTCCTAAGGTATTGAGGGTTGGATTAAAGCTAGACGAAGAGGCTTGTTCCTTCCGGATCGTTTTGCTACCCGTTCGCAGCCTTTTCTTTCCCTTTGGAAGACATTGTATTCAAAACCCAAGAAAATTAAAAGACAAGAGAAGTGAGAGAACTTTTTACCCGAAGAGACCGATGAATTGAACTTGAAATCCTGTTGCTTAGCCAAGAGATGTCCAAAAGCTTCCTCCTTGCACCAAATTTCGGAGTAATCCCTTCAAATTCTTGTAGTGGGTGGGATAATTTTGGGATTTTCGGATTGGGGTTTTAAGGGGGGTTTTGGTGGTGGAGAGGTGTTTGGTTGAGGGATTTTGGAGGATTGAGGATGAATTTGTGGTGTATGATGGTAGAGGAGTGGGTATTTATGGTGATTGGGGCGGAGGTATAGAGAGAAGATTGAAGAAGATGAAGTGAATGAGGGAGGAGAGAGAGAGGCACGTCTTTATGATGGACGACGCATCTCCCCAGGCGATATGGCCGTGTCAAGGAATGTGCACGGCCGCTCCTTCTTGCTGAGTTGACTCATTCGGACTCGATATGAACTGCACGGCCGTTCCATGTGATAGAGCACGGCCGTGCTAACCAATGTTCACCCTTTTTTTTTTTTTTTTTTTTTGCTATACCTACAAAATAAAGTTAGCATAACAGTAATAATAATAAATGAAATAAAGTAATCCATCGGGTTACCATTCCGATGATGCTTGTTTTAGGTCCTTAGCTCGACCCCTTTTTTGGAGTAATCAATATCTTCTGCGGTAAGCCTTTCTTCCATATTGATTTTTGATGGAACAAGTGACCTATAGTCTTTACACTTACGAAGATTCGAAGTGACCTTCTTTGTTCCTTTTGATTTTTTCTCTGCATTGTTAGTTTTAGGACAAGCAGAAATATTTATTGTATCAATATTATCTTTAGAGATCAAAGGTTCAATATTTATGGGGTCGTTTCCTATTTCTTCCTTTGATAATGATCCCTCACCCATCTCATATTCTTCACTTGGGGTGTAAGTTTCAAAATAGGGATCCTCGAAATCTGATTTAGGCATACTGAATTCGACTTTCTCTTTCCCCACATTTAGGGAAAAGGTGCCATTTTTCACATCTATGATTACTCCCGCAGTGGCAAGAAATGGCCTTCCTAGAATAACGGGAGTTTGATGATCTTCCTCCATATCTAGGATCACGAAGTCGACAGGGATGATCAAATTCCCTACACGACATGGCATATTTTCCATAATACCGACAGGGTATTGAACGGAACGGTCTGCCATTTGGAGAGTTATGGTTGTGGGTTTAAGTTCCCCTATACCAAGTTTCTCACTAACCGATAATGGCATTATACTTACGCCAGCTCCTAGGTCAAGGACGGCGTTATCAATGTTGATTCTGCCAACACAACAAGGAATTGTAAATGCACCTGGATCTTTTAATTTTGGAGGAATTTTACTTTGCAAGACAGCGCTTACTTCCTCCGCCAACATAACATTTTCATATTCTCTTAGCCTTTCTTTTTCAAAGATTAATTTTTTTAAAGGTTTAAGGGCTAAAGGCATATTTTCAAATTTTCTGAAATGTGGGATGTTGACATTAATGGCATCTAGGTTTTCAAGGAGTTCGTCATAATCCTTGTCTTCTTTCTTGGGGGATTCCGTCCCCGAACTAGTCTCAATCATCGGTGGGATTGGACTAAAGTTAGTATTTCTAGGGTATTCATTTATCTTTTCTTGCTTATCCCTAGTTTTTACCATGTTTACATGCTCATTTGGCCTTTGAGGTTGGGGAAGACTCCCTTGTGGCCTACTCGTTGGGATAGCTGTTGAGCTGTTGAGTTTCTAGCATCTTATTATGCGCTGCTAAGTTATCAAACCTAGCATTTAGAAGTTTAAAGCTTTCCCTAAATTCATTATTGACCTTTTCTTGAGAATTCTTATTTTCTATCACGAAATCCATTAAAAGATCTAATTTTGATTTAGGGGGGAAGGTACTTGCATTGTTATTGAAATTCTTAGGCCCAAATCCCGGAGGTTGTGTTGATGGTTGCGGGTTTAGAACATTTCTATTCTTATAGGAGAAGTTGGGGTGATTCCTCCATTCGGGATTGTATGTATTAGAATACACCCCTCCTTTTTGTCCAAAAGAATTTACAAAGTTCACTTGATCATTAGAAGTAATGTCAAGTAACTCGCAATTTTCCGTACTATGTGAGTTAGACCCACATAGTTCACATAACACATTTATATTAGCCACGGGATTGACATTAAGATTTTCAAATTTTTTCAGAATCATGTCAACTTTAGAAGAGAGAAGAGTAACTGCATCAACATTGTATTTACCGGGCGTACCTTGTTGTTGCTCCCTCTCGTTTGACCATTGGTAATGGTTCAATGCAATATTCTCGATAAGGTCGTATGCCTCATCGACTCCCTTGTTCATCAATGCTCCTCCCGCGGCATCAATGGTCTCTCTTGTCTTGAATATGAGACCGTTGTAGAAGGTGTGAACAATCAACCACTTTTCGAGCCCGTGGTGGGGCACATCCCGAGAAGCTCCTTGAATCGCTCCCATGCATCATACAAAGTCTCACTATTCGTTTGACGAAATTTGTGATCTTTGTGCGGATTTGGGCTGTTTTGCTTGGTGGGAAAAACGCCCAAGGAATGCTTCTTGAATTTGGTCCCATGTCGTCAATGAATTTTGGGGGACCGAATTTAACCATTGCTTCGCCTTATCCTTGAGAGAGAAAGGAAAAGGCGCATCCGTATTGCTTCGGGTAACATTCGAATACGTGTGGTATCACATATTCCAAGAATGTTTGGATGTGGAGATGGGGATCTTCGAAGCGTGCCGCCATATTGGTTATTCATAACCATATGCAAGAGTTGCGGCTTTATCTCAAAGTGTGCCGCTCCGGCATTCGGCACAACTATAGGTGATCTAGTTCCCGGGGTACTTGGATTCACAAAGTCCCGTAGGGTCCTAGTTTGCGCTTGTGGCTCTTCTTCCGCCATACGTTTGCTTAGTGTCTCCTTGAATTTTCTTAGTCTTTGGTGAAGGCTTCGTTCGGGTTCGGATCAAAATTGTCAAAGAACGTCGAGCCCGTTTCATACACTATAAGAGAGAAGAACACTCAAAAAGAGATTAAACGCAACAAATTATCGGAAGTAAAGACAAAACAAAAATAAAAACAAAATAAAACAAAAAGAAATTTATGTAGTAAAGACAAAAACTTAAAAAGTAAACCGTTGTCCCCGGCAACGGCGCCAAAAACTTGTTCGTCGGTTGGTTTAACCTAACCGTCTTTTAATATCCGCAAGTGCACGGGCTATTGCAATATAGCGAGTGCAAGTACGAGTCGATCCCACAGAGACAGGGTTTACTTAGGATTTTGCTTTTGTCTTTAGATTTAAAGAATAGATTGGGAGAGATTGAGATTGGTTTTGAAAATGGGAAGAAACATATGCAACAAATATTTTAAACGAAACTTAATACGACAAAACATTCTCGGGATTGGAAATCATACACATAATTTGTTCATCAAATAGTCGTTGTCTTTGAAAATAAAGGTTTTCATAAAAATCAAGGATGGTATGTTAGGCCTACACTACTTCGGGTTAAGACAATAGCGTTTGTATTCTTCACTAATTATGTCCTAACTTTTGAGATTTCCGTTTATGGTACTCCCGCCTGTCACAAACGGGCATTCCGGCTTATCTCTAGCTGACCATAATTAGTAAGAATCCATTAAGAACAAGAGTCAACATACTTTCCATTCAAGGAACATCCCTAGGCCGTTGAACTACTTTTGTGATCAATGGAACCTAGTTTCTTTATATGGTTCCGTCAATCGAGATTCACCGCTAGGTCCTTCTCTCAATTGACTGAATCATACAAGTTGGACGTCTCCAAAATGTAAGTCATTTAGAGATCGATATAAAGAAATTGTTTTAGATGAAGTTAAAGGACAAGACTTTCATATTTCAAGATGAACGTTTTATGTATTGAGTTTCCAACCCCAAGAACAAGGGGATTACTCACTAGCCATGTAAAATTAATAAACAATAATATAAAGGATAGAGTAAGAGAGACTTATTGTGAAAATAGAAGATGAATGGCTGGAATAATACTTCGCTTTTATTGCTTGCTTTCCAAGGGATCTTCAAGAACGAATGTGAACTTCAATCCTCAAAGATTTTTGGAATTCAATACAATGGGTGTTTGTGTCTAATTTCTAGCAATTTCGATGAAAATCTTACATATATTTCGTGTCTAATACCGAGTATAGGAGTCTATTTATAATGGGGAGGAATCTCTTCAAGAAGGTGCCTCCAAAGGGTGCCTTTAAATCTGAGTGCAACTTGCACGGCCGAGTCAAGTAAGTTGCACGGCCGTGCTCTTCGGCGCCAAATTTGAATTTGATTTTTGACATCTTGCACGGCCGCTCCACCATATGCCGCACGGCCGCTCAGGGGACACGGCCACTCTTCCTTCAAGACACGGCCACTCTAAGCTTTGAGACCAAAAATTGCCCAAAAATGGCTTTGTGCACGGCCGTGCTCACCGATTTTTGGTTTTGTGAGTTTGATTTGTTTGTTGCTCGCCATGCCTTTGCATCAAAATTTGTCTAGGCATTCTTTGATCATAAAAGGCTTCAAAACCTGTCTAAAAATGTGTAAAACATACCAAGAGCGTAAAATCTAATAAATATGAAAAATGAACAAAAAATGTATTTAAAATGAGATGAAAATGGCAGTTAAACTGTGTAAAAGCATATAAAAAGTAGGGATAAATGACTATATAATAGTCACTTATCAAGATCCTCTCATCATTTCCCAAGCAAGCGTCGATTCAGCATCGGTCAAGTCCAGTTTGCCTTCAATAGGCAGTTCAAGGATTGCCCCAATATCCTTATAGGTCAATTTGATGTAGTGGCCTCTGATGTAGCCCTGATATAGCTTAGGTTGACCGGCTCATGGGTATTAGCGGAGGAGGAGGCGGGATCATTCGAGTGTAAAATTCCTCGGCTAAAGCATTCTGTAATGGGTATCATTAAGTTGGAACAGGGAAGAAGCCCACATTCGTCGGATCCTTAGCGGGCATCGCCAGGTTGTGCTTATGATAGAGTCTCGATCGATTGTCATCCCGGGTGATAATTTGACCGGGGAGAATTCTTAGTGGAAGATTTGCAGCCTGTTTAGCCCTAGATGGCTTAACAGATGCAGAGGATGACGTTGTGTCGGTAGTCTTGGAAGATTTAGTCCTTGCCTATACAGTTGGTGGATATGAGAACAGCACATAGATATAGGAAGGTATGTTTAAAACATCCGATACAAGTAATCAGGCGATATTAACACAAACAGGTACTGTTCAGATTAAAACCCAAAACATGTGCGTATGATGACAAACGACAAGAACAGTTCATGAACTGGGTTTCAAAATATCTACTGATTTTTGTCACTTTTAAGTAAACAGGATTGCGTAAGCTGAAGACATAATATCACGAAATCAAGTCACAATTTTATGCTACATAAACAAGATTCAAACACCAATTTCAAGATTTTGCGGTTCATCAATGATGTACGGTTCTAAATTACACAAATTAGGTTAATGCAAACCATAAAACTTAATTTAAATGAATTAGAAGGTGTAGAAATCATTACCATTGATGATTTCTGCTTGAGAGCAAGAGAAATTTGAAGATTTGAGAGGATTTGGGAAGATTTCAGATTGGAAGTCGAGAGGTTTTTGAAAACTAGCAAATGGCGGTTTTTGAAAAATATGAAGAAATACAGTATCATTCGCCTTTTGTACTTCCGACGGGTTAATAAATGGTATTTGATAATTTTTGAAGTCCGCATTTATGACCCGATGAGTTTGCACAACGCACTTAGGTCCGCCTATTTTCTATAAAACCGACATGGAAATGTAAGGACTTACTCGTATTGTCCATATTCTCGGCGAGTTGCAATTAGCGATCACTTAGACAATTTTGTAAAATGATTTAAAGAATTAGTCGAAAGGTTAAGGATTGAGGTCAAGCATACCAAGCTCTCCTCTTAAATAAGCAAACCTGGTTGAATCAAGTGGTTTTGTGAAGATGTCGCTACGATTCTCTGTAGGCACATATTGCATGCCGATGTTACCTTTTTCAACATGATCTTTAAGAAAGTGATATCTCACATCAATGTGCTTTGTTTTGGAGTGCATGACGGATTTTGAGAAGCGAGATTGCTGATGTGTTGTCACACATTATAGGACAATCAGTTTTGATCTCATAGTCAACAAGTTCTTTGTTTGATCCACGCAATTGTGAGCAGCAGCTACCGCGGCTATGTATTGCCGGTTGTTGAAGTTGAAACAGAGGTTTGCTTCTTGCCCATGAGACAAGTCTATTTCCTAAGAATTGACATGTCCCACTTGTGCTTTTCTGTCAACTTTACATGCGGCAAAATCAACATCGAATAGCCTATAAGATTAAAAGATGAATCTCTAGGGTACCGATTCCCAAATTGGAAGTATCTATTAAATATCGATGATTCTTTTGATTCTTGTAGGTGAGACTCCTTTGGATCGGCTTGAAATCTAGCACAAACACAAACAACAAACATGATATCGCCTACTAGCGCTTAAATATAAAAGAGAACCAATCATGCCTCTATAAAGAGTCATGTCCACTTTCTTGCCCTTCTCATCTTTGTCAAGATGGCAATTAGTAGCCATAGGAGTCTTGAAGTCGTTTGCATTCTCAAGACCAAATTTCTTGATAACATCCTTTGCATATTTGGCTTGACTGATGAAGATACCATTTGAACTTTGTTGAATTTGAAGACCAAGGAAAAAGTTGAGTTCTCCCATCATGCTCATTTCAAATTTACTCGCATAAGCTTTTCAAACCTTTTGCAAAGATTTTCATTAGTAGATCCAAAGATAATATCATCAACATAAATTTGAACAAGTAAGGAATGACCTTTATGCTTCATAATGAAAAGAGTAGTGTCAATTTGACCTCTTACAAAGCCTTGAGATGTCAAGAACTTTGAAAGGGTCTCATACCGCTCGGGAGCTTGTTTGAGTCCATAAAGGGCTTTCCTCGGCTTGTAGACATCTTCTCTTCTTGAACAATTTATGAAGCCAGGAGGTTGTTCTACATAGACTTCTTCTTGAAGTTCTCCATTCAGAAATGCACTCTTCACGTCCATTTGATAAACTTTGAAGTCTTTGTAAGAGGCATAGGCCAAGAATAATCTGATAGCCTCTAATCTTGCAACAGGAGCAAATGTCTCATCATAGTCAATACCCTCCTCCTGTCTATATCTTTGGGCTACCATCTTGCCTTGTTTCGGTAATGTTGCCGTTTTCATCCATTTTGTTTCGAAAACCCACTTTGTGCCAATAACCTTGTCCTTTAGGCCTAGGGACCGGTGACCGACTTGGCATCCGTCAAATTGGTTTAGCTCTTCTTGCATAGCTTCCACCCAGCTTGGATCTTCCAGAGCTTCATCAATCTTTTTGGGTTCAATGTTAGATACAAATGCAGTAGAATACATGCATTCATTCCTTGAAGCTTGTCTAGTTTGCACGCCAGCATTTAGATCTCCAATGATTTGAGTGATAGGATGATCTTTTACTTCCCTAACTTGCGCAGTTGAACTTGTCCTATTGCATTGGCGAGTTGGATTCTTGAGAAGTAGAAGTGTCGAAGCTTGGTTTTCAAGGATAGGTTAATTCCAAGGTAGGTTGTATGACTTCGGTGTGGAAGGCAAAGTGGATTCAGGATTTTCGAGTTTTCATTTGTTGGTTCATTTGAGGATTCTATTAAGTTGACTCTTGGAGGAACTTGTGAAGGAGTGGGATCTCGGATCTTGTGCTTGGCGTCGTACACTCATACTCATCGAATCATTAGCAACCTTAGGAGCCAAATGTGGCCCAATAAAATCAAATTCATCAAAAGAAACATGTACGATTCAACAACTCTTAGTGAAGTTTTATTGTAAACTCTATAAGCTTTTGAAAATTTAGCATATCCCAGAAAAATTCCTTCATCACTTTTGGATTCAAATTTACCTCTATGTTCTCTACCATTGTAAAGAACATAGCATTTACAACCAAATATTTTAAAGAATCCAATGTTGGGAGCTCTGCCTCTCCATACTTCATATGGAGTTTTGTTATGAAACTTGTTTATGATAGACTGTTTTGTGTGAAGCGGCGGTATTCACGCTTACGCCGAAACATAGGCGGTTTGGCTTCAAGAATCATTGTCTTTCCCTTCAATGAGAGTTCTGTTCTTCCTTTCAAAACTCCATTTTGTTGAGGTGTGCCAACCGAGAAATTGTGACCAATTCCATGGTCATCACAATATTTGGCAACACCATTGTTCTTGAACTCTTCCATTGTCGATCGACATCGAGATATCATCCAGCTTCTGAGTCTGAAGTCTTCTGAAGAGTTCAGTAATGATGTCATATGCTTCATCTTTGGAGGACATCATCTCTACCCAAGTAAATCTTGAGTAATCATCAACTACCACAAGGGTATACTTGCTGCCACCAAGACTTGTAGTAGTCACAGGTCCAAACAAATCCATGTGCAAGAGCTGTAGAGATCTGGTTGTTGATAGGCAAGGTTTGCTTTTGAATGAAGATTTGTGTAGTTTGCCTAGTTGACATGCTCTGCAGAGACTGTGTGATTCAGCTGATATTTTAGGCAAACCGACAACTAGATTGTCTTTTGACAGCTTCTCCAGGTATTTGAAATTGAGATGACTAAGCCTTTTATGCCACAACCAGCTGTTGTCAGTTGATGACCTAGCAACCAAGCATAGATTTGATTTTCTTCCAACAAAGATTAAGGTCAACAAAGATAGACATTCCCTTTTCGAATCTGTCGGGATAGTTGAACATGTCTCATTGTCCTTTATGAGACAGTGACTTGAGAAAACGACGGAGTTAGACCTTTATCACGAAATTGTGATATGCTCGCGATTGTGCTTTAAACCTTCAACCAGAGAGACTTTGCTGATGGAGAGATTGCCTCTGATTATGCTTCCATATCCAATGGTCTTCCCTTTTGAGTTGTCTCCAAAAATGACTGAGGGACCCTTTGCTTCAACAATACTTGAGAGAAGATTTGGATCACCAGTCATATGCTTTGAGCATCCACTGTCTAGATACCATAGATCTTTCTCTTCTTCATTGATAGCCATAAAGCATTCCTGAAATATAGACATTTAAGAATATGGTCCCCTTTTATTTTTGGGTCCTCAAGGTTAGCATCCTTTTGGGATCCACACCTGTTTAACCTTTGGAGGTGTAAATCCTCTAGATTTAGGTGTGAATCTCAGAAGGCATTCATGAATCTCATGACCATGGCCTTTGCAGAAAGAGCATTTGTGAAATCCTTCAACATGAGTAATGATTTCTTTTTGAGGCTTCTTATTATCAGCAGTCTTTGAAGTGACCTTTGTGCGATAATGGCCTATAGGACTTAGGCGATAATGCCTTTTCTTATTGATGTAAGGCTTATCATAGGTAGACCTCTTATCAAAAGATTTTGCATTTTCGAACATGTCCTTTAAGCTTTTTATTAGCGAATTCACTCCTTTCACCCTTTTATAGGCAATGTTGGGATCGCAGCCTTGCCCCGACAAATTTAATAGGCTTGAGCCGAGTATTCTTTGACTTGCCACTAGTCATCCTGTTTTCTTAGGGTGACTAATAGCAGGTTTAAGTTGCTCGAGACTCCTATAGCGAGTCATTGGCGGTTGCTTTCCTTTGGACTTGTCTTTTGTATTCTTGGGATAAACAAAAGGAACTTTGTTAAAGCCAAGTCCTTGCCTTTGGGAGCTGCTGGTCATAAGAAACTTCTGACCAATTCTTCAAAATCACAGATGTCTCATCCTTTTGAGAACCGGAAGAACTACCTTCATTGAACTCACTTTGGAAACCAATACCGCTTTGTCATCTAAAGTTTTTGGTTTAAGAGAATGGTATCAAAGTTTCCTCTAGAGTTATTCCAAGTATTGACAACCTTTTGAAGGTCATCTTTCTCGAATTTATCTTCTTGATGTGTTCAAGTAGGAAGTCCACTTTTTCATCAAAGTTTTGTTCTCTTTTTGCAATTTGATACTTTCGACTTGCGTCTATCAAGATCTTTGATCTTAGACATCAAGGTTGATTTCTCGAGACAACTAGTTCATGCTTCTTGGCTAGTTTTACATAGGCGCTTTGAATTTTGAAAACTCTTCCAAAGATATCTTTGTTTGCTTTGATGAGCTCTCCCTTTGATGGGTCATTGAGCTCATCATCATCATCACTGTCATCTTGTTGAAAAGGTAGTGACCTCATGAATCATGTGGTGACTCCTGGCCATAAGGCATATGTTTGCTTCTTCACAAAATCACGGAGTCATCCTCATCGTGTCGATGTCACACCATGTAGGTAGGTTGCTATCATCAATGTCTTCACCACCATCCCTTTTTGCTTTTGAAATTTTGACTCGGGACGTTTCTTATAAAATTCATACTTTGGCTTAGGACATTGAGACGCAAAATGGCGGTTTCCTACAATTAAAACAAACTAGCTCATTATCCTTTTGATGGTCTGTGATTTATAAGGAGCGAGAACTTTTGTTTGGCATTTTATGAGGAACGGCGGTTTTGTGAGGACTGCCTATGTGATGATGATTTGTTAAACCTTTTGAAACGTTGATATTTCTTTACAAACATAGCAAATGCTTCGTCGAAAGAATATCATCACCATCAATGGATGATGTAGATGGGGTTTCATCGGGTGTTGAACATGAAGGTTCATTAGATATGGTGGTAATGACAAGTTTTTAAAACTCTTTTCCATTTCTTGAGCTTGTTGGATCTCAAGCTCATAGACGAAAGACTAGCATAAAGATTTTTAAGAGTCAATTTGTTTAAATCTTTTGACTCTTTCATGGCGATGATTTTAACATGCCATAAAGCGCCTAGTGCATTTAGAAATCTCATGTTTATTTCCTTCTTTTCATACTTCTTTCCTAAGGAGTAACAAGAGTTGACTACCTCATAGAATCTGTCGTAGGCGCTTCGTAGAGACTCTTTGGGATCCTTTTGAAGGAGTCAAACTTCGGATGCGTATATAATTTGTTGTTCTTTGTCTCACCATCACCTTCAAGATATTCAAGGATGACTTCCCACATCTCCTTTCTTTGTGTCCAGGTTGATAATCTGGCGATAAGTGCTTATATCAACACGGTGGTAATGATGTTGATGGCTTTTCCATCCGAGCATCATTCTTTGTCTTCATCATCCCACTCTTCTTCGGCTTTGGTACTTCGGTTCAGTTGGATCTACCGCGGCCGGTGTATTCGGCTTCATTGGAATTTTGGGTCCATCGTGACACATTTCCACAAACGTTTATCAATTGAGTTCATATGTCTTTTGACTTTATCTTTCCGATGTCAAAGTGAACTTCATCCAAGACAGGACAATGGTTCACGTTTGAAGTTTCCAACATTTGGTGAGCAGCCATGATCTTTAATCTCTCAAGAGGTTAATCTCGGAAAAACAAGTTTTCAAAGAGTTAAGCTCTGATACCAATTGTTAGGTCCAAGGTTGCTCAAGACAGGCTAGAAGGGGGGGGTTGAATAGCCTATGTCCAATTTTTGAAGATTGATTCAAAATCCTTACTTCACTTTAAGTTTCAAAAGATTTGCAGGCGGAAGTCTTGTGAAGTATAGGACAAGTTGAGAATGGCTGATCTTCACAGGTCAAGATCAGCAGTTCTCAATAATTTGGAAATCTGGAAATTTAAAAGCAACACAAACAATTCACAATCACACACAGTAGACAGAGAATTTAATATGGTTCACACTTATAAATAAGTGCTACGTCCACAACCAAAGTGGTCAACTTTGGATTTGAAAATCGTGTACTAAGTTTTTCCACTAGATATTTTACAAACTAAATCTCTAATGGATTGTGTACAAAAATTTTGTTGACCAAGTGTTTGTGTGGGAGAATTGATATCAATAAGATACAATTCTCGTGAGCTATGAAAAGCTAGGTGTTGCAATCAATGAAGAGCTTTAATGGACTGGACGTCTAAGTGTGAGGCTCTCCAATGATTAAGTACGATAGGACGTTTAAGCTTTTAAGAACTTGAAGATAATAGAGATTCGGTAGTTGGAGTAGTTGAAGTGTTGGAAGGTTATTGAATGCAGCAATGAAGTCTCCTTTTATATGCGGGAGGAAGCTTGGAGCCGTTGGTGATCTTCAAATTTGAATTTAAGAGCAATTAATGCTCTAATCGGTTGTTGACTCGATAGGCGTCCCGCAACTTGCGATCTGTCTCCGATTCTTTGCTAAAAATAGGCGGTGCGCTTGCGGGAGGAATGTCCTTTTCGAGTGTATGCCAAGAATGGAAACCTTCATTAAATGATAATTGCGGGTTAACGTTGTATCGCAATTAATGAGGTCTTTAAGTTAGGACATGTCTTCGCAGATGACTATCGGACGTTCTTGGGGTTCTTCAACATTGCTGATGAAGCTTGGCTGATACGAGCTTGTCCGATATCCAAAGAAAGACTGCTGGTTCAAATTTTGCCTATGTGTGCAGAGGACGTCCGATGTCCTATAGGCTATCTTCTTCAAGACTTATACAATTAGCAACCCTAAGCTATTCAAGCTTATGCCTAAGTACAAGTTGCCACACTAACAGACACGCAGGCCCATTAGTCACCTTGTCTTAGACTTAGGTTATGGATTCAAGCAAATCTAAGCTAAAATACAACAAAGGGCATTGTTCCTCACGTGGTCATGGCTGAGGAGCGTGCTCACCCCGCTTGGGGTTTACATCAAGATGCGAGTTTCCCAGTGATTGCGAAACATGCAAAGATCTGGGCTCGAGCTACATCACCCCCTACGACCCAATAGGTTAACTTCTTTACCAATTCTTCATTGTTAACTCATGTACTGCTTTGTTTCTGACTGTTCTCTTTATTTCTATTTGCAGGATTGATTAATATTGATGCCATGGAGAACATCTGCACCTCCCGAAAGACTGAAGTTGCTCATCAGTGCGAGCTCAGCAAGCTCGCTCCTACTGTCCTTCCCAAGGTTGCCACCTCCGAGCAACAAGGAAGAGGCCCTACCCCTGCCCAGGACAAGGGTAAACAGGTCTCCCAACCCAAGGTTGGGCCCACTAGGAGGTTAGAGAAGAATGTTCGGTAGGACAAGGCTGTACGACCTGACCAGACCCCCTCCTCCTACTGATACAACTTTGCTCTCTAGCCGCAAGAGGTCTACTAGCGATTCCAATCCTGCTGATCGCTGCTTAGTGCGCCTTCGGGGCAGCGACGCTGAAGGCAGCCAAGCTCGCTCTAGTTTCGTGCCTTCCACCCCTCGTAGAGACAGGACGGCTTCACCATGCCCGCAGATCGTGCTGGCTGTGAGGCCTTGATGAATGAGTTGGCCAATGTGCCAAGGATCGACGACATCGACCTCCGTACAAGAGGGCACCCTACGGCCATGGTTGGCCAGGGTATTTTGAAGAGGGTCTTGCACTCTGGCATGTACAAGGAGTGCAACGACTCAACTAGCGTCCTGATCGGTGATGGAGGCATGGCCTTCTGCGAGGTATCCTCATTCTCTTTCCTTTTAAGTAACTTTTTCACCTTCATCCGGGCTTACCCTTTTTTCCTTTTTACTTCTAGCTCGCAACCCGCTTCTTCACCTTGGCCAAATGGAGAGCTAAAACTACCGCCAGCCTTAGCTGGGATCTCAATGCTGCCAATGTGATCCTAGAGGAGAAGAATGCTGAGCTCCTCATCAAAGCACAAGGAGGTGCTGGATAAAACGGGCGACCTGGCCAAGCTGGAGTGCGAGAAGCTTACTCTTATGTGCCAGCTCGACACCTTCAGGGTCAACAAGCAGTCCATTCACTCTAGGGTGGCTTAGCTGGAGAAAAAAGTAAAGGAGCTAGAGGTGGAGAAGGCCGGGTTGACAGATGAGAGCGAGCAACTTAGGTCCTGAGGTACCCAAGTAAATGAATCTTAGAAAGAGAAAATTATTCAAAATTACTTGGACTCCATGGACTATGCTCGCGATATGGGCCGCAACCTGAGGTCGTATTATGTAGAGGGGCTAGAGCACACCCTCCACATGGCTGCGGGTAGCGGCCATCCCAACCTCACTGTGGAGTTGCTGGTTGAGTGGAGCGCGTCCAAGCACTATGGTCTGAAGGTCCACCGCGGTTATGCCTGGGTGCCTTATACAGAGGACGAGTTCGAGCTGATCAAAGAGGGCGATCAGGGGAAAGGCCGGGAGGAGTGGTCGCCTCCAGCTATTTTGGACATTAATGTGAAGATCGTAATGGCCGCCATTAAGGAACGACGAGAGGCTGAAGCAACGGCAAACCCCGAGGAAGAAGCTGTCAAGGCCAGCTCTGATGAGGCTCCTCCTGTTGATGGTGAAAATGTTACTGCGGAGGAGGATGCTACTCGAGATCCACCCCCGACCATTGAGGATTAGGTTTAGGCCGGGCTCGCTGCGTCGAGTACTCTCTTGTTGGTCTGCGCGCCCTTTTTACATTTCTTAATGTATTGTATTTATCCTTTTTAAATATAATGAATATTTTCTATTTCTCTTTGCTTGAAAACTATTGCCTGCCTTTTGGGACCCAATCAAACTTTAAACTCATACCGCAGCCACCAAAACCTGATCCTGAATGTTACCAAGGCACGAGCTCGCTCGGCGAGGATATAATAACCTTGAAATTAATCAAGGCTTAGAATATTCACTTTTATTGATCCCTATTGCCTCATTACATAGGAAAAATGGAAAATATAGAGTCGGCTAATGATAGTACTTCTTGAGGTGATCGGCATGCCATGGGTGTTTCAACATAGTCCCATCCTGTGCCCGCAGCATGTAGGTTCCCTCCTTGATTACTCGAGTCACTTGGTAAGGCCCTTCCCAGTTCGGTGATAATTTTCCCCAGTCTATTCGCTGGCCTGTTGCCTCTATTTTTCTCAGGACCCAATCACCAACCAGGAATGATCGCTTATACACTCTCTTATCATGATGAACCTTAGCCCGCCGCTTGTAATTGATTATCCTCATCCTTGCCTCCACTATTTTTTCCTCTAGTAGGTCTAGGTCAAACTGGCGAGCTAGTATATTCCCTTGCTCATCGTAGTGTGCTACCCGCAAGCTTGACAAGGACATCTCTACTAGCGCCATTGCTTCTGACCCATTGGTTAAGGCAAAAGGAGTTTTCCCAGTTGGCTCTTTGACCGCCGTCCTAACTGCCCATAATGTTGACTGTAGCTCATCTAAACATCTTCCTGCTCACCCCTCTAAATTTCTCTTGAGAGCGTGCATCACTTACTTCGTTTGCGGCCTCAGCGTGCCCGTTACCTTGAGGATATGCCACTGAGGACTTCCAGTGTTTAATAGGTAGATTTGCGCAGGCCTCAGTGAACCAATCACAAAACTGAGTGCCATAATCTAAAATGATAGCCCGGGGACCCCAAAATGACACCATATATAATCATACATGAAGTTGATGGCATTCTCCTCGGTAATGTTCTCCAGAGGCTTGGCTTCCACCCACTTGGTGAAATAGTTAATGGCCACAATCGCATACTTGTAGTTTCCTCTCGCGGTTGGAAATGGTCCGATCAAGTCTATTCCCCGCATGTCGAATGGCCAAGATGCTATCACCACAGTCTGCTCTGTTGAGGGCAACCGTGGGATGTCCGCAAACCGTTGGCACTTATGACACTTTTTCACATATGCATCTGCATCCTTTCTTAGTGTCATCCAGTAGTATCCAAGGGTCAGGACCTTTTCGGCCAGAGTCCTTGCCCCTGGGTGTCACCACACACTCTTTCGTGAACCTCCACTAGTAATCTCTCAATCATCTCTGGCCGAACACACCGCAACAATGGTTTAGAGAAAGATCTATGGTATAAGACACTATCGATCACTTTGTATCGAGCTGAACACCTCTGAACTATTCTGTCCTGGTCTCTGTCAGCAGGAAGCACGCCCTGCTTAATGAATTCTTGAATTTCATCTATCCAGCACCTCTTTGTCATATTGATTTCCATTACCTACTCTTTTTCTCTATAGCTGGGCTGTTCAGGTATTCAATTATCACTGTCGGGCTCAACACTTAAATGTCTTCTGCTGTCATTTTGGATAGGTAGTCCGCCCAATTTATCTAGACCAGCTCCCAAAATGGCAAACGGGCCAACAATCCATTCACCAGCTCGCAGTATTTGCTCAGTACGGGGTTATTTACCCCGTATTCCCCTCGAACCTGGTTCACAATAAGTTGGGAATCACTGTGCACTACCAGGGTGGAGACACCCATGTCAATTGCCAACTCCAAGCCTGTGATCAAGATCACATACTCTGACTGATTGTTGGATGTCGAAAACTTAAATCGCAAAGCCTTTTCGAGCTTCTCCTCTTGGAGAGGGGAGACGAGAAAAACCTCTACTTTGCTTCCCTCTTTACTCGCAGCGCCATCCATAAATAACTGCCAATACTCATCTGGTCGATCACGTTAGGGGGGGGCAGCACTAGTGGTGGGGATATTCTTTGCTGGTACTTCGTCTTGGTTGGTAAAGCTGGTCTCAACTAAGAAATCTGTCAATGCCTGCGCTTTGATAGCTCTTCACGGTTGATACTCAACATGAAATTTTGTCAACTCGATCGAATAGGTGAGGAGCTTGCCCAAGGAGTTTGGCTTGTGCAGAATCTTGCGAAGATGATAGTCAGAGTATACAATGATTACATGTGCAGAAAAGTAAGCTCGTAATTTCTGAGTTGTTACAACAAATGAGTAAGCTAACTTTTCTGCATTAAAATAACGAGCTTCAACCAAAGTTAAAGCTTTCGATACATAGTACACAGGCTTCTGGCTACCATTTTCTTCCCTAACAAGTACTGCGGCCACAGCTTGGTCGGTAGCCGCAAGATATACATATAAATTCTCTTCTAACACTGGACTACTCAAGAGGGGAGGTTTGCCGAGATAGTCCTTTAGCTTCTTGAAGGCTTTCGAGCACTCTGCAGTTCAAATCCCTTGTTCTCGTGCAGTACCTTGAAGAAAGGGTAAGCACTTCTCTGTTGACCGGAAGATGAAGCGCCCTAGTGCGATGATCCTTCCATTTAACCTCTGTACCTCCTTTATGCTTACAGGCTCCTTCATATCGAGCAGGGCCTTAATTTTCTCGGGGTTGACTTTTATGCCCCTTTCATTAACCATGAAAGCCAAGAATTTGCCTGCATGGACCCCAAATACACACTTGCTGGGATTCAACTTCATGTCGTGCCTGCGGATATTGTCAAAGGCTTCCTTCAAGTCGGCTATGTGGTCGCGCCCCTTGGTTTTGACCACCATATCGTCGACGTAGGCTTCCATATTCCTACCTAGTTAGGGTGCAAAGACTTTGTTTACCATTCGTTGATATGTTGCCCCAGTATTCTTCAGCCCAAACGACATCATTTTGTAGCAGTAGAGTCCTCTTGCAACTCGGAAGGCAGTTAGCGGCTTGTCCTACTCGTCCATCTTCACTTGGTAATACTTAGAATATACGTCCATGAAACTCAGCATTTCAAACCCAGCTATAGCATCCACCATTCTATCTATCTTGGGTAGAGGGTAGCAATCCTTTGAACAGGCTTTATTGAGATCGGTGAAATTCATACACATCCTCCACTTGCCATTTGTTTTCTTGACCATCACCGCATTGGCCAACCATGTTGGGTAGTAGATCTTCTCAATGATGTTTGCCGCGAGCAGTTTCTCAACCTCTGCCTTGATTGCCTGCTCCTTTTCTGGGGAGAACTGTCTTGTACACTGCTGGACTGGCCGAAACTCCTCACTCATATTTAACTTGTACATCGCTATTTACTCGCTAACTCCCCTTATGTCCTCCACTGTCCAAGAAAACACATCTAAGCTCTAGCGAAGGTATGTGATCAGCCTCTCTCTTTCTTCAGGGGTGGTCCTTCTACCTACTTTAATTTTCTGCTCTGGGTAGGTAGGATTTATGACCACCTCCTCCAGCTCTCCATGTGGCTGGATGTCTGGCTTGTCCCTGACCTGCAGGGTTAATTTTCACTTCCACCAATTCTGGCCACGAGAGGACCTGCCCCTCCTATGGCATCTTCGATTTTGGCCGCAAGAAGACCTGCCCTTTGTGCGATTTCACCTATTCTGGTGGCGAGGGGACCTACCCCTCCTGCGGCTCTTGCAAATCATCCATGACCTCAAGGATTATGCCCATATTCATGGGAGTGGTGATGGTGAACTTTTCCTTCTCCTTCAAGGTAATCTCACGATCAGGTGTGCTGATCGTCACCTTGTCTTTTGACTTGTGAGTTTTTTTGATAAACTCCATGACCGTCTGTGGCCGACTCCTCAGCTCGCCCACTCCCCCAGCAGTCAGAAATTTTACTCGCTGGTGAGGTACAGAGGCCACCATTTGAAACTTAACCATAGTTGGGATTCCTAAGATAGCATTGAAGTGTGATTTCAAGTCTATCACTAGGAAGGTGATCATTTCCAAACGTGATCAGTCCTCTTCACCGAGTATCACCTCCAGCTCTATTGTTCCCTTGACCGTGACCCTGTGATTAGTGAACCCTTCGAGGTGGCCGCGGTAGGGTTTCAGATCGGCCTCGCTATACCCCAACTTTTGGAGACACCGGTAATACAACACATCTCGTGAAGCGCCGGTATCGATTATCACTCTACCCACATCCCAGTAATTGATGCAAGCTTCAACGACCAAAGACTGCTCGAAAGCGAGCTTGATCGTAGCCAATTCACTCCTGGTGAACTGGATTATTTCCTACTCAGCCCCAACAATCACGGGCACATTGGGTGGGTAGCTTGTTCAGAGTGTAGATCTGGGTCTTCAACTAGTGGAGGCTAGGCTCTTCTATGATCACATTAACTCTCCCTCTGTGATCAGTATTTCCTTGCTTGGGGGGCTCCTCTCTAGCCTCCCTATTGTCCCTGTTGTCTGCTCGCAGCCGAAAGTGATTAGGTTTCCCCAGATTCAACAGCCTCTGAATTTTTTTCTTCAGCTGCATGCAATCCTCCGTACTATGCCCGCCATCATCATGGTAAGCGCATCGCTTATTTAAGTCCCTGCGATTGTGAAACAGAGGATCTAGCGACTGCGCGAGAGGAAGCTCTGCCCGTATCTCATTCATGATCGCTTCCCTGGTGGTATTGAGGGCATCGAAGTCTATGCAATCTGTTGCCCGGAAGCAATTCCTCCTCCAACTCCTGTTTGAGGACTGCCCGATCTTAGCCCATGCTTCTTCCTTTGCAACCTCTTTCTTTTCCTTCTTCTTAGACTCATCTGCGTTTTCTTCCCAGGTTATACTCCAACTCTGGGCACGGGCAAACATTTCTGCCCGATTCAAGGGCTCCTTCATGCCAAACTCAGCCTTTAGGGCATTCTTGGTCATACCACCCATGAAACACTAACTTCACGGTCGGTCAGGTCGTCGACTTTCTCGAGCATCCTCTGGAACCTGTCCATGTATTTCCCCACAGTTTCACCTTCTTTCTACCTGATGTTGCAGAGATCCATTCTGGCCTTGGGGGTGACTCGAGCCATGACGAATTCCACGAGGAACTTGTTCCTCAGATCCGACCAGCTCGTGATTAATGCCCTAGGGAATTTTCTGTACCAAGTCACTGCCTTCCCTTGAAATGCTTACAAACGCCTTGTATTTGGCCGCTGAGTCCCTGGTAATCATGTTGACTTGGTTCTCAAAACCCTACAAGTGGTCTCTCTCAAAACCCTACAAGTGGTCTCTCGCATTCGTCTTGCCCGAGTACTTGTCGAACTGCAAGATTGGCACATCGGGGTTTGGTGGGGCAGCCAAGATCCACTAATGCTTGTTACCACGTACTCGAGACCCGCCCGACCAACCTCTAATGCTTTCAACCACATCTGCATCTCCTTTAGGGCTGAGTCTTGATCAGATGCGGACGGTGCTGGTCGATAGTTAGGTACTGCCATAGCCGAATGGTTCTCCGACCTTCGCCCAGGCGACCTGCGCCTCGGCGAAGGCGTGCGTCGTGCTTGGTGCGATCATGCCTGGGTCTCTTTACGAGCATATCTCGGTTAGGACTCTGCCTCCTTTCTTCGAGCTCTATCCTTGCGCCGCGAGCCTTCTAGGCGCCCACGTCCTTGGCCAGTAGAGAACACCAAGCGGCTGTGAACACTCCTTGCGCGCGTAGTCTCAGGGTTCGCAAGCCACTTTCCCTTATCATCCTTTCTAGCGTCTCCTCGAGCTCGCATTGTGCCCGTGCTGTCCAGGTTAATGAGCTTCTCTGGCCTTCCCCTTGGTTGCCTTGAAAATGTAGGGGCACCTTTCTTCGTGCACCCATCGTAGGCATGACAGGGATAAGCTGAGTCTCCAAGGGAACTGGAGTCTGCCCCAGAGCGAGCAGTTGCTGGTTAAGGGTGTACATTTGGTTGAGGTACAGAGCCTGATTAACCAGAGCAGCAGAGCGGGCAGCCTCCGTGAGCTGGGTGACATTTGGAGTTGTTGTGTGCACCCTCTTAGCGTTGAGGAGTTCCCTGAGCTCAACCCTATGGCCTGCACAACGATTCACGTTGAAATGACCAGCCCCCTGCGTGGAAGTCGAGGAAGTAGCTCGGGTTGTTGCAGAGCGGGACCGCGTCACGCGAGCATTTGCTCATTGGGTTAGAGGTGGTAAGGTTGGGTCCACTACTGGAGGTGGGTTGCTCTGACCTCCAGCAGTCCCCACGGTTGGGTGCTCAGTCGCCGTATCATGTCCATTTCCAGCCATTACAACAATGAATGTAAGGTGTTAACCGAACAAGAAAGTTAAAAAGTTTCTCGACAACGGAACCATTCTGATGCTACACAGAATTGCCGTGGGTTGATTTGGGACTGAATATGGATATCTGGGCTTTATGTTACCTACTAAATAAGAGAGGAATTAAACACTAGGGTGAATGCAGGGGTCTGCCCTGTAATAACACTTCGGTGTGAGAATAAGTATTCTGCTCTCAAGACAATCCGGTAGAGTGTATGTATTGTATAAGTGTGCGTACCTTGGCTTGGAATTGGTCCAAGGCTTATGTAGGGGTTGCATTAACTATCAATCATAATGGGAGTAATGGCGGGCATAACCCCAAGCGTGGTGGGCGTAACTGCCGGGAACGTCTAGCCAATAGTGTTGTGCCACGTGGCCATGTCTCTTGAACACGCGCGGGGTGGACGGGGAAGCGAGGCCTGCTCGCTGCGTCTTGACCCTGCGGGTGAGTCATATTCGCTACTCTCCTTGATCGGTTGTCAGGGCTTCTCGCATGGGGCTTGTCTGCTCACACTATCGTGGGCCTTGACTTGTGCTGTGCTTTGGGCTTGGGGCCATGGCCGTGTCTTTGGGCCTAGCTTTTCATATAGAAATGGAAAGTAATTATTGGAGCAAAAATAATAATAATAAGGAAGAAAGAGAAGGGAAAGAGATCAAAAGATGTAAGAAGAGTATAATTATTATTCATAATTACCAGATAAAAAAAACAGAGGTCGTGAACTTCTCTACTTTCAGTATTGAGAACAGCCGATCTAAATCATTTCTTCCCTCCCCCCTCCCACACCTTCAATAACAATGCATCAATGCCCATTTTGAAACACTTTCTTTAAATTATGTATCTGCTCTTTCACATAGTACACTTTATAAATATAAAAGAAAAAAAAATTGACAGAAAACACAAAAGGAAAAATACCTGGAACAATGCATCAATGCCCATTTTATCATCTTGGTAGGAGCACTCTATATACTACATTGGGTCAACTCAGATAACCAGCATAAAGAAATATCACCTACAAATACACCATTAATCAAGAATAATTTTTCATAATTTGAAAACTTTCAAACAAAAAATACTATACCACCAATTGGATATATTAGCAACACCTCACTTTTGTTAGTCATTAAGTTAACAAATACATATATTCAACAATAATATTTTTTAAGAAAAATACTTCTAAAATGTATCAGTTAATCCTAAAGCTACATCCACCTAAAGAGTACCAAAAATGTTGCACCTAATGACATGACACCCAAATTCAATGTTAGATTTCGGTTAAATTTTTAAATAAAACATTTGTTGCCTTATGGTGTAGAGGATTTGGCCAGAAATTTAACTGAAATCCAACATTGAATTTGGGTGCCATGTCATTAGGTACAACATTTTTGGTACTCTTTAGGTGGATGTAGCATTTCTCTTTCTATTAATACTCATGTTGATAGCATTATGGTCATAAATACTCAACATATATATATTCATGATAGAATAGTGGATTCTTTGCCTGGAACGGAGGGAGTACAAAGAGCCCACAGTACTTTTACAAGTTCTTATAAATAGAAAACTTAAGGGTAATGCGAGTTTATTGTTTTACAAACTGGAACGAATTTCACTCGTGTGTAAACAATGAGACTCTCAATAACTATGAGTTGAGAGAGCCATCAATGATTTTGTGAAAGCGAAGGCATGTGTTTGGTGAGAGCTGATACTTGAATGCTTGATTACCAATGAATATTCAAGTGAGAGTTTTGGGGTTAGTTTACTATGCTTGTATATATTCTGGCCAACCTTCACCTTCTTCAGTACTGCTTCATGCATAAGTCATTTATAATTGGATTAGAACTGTCGAGATGGTTTGAATAAACTTTCTTCTACTAAAATCCATGCTTTTAATGCGTATAGCTGTTGGAGTTGATTTTGATTGGTTGGTCTTTGTTGACTATCTTCATATGTGAACTGGTAACCCATATAGATTAATTACAAAGTGTTTACCCAAAATGGTTAGATAATAGGTTGCTGATGTAGATTGTCAATATTGTTGTTAGCTTAAAGAGGAAATTGTGCAGCAGCTCATAAGAAGACTTAGAGCAGGAACAATGGAGTAGTCAAAAATGGGGAGCTTATCTCTCTTTTTTATTATTTTATTACAAAAATACCATTAAGCTACCCATTTAATCTACTCAACAAAAATACTCTTTCAACAATGCACAAACTCCAACAAATTTTACATACCTCACTATCTTTACCTCTATTAATTTAATATCTTTATATCTTTATATATTAAATTTATAAAAAATTGATCTTGTGTCCAAATGAAATAAACAAAGTCTCTATTTATAGATAAAAATGTGTACTTTAATACGAAAAAAAAAGATGATTTTTTGTGGTAAAAAATGACCAAAAATAGCAAGAAAAACTAAAGCTACAGTAATGTGTCAGTGTGCACAACAGTGAAAATTTTTTTCTTGGTACACGGAAGCAAAAAGGGCACAGTTTGAGTCTTTTTCTAACCTAAACTATGTCGTTTTGATTGTTTTTTTTTTTTAGAATTGTGCTAAGCGACGGTAGCCAAATAAGCTCCTCAATCTCGGTTGAAGGCTTGAAGCTATCAAGCTACCCATTAGATACTCATTTGATACTCCACTGAAAGCATTGATCCCCATAAGACACCCCGTTGTTCCTGCTTTTTAGGGAGCTCACTCAAAGTCAAAGTCTACTTGTATAAGAAAGAAAATCGAAAGTAAGAGCTTTAGTAATGAACAATAAAAATGTGGTGTAATTATCATATCCACAAAAAAAAAAAAAAAAGGAAAGAAAGAAAATCAAAAGTAAATAAATTGACTTCCCACAAAAGAAACAAAAACAAATAATAAAAAAAAAAGAATAAAAGAAAGAAAGCAAGAGCGACATATTTCTAAAAGTTGACTTCATTATAGTCAAAAGATTTATGGTTAAATAGTCGGGATAAATAGGTCAGATCATAAATAGACATCATCTCTTTATCTCTCTTTGTTTTAGACCAATGGACGAAATTAGTTTTTTGGGATATATAGTTTTAGCTTTAGGCCATGTTTGGACATAATTTTTTTTTAATGACTGTGTGAAAAAGTAAAAAAAGAAGATAGAATGAAAATATGCGGAACCGATAAGAGAAAAAGTGAAAAACATAAGAAAAACTAGAAACGACGAAAAAATATAGCTGTGTGTTCAAATAGGGCCTTAGAGCATCCACAACGGTGGGGGAAATTTAAGCTTTTTTGTGGCCCCCACGTGCCACACTATCTCCACCTCAAAAATTTTAAATCTCAAACCTCTATCCACTATCAAAAACCTCCAAACAACTTTTTTATGGGTCCCACTTTATCTATACCACTTTACTTTTCATATATATATATATATATATATACACACATAATATCTATTTAATATATTATATACATAATATCTATTTTATATATAATGTGTAGTAAATATTTTTTTCTTATTTATATTTTTATATTAATGAATATATATATATATATTATTATAAATACATTTATATTTTTTATTTATTGAGCAATATTATTGAAATTTTATAAATTTAAAAAGGAGTACAACATTAAGCAATTAATTATTACAAATAATTCATAAAATACATATAAAAAAGTGAAATGCTTCGTAATTAATAAATAGTAAGATTTTCACTTATCGTGATCGTAACGCGCCCAAATATGCTCAACTAAATCGGCTCGAAGTTGCGATGCATATCGTTAGAACGTATCTCAGAATTCTTTCGAAGATATTCTTGAAACTCTTGGGTGGAACCTTGAAATACTTGTGTTAAATTATCGACTTCGTCATCGGTCCAATACTGCATCGCCCTCATCTTCAACAATCATATTGTGCAAAATTACGCAAGTATGCATAATATCCCTCAGTTGTTCCTTGTACCAAAATCGTACCGGTCCTTTAATTATTGCCCAAGGATAAAATGGAGCTTGAGGAACATTTTGAAAACTTTGAAAATTTGGCAAATTTTGAGGATATTGTGGAATATAAGGAAAATTTTGAAAATTCGATTGTGTAGGAGGAAAAAATTGAAAATGTTGAGGATTGGGATGGGTGTTAGAATTTTGAGAACTTGCATTTTTATCAAATATTTTGAGAAGCAAAAAAATTTCTAGAGAGATTCGGATTATTTTCATTCATTTTTTGTAGTTTGGAAGAGAAGAATATTGGGGAAGAGAAGAATATTGAATGAAATAAAAATTTGAAGATGTATTTATAGTTGAAAAAAAAAAAAAAAGAACCGTTGTAAAACGGCTAAAAAATGGAAAGTTGGCCGGCACATTTAAAAAACCAACCATTTTTTTCAAAGGAGTGGGACCCCCTCACTGGCCAAAAAACGGCTCTTTTCTGCATAAGCCGCTCAGCCCCACAAACCCCTTTTAAATTGGCCACAGTGGTCAAAAACCAAATGGAGCTTTTTGGAGAGAGAAAAGTGGGGGGAAAACCCCCCCACTGCTGATGCTCTTAGTGTTCTTGACGACAACAATTGTAAAGCCTTTCACTACATACTTCCAAGATTTTGGTTAGATGTTATAGTCTATCTCTATTCTCTAACTCTCTATTTTAGACTAATAAGGATGAAAGTAACTTCTTAATTGTTCACTTGTTTAACTCCTTTTGTTATGGATTTCATTAGTATATGAGGAATCTATATTGTATTTACTAACATACCTATTAACAAAAGGCAAAAATTTAAGAAAGACCGTTTTACGGTTATTTTCTGTAAGATGGATCTCATTGATTTGACCCACCGTACATTGGTGGGTTGAGTTGTGAGAGGGTGTGAATCCGTCTTACGAATTCTTCGTAAAATGACATTCTCAGAGAAGAGCAACTCATAACAAAATTAAACTACCCGTAAAATTGACCCAACATACTTGCTAGTTGATTACTCCCTTCATCCCAAAATGAGATTGCTAGTTGATTACTCGCTTCGTCCTAAAACGAGTGTTATTTTTGTTCATCACGACTCTTATACCCAATCTGCCAAACATAGCGTTTTGCCTTAGTCAAGGTTTCGCATTCAAGCCCAAATCATCAGGATAGGCTAGTTTTGATACATATATGTCTATTTGTTGTATGGGCCAGGCTAGAGCTCTTTGATATTTCATGGGCCAGACTGTGCTAGTCAGCCCAGTCCAATAACGATGCAGCAAAAATGGTGACCTGTAAGGACTGAGGAGCAGGAAGAAGAACAAAGGTGAAGGGGGTTGGGCAGCTGTGTGGGATATGGCAACAACCGAAGAACTCTTGGAGGAACTCCTCAATGTCGAAGTCGAGCTCCACGATGTCCAAGGTCAAACACACACACACTCACAAAACTTACAAATGTATTCCTATTTGATTGTGTTGATCGTATATAAACCTAATTCTATATTGGTTAACAATTGGAAGTTAGTATGTGATACTGACGGTGTTTTTTTTTTATTGATTTTGGTGATTGCACTTTGATTGATTCAAATTGAACACTGTCAAAATTAAAATTTATCATTAAAAGTTGAAGACTTGTTGAAGAAATAGTAATTACTCCGAACGAGAATACTTGGGGACCAACACATTTGCTTATATGTAATGGTAGCTTACATTGTCTTTACCTATGCTTCGATATGAGTGTTTCAACTTCGAATTGTGGACATGCATGTCTATAATTTTGTTTAGTTATGTTTGCCTGAATTAGTAGGAACGACAGCAAGAAGAATAGTTGTAACGAAGTAGCTATAAATTACTGAGTACATTAGAGCAAAAGGTGTTTGAGAGTTTGAGAGGGAGGGAGGGTTCGAACTTTCTAATAAGAATCTAAATCTGAGTCTTGTAGACACACAAGGGAATCTTCAGGAAGTTGTTCGATATTCTTGGCACCATCATCATAGGTTGATACCTGAGCTCTAAATCCGAGTCTTCCGGTAGCAGGGTCTACATGTATCCACCATCACGTCCACAGTGATAACCTAATCTAAGCCACCAAAACAATATTTTCGGTCGCTCTCCTCTTGATGCGACTTTATGCCCCTATGTGGCACCTGTGGAATGCTTCCTGACATTGCTATGTTCAAGCTTTTTTGAAATGAAGTTTCAATACCACATCTCGTAGTTGGGGTACTATGTTGGAGGTTTTGTCCTTCTTTGCAACAGAGTTGTTAAAGATGTGGGTGTAAGCTCAAGTCTCATCAAAGCTCCTCCTGAGAACTTTGTCTGTCCTAGGCCGAGCCCTGTCCATTACACGTGTGCCCTAGGCTCAGGCTCAAGATATCGCATTATCATTCATGACACTTTTTTACCATTATTTTCCTTTGCTCTAATATGTAAGATTATACTTGCAGCTTAACCATTTTGAGGTTAAGTCAAAGTTCAGGAAAGGCTTATTTTTACCATTTATGAGGGTTAGCTGAGGGTGATGGATGGAACTATTGTAGATAGTGAATTTGTGTCTGACAATATTACTTGACATAGAGGAGATATTGCTACATCCAAAGATATGAGATAAAGCTACATATCTGAACAAAACTACTTTGATTACCTGCACGATTTTGAGGGGTACTAGTTCATAGTTCGTTAGGATATTTTTGCATGGCGAAAACTAGCTTTCCGATTTTTGTTCAATCTGTGCCTTATTTATCTTAGGTGCGCCCCTGTCTTGCACCTCGATGGGCCTTTCATAACGCTGAGCTACCTGATTTCAAGGGCCTATTTAGGTATCAGTGAACCTCTATCCTGAGTACTGTTGTAATTGAGCCGAATTGCCCAATGGAGGGTCCTTTCAGATTGTTGCTCCCTTGCTCAGTACAGACTCCCTCCCTCCTCACGTACCTTCCTATGACTGGTGACTGCCCCCAGCTCGGATGGTGGCCGGTGGCCTTTTTAGCAAAGTAAGCCTATTGAATTTAGAACTAGAAGGAGAAGAAACGAAGAGACAAGGGACTAGTAGGAGCACAGAATAAGCTCAAAGCTTAATTCTCAATTCAGTAATCAACTCTATTGACCCTTGAGATAGTACACCTTTATTTTGATTACTCCTAATACTAGAGGAACTACGTTCAATATTATCAACTTGTAATACCAGTAATTCTCTTAACTACTAAACCGAATCATAATTAATAATTGTAATGGTGACCCTAGATCTACCTAGCACACTTTCCCTTCACCCAAAGGCCTTATTGACTTATCCAACCCACAGGCTTTTGCTTAGGCTTCCAAAGTCTCTCATTACTGTCCATGTTGCTAATATTTGCTGCATCACCTTTGCTATCCTAGCTGGTGATGCGTGTATTTGCCATACACAGGGTCTGCAAACGTGGAAACTCGTCTACAATCCTATGCACACATCCAATATTTTCTTTTTTATCCTCGGGCATTGGCTATGTGGGCTGTCATGATAAATTTTGTTTTCCTCCTTTGTTGGGATTACTGTCTTTCTTTCTTATTCTTAACCCCTTTTTTTTGTTCACAAAGTTGATAGGATACAATGGGGTTAGACTTCCGCCCCTCCCCCTTCCTTAATCCCTCCCCTCCTCCCCTCCCCTCCCATGAGATTTGTACTTGTGAACTCATGGAGGTGGGTTGAGTCTTATCCACTTAGTCAAGCTTTACTCTCGGGTTGATCATTTTTTTTATTTTTATAAATTTACGTGTTCCTTCTTAAAAGATATCCATTGTGAATCGATCAAAGGTGCATTAGGAATTAGATGTGTATGTACTTAATAACATAAACCATCTGGTATTTCTGTAAAAACATCTTCTATCAAGCTCTCTTTGCATTGAAAAAAAATCCTTTAGTATGACTTATCAAATAAAAACAAAAGAAGAGTAAATTCACTAGTGAACCAATGAACTTCCCTCTGATTTTTTTTTTTTTTGTTGTGATTTTATGGTGATCAGAATTTTTTTCTTATAGCTCGAAAGAGAAAGGAAGGACATGAAGAATTAAACATTCATCAACTTCGTTGCCATAATGATAAACATGGGAAAGGGAAGCCATTTGTCTGGCTTCCACAAATTTCAAATTCTGATTGCTTGACTAAGTAGGGGTTTGAAGGTTTAGATATCATACTGATAATACAGTCTACAGATTCTTGTTTGATAGTGTGTGTTTGGTATTTTCCCTTAATCATAGAAATTTAAAGAAAACTAGTTTCTAAATGCGTAAAACCTTGTCTACTTTCGACTTGTGCAGACCAGATAAAGTTTCTGCTTGATCGGCAAGAGAAGCTGTATGAGAGACAATCTGAACTGAAGGCAGTTCTGGAAAATTATGAAGTATCTGAAACCCCTGATAGAGATGATGCAGGTCTGCATGCAGAGAACTGGTCTGGGTCATTTGAATGGGATACTCGAGCCGATGATATTAGATTCAATATTTTTGGCATATCCACATATCGTGCAAATCAGCGTGAGGTCTGTTCTGTCTCAGAAAGTTTATACTAATATATTGCATTCCACTTAAGAAATTCCTCATTGCACTCTTCTATTGTGTGCATCCTGCATTTCTTTTCTGCATAGGTGAATGTGGCAAACTCCTTGCCAGATAATGAGGAATTTGAGTGCACACATATTTCAGCAGTTAGGTTCTGTTGCATATTGCTTCATTCATTAGTTGGGAACTAACTTGAAAATAAATCAGAGGTTACAAACTGGCAAGTGGCAAAGGAATTGCCTCTTAGTATGATTTCTCTCCAACGGAGTCAAACTTACATATTGTGTTTCTTTCCTTTCCTTAGCTAAACTTGATAAGTATACCATGAGTAGCAGCTACTTTCAATTTTTATTCTTGTCTCTTCCATGGTTGTCTCCCATCATATTGATGATGATCCAATGTATATTGTCATCAGCAATGCCAGACGTCCGCAAAGACCGAACCCAAGAGTCGACGACTATTAAAAAGGATATGACACTCGTATTGCGACTCGTAGTGCGAGAGGTTTTGCTGAAAGCCTCCTCGGACGTGTTTTTTTTAGGAGTCAAAACGGGAGGTTGTAGATAGTTTGTTAGTTAGAAGTATTTGGGAGGCTCGTTTTAAGGAGATGGACTTTGTCCCTTCGTGTGGGGCGTCAGGGAGTATTATTGTTATTAGGGACACTCGTATTGCTACTCGAAGGGAGGTGGTAAGTGGTTCCTTTTCCTTATCTGTTTGTCTTGAGATCCAAGGGTCTGGGGACTGGTGGTTTACTGCTGGGTATGGTCCGCCTTGGCCTAGGGGTAGATTCGCGTTCTAGGAGGAGCTGGCCGATTTAGCATGGATATGTGGGTCTAGGTGGGGGGTCTGTGTACGGGGGCAGGTTGGGGGGGGGTGATTTTAATGTGATTTGTATGACTAATAAGGAGAAGGGGGGTTCGTGATTAATGGCGAGTATGAGGGGTTTTGATGATTTCATATGGAAGTATGACTTGAGAGATGTCAATCTCTCTAATGGGATGTTCACGTGGTCTGTTTTGTCGATAACGACAGGTTGCCACTCGTTTGGACATATTTTTGTTCTCTATAGAATGGGAGAAGGTGTTTCCTTCTTTGATTAGAGAGTGCTTGATCGGCCAGTTTTTGATCATTTCCTCAATTCTTAAGTGTCTAGCCCATTGCAGTGGGGTTCTACACTGTTTAGTTTTAAGAATATGTGGTTGTCCCATTTCGACTTTAAGGATCTGGTTGGGGGTGGGGGTTAGTAGGAGGAGTACTCGGTTCAGGGGTTGGCTGGGTATGTATTCATGCAAAATTGAGGTTTGTTAAGGAGAAGCTTAAAGTTTGAAATAAGGAGGTCTTCGGGGATATTAGGGTTAAGAAAAGCGAGATTTTGAGTGAGATTGCAACAATTGATAAACCGGAAGAGATGAGCACTAATGCGGAGGATCTTTAGGTTAGGAGGAGTATCTTAAGAATGAATTTGAAGAGGTGCAATTAAAGGAGGATATTAGTTGGCACCTGAAGTTGAGGCTTAGGTGGGTGAGGGAGGGAGATTGCAGTTTTAAGCTTTTTGATAGAGTTCCTTCTGGTAGGCGGAGGAGGAATTTTATTTGAGAGGTAGAGTTGAGCTGGGGAGATAGTACATAATCTAGTTCTGATCTCGGGAGAGATTTTTGATATTTATAAGGGGTTGTTTCAAGGAGATTGTGAGTAGGTCAATGATCGAGGGTTTAGAGTGGGGGGCTAATTTGCGGGAGAGGAGTGTGTGGCTTGAGAGACCATTCTTGGAGGTCAGGGGGGCTATTGTAGCTATGACAAGCGATAAGGCTCCCAATATTCACGATTTTTCGCTGGCCTTTTTTCCAGGAATGTTGAGGTGTAGTCAAGAGCGATGTTATGATGGTTTTGTTTGGGCGTTTCATGGTAATGGGATCTTGGGTAAGAGTATCAACTCCACTTTCTTACTCTGGTGCCTCGGAAGGATAGGTTGAGGCTGAGTTAGTGACTATGGGCCGATCATCTTGTTTACTAGTGGGTATGAGATTGTCACTACGGTGTTGTCCTTGCAGTTACATATACTGTTGGGTGACTCTATTCCATGGCAAAGAGTGCGTTTGTAGGGCTGTCACAGTTTTATGCCGCTTTGGTTGCTAATGAGGTGGTGAGGATGTTGAGCGTAGGGGTAGGAGGGGATTGGTGGTTAAGCTTGATTTTGAAAAGGCTTACAATAGGGTGAATTGGTGGTTTCTTGACCTCGTGATGGAGCGTAGGTTTTAGGAGTCGTTGGAGATAGTGGATTGTAAGGTGTTTTCGTTCCCCCTCCTTTTCAGTCATTGTTAACGTAAGACACAGGGTTGGTTTAGTGCTTCGAAGGGTTTGTGTCCGGGCGGATCCCTTTTCCCGTTCTTATTTACTCTTGTGGCGGATGTTCTTCGTAGGTTGATCATGAGAGGAGAGGTGGTGGGTTTAGCTAAGGGTGCCGTGGGGAAAGAGGATGTGAGGGTGTCGCATTTACAATTCGCGGATGATATGATTCTTTCTTTGACTAAGGGTACCACGAAACTCAAGAATGTTTTGACTCTTTTCAGGTCTTCGAGTCTATTTCTGGTTGAACATTAATCTTGCCAAGTGTGGTTATGCAGGGCTGAATATGGGGTCTCAGGAGGTGTCCTCGTATGCTTCCTTGATCGGTTGTGGTTGTTGTCTTGGCCGATGTCTTACTTGGGTGTTCCGTTGGGGGAAAATACCAGGACGGTTTCCTTTTGGGATCCCGTTGTTGAGAGAATTGCTAAACGACTTGATGGGTCGAAGCGGACATTCTTTCAGATTGGTGGGTGGATCGTTCATTCGATTGTACCTTTTGAGTATCCCAATTTATTTCCTCTCTTTGTTTAAAATCCCTGCCAATGTGGCAGATAAGATTGTGGCAGATAGGATTGAACCTATTATGTGCAATTTTTTGTGGGAAGGGGGAGCGTGATCATGTAGTGGCTTGGGTAGGGTCTGCTTGCCTAAGGAGGAGAGTGGCTTGGCTATTGGGAATCTGGTATGTCGGAACATCTCTCTTGTCGATAAGTGGCTTTGGCATTTTCCTCGGGAACCATAGTGTATCTGGCATAAGGTGATTAGAAGTTTGGTTTGCATCAAAATGGTTGGGATGCTAGTATAAGCAGCTCTGTGACTCATCGAAGAGTCAGCTTTTCCTCGTTTGTATCGTGTTCACTTGGCTCCTATTTCAGCTTTCCTTTCTAGGGGTGAGTCAATGGATTTGTGTTGGGATTTTCACTTCTTCCGTCATCTCAATGATAGGGAGTCGGCTGAGGTGGTTCTTCTTCTCGATACACTCCTCGCAGGCACGGTTATCTCTAGATCGTTACTCCCGGGTTTGGTTGCTAGAGCGTACGGGGAGGTTTTCTTCTTGTTCTTTTCATTCTCATTTGATACAGCCTTGTATTCGTTCTCCTTTTCATATATCTTCCTTGGTTTGGAAAGCCGGTGTTCCGTTTAAGATTTAAACCCTTTGTCTGGTCGCTAGTGCTTAATAAACTCAACACTAACAATATGCTGCAAAAGTGTAGGCGTGGTAAGTCTTTCTCCGGATCGGTGTGTGATGTGCAGGAGTCATTTGGAATCTCATGATCACCTGTTTTTACACTGCGATAGTGCCTGCTTTCTTTGGCAAAGTTTATTTGGGGTGACTGGTGAGTTTGGGGCCATGCCTTCTTCTATTACTTCGTTTATGCAAGTGAATTTAGAGGTTTTGGGAAGATATTGACTGGTCTATCTTGTGGCAGTGTGGGGTTTTTGCTATCTTGTGGTGCCTTTGGACATAACGGAACTCAAAAATATTCAGAGATAAGAGTTTGTTGTCGTCTTTCCGCTGGGATAGGGGGTTTTCTTTGCTTCTCTTTGGGCATCTGCTGGATGAGCTTTTGGTGGGGTTCCTTTTTCGGAGATTAAGCGGGACTGGTGTGCTCTTTTTTTGTAAATTTTCCTTGTTTTCCTTTTCTTTTCTGATGGACTTCTCGTCCATTTTATTGTACATTCTTTCTAATCCATAATATTTCTTTCTTTTATCAAAAAAAAAAAAAAAAGGGATATGACACTTGTGCTTTTCTGGTCTTTGTTTGATATTAATAGCGAATATGAAACTATACCAACTTCAAGTAGCCAAGACAAAGGTTTAGGTAGTTGAGTAGATTATCAGTTACTAAGATTTTGCCAAGTCGATTTGGAAGTGAATTTGGTGAAGTTGTCATAGCATCTGGGGAAACCTCCATTGTCTTAAAGAGCAGAACTTCGTAGAATGTATTCAATTTCATTAGTGGTATATATGTTTGTGTGCGCGCGTGTGCTTCTGTTTGGTCATATTAGGACATTATAAGAAAAATTGAACCCACAATTTCAAAGCCCTTCTAAGGAATTGAGCTTTACTTTATGTCGGAAAAAAAATCAGACTAGAAAGGGATATTAGAACTAAAAAGAGGATCGTGAGTTGTCTAAATGCTAAAGAACGTACCCAAATTATAAATAACATAAGATAAAGCTTGCCCTTGATGCAGTGGTGGTTTCAGTCTCCTCAAAAGTTTTGGTAAGACTATTCCAAGAGTGCACCTATCTCAAAAGACCACAGAAAATTTGGAGGAATCACCCTAATTCCCTGCAAATAGTAAGAATTTATGTCGCTAAGTAAATTCTTGCATTCTCTCTGTGGAGAGATTCAAAATTTTGGAAAGGGCCATGACCTCCAATACGCCTAGATAATCTTACTCTCCACCTCTTATTTCCACCTCCTTCAAAATCCTCTGTATTGAAGACGGAGCTGTGCGCCATCAAAAGTACCAAACATGGAGACTAATGATTGTTATCGCACTAGAGTATGCTGACGGCACCAGGCCAGATGAAGCACTCAGTTTGACCTTGCTCGGTCAACTAGAGGCACCTTTGACAACGGCAAAGGTTTTATGCGTCTAGGTACAAGGCTCAAGGCTAAAAAAACTGCACTTATTTATTAACCATTTCATGGCAAATCAAAATGCATTTCATGCAATAAGGATCAGAAGAGTATCTTTATTTATGTTTTGCTTGCTAGGATTATGAGTTGTGTATCCCCTTTTTATTGTACAGTGAAAAGTTTTTGATTTATAAGTTATTTATCTGATTGACTGAAGATGTTTGCTTACCAGATCATTAACGCTATCATGAGTGGAAGAGATGTTCTGG
Source organism: Platycodon grandiflorus (assembly GCA_016624345.1). Taxonomy (NCBI): domain Eukaryota; kingdom Viridiplantae; phylum Streptophyta; class Magnoliopsida; order Asterales; family Campanulaceae; genus Platycodon; species Platycodon grandiflorus. The sequence goes on from CM028362.1 coordinate 39,142,365, forward strand.
TGATTATGGCCGCTGGTGGAGGCAAGAGTCTCTGCTACCAACTTCCTGCTGTTATACGTGATGGTGTTGCTCTTGTTGTTAGTCCTTTGCTTTCACTTATTCAGGACCAGGTACCCTGCCTTTTAATGTGCTACTTACTTCAATATCTGACATAACTGTTTTCTAATAGCATCCTATTTGCAGGTCATGGGTTTGGCTGCTTTAGGCATCCCTGCATTTATGCTAACCTCAACATCTAGCAAGGAAAATGAGAAGTTCATATACAAGGCCCTTGAAAAGGGTGAAGGAGAGCTTAAGATATTGTACGTCACACCAGAAAAGATATCAAAGAGCAAAAGATTTATGTCCAAACTTGAAAAATGCCATCATGCTGGCCGTCTTTCTCTCATTTCTATTGATGTGAGTTCTGATGAGTTGCTATGTCTAAGAGCAGATTTTTTTTTTTTAATCGTTTGTGGGGGAGGCGGGATGTGTTTGTCAAATAGCAGATAACGGAGCAGTAATAGGAAAGAACTTTCATTGCCTTTTGGAGTTGATGAGTGAAAATTTGGTCCCTAAATCTGTCATTTGTTCCAAACTAGGAGTAAAAGGTTCCGCTTTGATAATCACATTGAAATAGCAGTTTTGCCATTCTTTTACATAGTTCTGTTCGTAAAAAGTTTAAAGTGCATAGGTTTATCCTTAAATGTATCTTGCAGGAGGCACATTGTTGTAGTCAGTGGGGGCATGATTTTCGTCCAGACTACAAGAATCTTGGTATCTTGAAGACTCAGTTTCCCAATGTGCCTGTAGTTGCTTTGACTGTATGTCTTTACATGTTTCTTTTCTTCTCTCAATTACCCCTTTCCATCTGAAGTTTATTATCTTTTTTTTCTTGAGAACTACAGGAGGTTTATTTATTTTTCTCTTGTTTTAATATCCCAGGCAACAGCTACGAAAAAAGTCCAAATAGATCTGATGGAGATGCTACACATTCCAAAATGCGTTAAATTTGTTAGCACGGTGAACAGACATAATCTATTCTATATGGTATAGCTTACTACTGGATTGTGCTTGAATTCCTGCTGTTTCTGCTAAACGTTTTAAGACCTAGTGCTATATCACTTGCTTTTCAGGTGCGAGAAAAGTCATCTGTTGGAAAGGTGGTTATCGACGAAATAGCTGAATTCATACAGAAGTCATATTCCAATAATGAGTCTGGAATTGTTTACTGTTTCTCTCGAAAGGAGTGCGAACAGGTCCGTGTAATACTTAGTTTTTCTGGCATGTGTATCATTTCTCTTCATTCTCTGATTTCAATCAAACAAACCAACTCCAATATCCTCTTGCTTCAATCTATGTTTTCAATTTTTGAAAAGAACTGTTTTCTCAATACATTATCAAACTGACAAACTGGCAGTCATGACACTACCAAACATAATGCAATGAAAACGACGATCTTCTAAGTTGGAAAAGTTCCCACTTTAACTTTGCATTTGCAACATCAAAGAGATAAATGTTGTTAGACATCTTTAAACCAGGATTGAAAAATTAGCTTCCTTTTTATATGTGATCCTAGTTATTGTGTCCAGTTTTCTGTAATTCTGAACTTTGTATGTGTGGGTTTAATCGTCATTATGTGATATGTATATATTTATTGTTTATCTTATATTGTCAAGAACTGTAGGTTGCTAAGGAACTGCGTGAGAGAGGAATTTCAGCTGATTATTATCATGCTGATATGGATGTAAATACTCGTGAAAAAGTTCATATGCGGTAAACAATTTTCTAAATGATTTCTGTTGTACATTCTGACGTAATTGATTGGCTAGTATATTTACTTTTCATGATGCCTGTTATATAAATGCTTTGTGGGTGATGAGCACTTTCATCTTAAAACATTTTAGCTAAGAAATCTTTTAAGCGACTATTTGGAATATCAAGGTGTTGATCCTTTGTGGTAAGTTTGGTTGTAGAAGTTATTAACAGCGGGTTGATGTTGATAAAAATGGTATAAATTGAGTGAACGGAAAGAAGCATAATGAACATTTGAAAACATATAACTTCTAATTGACTCTCAGATTTGTGCACTGTATCATAATTTGTTCATAGGGTAGAAACTCAACTCAAGAAATCCCTGTCCCAACTACTTGAGACTGGAAACATCATTTCTCTCTGCAAGACAAGATAATATAAACCATGTGCTACAATTTTCAAGGAAAAGGGAAGCATGGGCATAAGAAATGAAAAAGATATACAATTGTGAATAGGATGATGGTGTTTGAGCAGAAAAGATTAGGGCAAGACAATTTTTTTTTTCAAAATTAAATGACGAATTTTGAACTTTGAATCAAAATTAAATAATAAGTATGTCCTCCTTGCAGCATTCCATTTTGGTTACTGGTGTATGTATCTTATTTTGGTAGATTCTTTCCATCTTCAGTAGTTATGACTGCCTCACAGGATTTAACTTCTACACAACATATAGGATCTACGGATTATCCTTGTTTGTCTTGCATATTCTATTGGTAAGCAAATGTCTTTGTTCTTCTAACCTTATTCAACATGCCAAAGTGGTTGTTCGATCTATGGTTGAGATTATTTGAGCCGGTTGAAGTAGTATTAATAGATATACATTCACATAATTTGTCTTAATTGACCAAGAATTCTCTGCAAAGTGCAATACCTGTGTTAATGTGAAGTATTTTGCGCTAGCAGTAATGGTTGGGGAATGAAGAGACTAAGATATGGAATGAGATACTTACCATATGTTTGAACATAAGGCTTGAACCTTGATCAAGTAGAACTTTGTATCAGACAACAAATTCTAGCTGATTCATGTAGTTGGGAGTTCTAGTAGACTTTGTTATGACGCGTTAAGAGGAGTAGTCTTGGAACTGGTTCATTCCTCTATTCTTCTGGATTACATGAGCTTTATGTACCTTCTCATAAAATTTTCATTTTGGAGACTAATGCGTATTTCTTAAGACAGGTGGAGCAATAGCAAGTTGCAGGTCATTGTTGGTACGGTATGTATGCTGAATATTCTTTCATTTAACTTTATACTTCCTGCTCATAATTTTGGTGGCTTTATTTCTTTTACAGGTGGCATTTGGTATGGGTATCAACAAACCAGATGGTTAGTGTTCGTTATCGACCAAACTTTATTCTTTTTTAACTGAAGGCTTGCCACTTAAAAAGCATGTTTCACCAAAACTCATCTGTTTTCCAAAAAAGGTTGGTTGAGTCATTGTTAGGGCCAAGCCTGAGCCAATCAATTGTACAGTTATGGAGTTTAATAGACTGCCACAGGCCTACTAGTCTATGGTTAATGCTTCAGAGAGAGAGAGAGAGAGAGAGAGAGAGAGAGAGAGAGAGAGAGAGAGAGAGTTCTAACTTTCTAATAGAATCTTCCGGAAGTTCAATTAGATATTCTTGGAGACATACTATCAAGTTCATTTGTTGTAGCCGGCAGCTTTATTAACTTTCATCATCTTATTTTATCTAAAATAATACTTCACTGTAGTCAGGTTTGTCATCCATCACAGCCTGAGCAAATCAATGGAGACATACTATCAGGTTCTCCACTTCTTACCCAGGTTAATTTCTTTTATATGGTCGTTTTGGTTGTAACATGCCTAATTACAGGAAAGTGGGCGCGCAGGACGAGATGGCCTTCCTTCTGAATGCTTACTCTACTTTAGGCCCGGTGATATGCCTAGACAGGTAAAAAGTTGTTCGAGAATACATGCTTTTGATATTAATTTGCATGTTTATGTAATATGTGGATGTTGCCCTCACTTGGCAGAGCTCAATGGTCTTCTATGAGAATTCTGGACTGCAAAATCTCTATGACATAGTACGGTATTGTCAGGTATGGTACTTTATCAACAAACAGTTTCTGCAAATCTAATCATTTTGGCCACCCATCAAATCATTTTTAATACTTCTCATGCATCCCATGGAAGACACCTTGCCTTTTCCTCGAAGGGGGTGATGTAAATGGGCTTGAGTAATCAATATTCCACAAGAAAAGTTGATTTCTTGTCTATCTGATTGAATGGCGTAGTTTTTGTTGAAAAGAAAAGGTAATTTAACTAGCAGTGCCTTCTTTGTAATTCCTGCCTCTCCTCTCCTCCCCTGCCCTGCCCCCTCCCCCAAGTAAGGGTGATCATGGTCGGTTGGGTCCAGTTTTTACTAAAAAAAATGAAGAACCACACCCAGACCAATACTCCGGTTCTTAAAAAATTCAGAACCATAACCAACCCAAGATGTATGAGAATCAATACATTGGTCGGGTCCAGAACCAACCCAAAATATATGAGAACTGACCAATACTTTGGTTCTTAAAAGCTTAATACAAACAAATAATAAAATCTAATACTTGATACAAAGATTAAAGAACATTTCATAATAGTAAAACGTTGAAAATACAAACTAGTTCACAAAAGGAAAAAAAAAATAAAGATAGTACATTCAACAATTAAAATGTTTGGAGTCATAGCATTACAATCTAGTTCATGTGACAGAAAAAAAATAAAGATAGTACATTCAACAATTAAAAAGTTTGTTGTTGAATATTATGGTAAAAAAGAAAAGAAATAGAATTTACCAATTATATTTAGGGTTAGGGATAAAAATCATACAATATAAAATATTAATTTATTAATATATATATGTATATATATATAATTAATTATATATAATAGCTATTGGTTCGGTCCAGTTCCAGAACCGATTGATAAGTTTCAAAACAGGGACCGAACCAATTGACTAGTTCTACAAAAATTCAGAACCGGAACCAAACAAATGAATTGGTTTGGTCGAATTTTTATTGGTCCGGTCCGGTCCGGTTTTGAAAAAATGCTGACCCCTACCCCCAAGCGTTAAAGAATACATGATGTCAACATATGTTGTTGGGGGCTACCAGGGCCACATTGTAAAAAAAAAGGTAATTACGCTGCTTAAAAGTATTTATTCCTTTTCTAAGTTACTAAAATCTACTTACAAGTAGTCTCCTCCATCCAGTCTAAAACTCACTTGTTTGAGTCATTGTAGGCAGATACAACCTTGAGCCTTCCCCTTATTTACCCTATAAGCAGCAGTTCAGGTCTTTATTGCAGAATATTCCTTAGAGCATTGCTATTAACACCCCCCAAAACCTCTAAGTGCACCCCCTCATATATTACAAAAATACCATTATAAATTTTGACTTAAATGTCCTTATGTATTCTTCATTTTTTAGGTTGAAGAAATGCCATTATTTTAATAGGAAAATAGGGGGTGTATTTAGTATTTAGGGGGGTTGAAAATTTAGGAGGGGGGGGTGTACTTAGAGGTTTGGGGGGTGTTAATAGCAATGCTCCATTCCTTATTCATGGACCTAAATTATGCAACGCTGAATTCCTGCTATTTGAGCTAATAATCTACTGGAGAATAATATTTATTTTAGGAGGACTTATAGATGTGAATATTTTCTAACGGCAGTCCAGAAGAGAATGCCGTCGAAGTGCTTTCTTCCGACATTTTGCCGAGCCACTGCAGGAGTGCAATGGTAAGATTGGTACTTCTGCTGTAATTGTTGTTCCTCTATTGGTTATTGGTGCTAGCTCAACTAATGCCATATAACTTTGGTTATGTGCCATCTCAGGAATGTGCGACAACTGTGCCTTTCCAAGTGAGGTCAAGGAAGTGAATGTCTCTGGTACATGTCCTTGCCTTAGTGGAAGATAGCTTATTATGTTCTTCATTCTTTCCTGATCAGTAATTGATGAAATGTTATGTCATACTCGAAAGTTCTCTTTGCTTACTTCTAGATAAACATATCATACAATTCTACGGTTTCTTGGCTTGTCTGTCATGCTATCTATTTCTAGTTTATGAGCCTTCTTGTTAACTACCCCCTCCGTTCCAGGCAAAGAGTCCACTATTCTATTTTGGGATGTTCCACTTAAAGAGTTCACTTTAAAAAATTATGCATACAATCTCCATAAACCTTTCAACTTTACCTTCCGCATATGCTATAATCATTTTGACTATGCTTAAATATTTTTGTAATTATGACCAACTCCAATACTATTTTTATATCCCTTAATTATTAGACTTTACAAACGTGGACCTTTTGAGTGGAACGGAGGGAGTAATTAATTGCACAGACATCAACTAACTTGTTTACTGTATTTTCAGTTACATGTTTGATAACATAACACTCTCATCACTTAATCGATTGGGCCTGCACAAACGAGGCGGGCTCAGCCATCTACTTAAAAAATTTACATCTTGAGATACTGTCACTTTTATTCAAAAATCTTATTTTAATTGATTATTGCCGGTAATATACGCACATAGTTTTCTAATTTCTGTCTCTCTTCTTTCAACATCTCAATCAGCTCCTCTCTCTCTGTTCTATGGGAACATTGGATCCTCGCCAAAGCTTTTGCTGCTCTCAACAGCTGCTATTGCCTTTTATTCCCCCCCTCTCTCTCTCTCTCTAACTCAGCAACTGCTATTGTCTGAATGGCATTTAATAATTCTCAGTTTTCGTCGGTTTTGGTACTTGGATGCACTTGTGGTGCGGTTTTGTGTTTTTGTTTCTCTTTTTTTGCTAAGCACCCTTCGGCAAGTGTTTAAAGATTTGATTTGATCCTTGGTTCTTAGCTTCGGGGAACCTTAAAAGGCTAGCATGAAGGGATACGAAACTGAAAAAATAAACCAAAACGAAAATGTCAGACATAATCTGGAATAGCAAAACAGGTAATCGCAAAGAGAAATATTTAAGCATAGCCCAAACAAAGGACTTCTGATTTTCTAAACAACAATGTTAATTAAGATCATTTTCAAAGAGAAAAATTCAAGCATAGCACAAAAATCTATCTCATATTTAAATTCCAATGCAAAAACTAATTAGAATAATAGTAGAAGTTAAAGTAAAATTTCAGGTTTTCGTGGAAGATGGAAAGACTAGTTGTATCTGGAATCTCGAGTACCTTGTTGTTTGTGTTATTTTAACTGGTGGTATCATTATAAATACTAATAAACCTTGATTTATCTGGCTTGGTTACAGATAAAATCATTAGAATGGTTATTCCAGTCCTTTGCCATCACCAATTCTGCAAAATTGGTGGAAGAAAGAGAAGAAAGCAGGAAGGAAACAATGGGAAGAAGAGAGAAAGATGATCCTACATTGCCCTTAGCTAAATTACCTGGATCCTTCATTTTTGGTTATAGTACCCGTATCTGGTCCTTCTTAAATGGGTATGTGTGGTAGTTATACACTACATATAGTGTAAAATCTTAAATTTTGGCATGCCGGATACCCGGATTTATACCGATCCTTGTACGCAAGTCCAGGAACATAGTTCCCTAGTGCCTCGCCAGATACTAAAACAAAGTACTCATATGGAAGGGTTAGAATTCTTGGGCCGATAGTACAGAGCAGACAACACCGAGTATAACGAATCTGATGCGATACAAAACATGAAGTATTTGCATGATAGCTGATGTAGGACAAGGTAAGTGTCTATTCCTACGAGTGCACTGAGAAAGGGTGGGGGTAGAAGAAGAAATAAGGGTAAAGGAAAATGCTTACCCTACCAATGTGACAATGGCTCAGACCATACTCTAACTAAGTACATGGGATTACTTTGATATGTAAATGACAAAACTAAACCCTAATACTATTAGAACTAGGACTAATTAGTGAAAATACCAATAGTATGCTAATTATAAAGATTACAAGGAAGATGGATGAGGAATTCATCAAAGTAAAAGAAAAACGAAAGGCAAAAACAAGATCCAAATCAAATCAAGAAGAGCACTCCAATCTTTCTGAATAACAGAAGTGGGTACACCATGAAAGACATCCCAAGCACTCGCTCAAAGTGACGCAAGGACTGCTCTATCCCATAAAAAAGCTTTCGTCTAGTGCTGATCGTCAAAACTGTGAGAGCTTCTCTCCGTCCATATGGACCAATGAATGGCAAACACCGCACATTTCCGCAACGTGGCCACGTCATTACCTATGTTACCTGGCTACGAGGATTGGATCCACGTGTCAGGTCCGCCAAAATTTTATGATTGTGACTAATTTAGTGTAAAATAACCACAACCACAACCACAGCCAGACCCGTGTCGTACTGTGTCGGGTCGACACGAGTACTTTGGCAAAAATGAAGGATCCACGTAACATAGGTCCTTATCTCTACCAAACCCTCTAAAGTGAATCAGGAGAATAAACCACAGTACCAGGGCTAACCCAAGCCTTTTCTGCGATCCCATAGATTGCGAGCAGTATGGCAATGAAGAAATAGGTTATCGTGAGACTTGAAGTCTGTTTACCCATCACACCAATCTGGGAAGAATCTCATGTAGGGTGATTTGCAGAAGATCATTAGTACTGAGCTAATTCATCACTAGAGAAAACACAAAAGCCCAAATCTTTAAAGGAACTACCGCATTCCACAAGGAAGACGCAAGAGGAAAATCACGAGGGACCGGAGTTCAGGCCAAGCAGGCCAAGAATGATTTACAGGAAATAGCACCTGAAGGATCTGAAGTCCTCGCGCAACTATCACAAGAAGATTAGTGAGGGTACCCAGCAAAACAACTAACTCCTTAGCCTCCCTATCATTAAGATTTATTAAGAAATGAAAATCCCACAAAAAAGTAGCCCCTCCCGACATAAATGTTATTGATGAGTTTCATGAGCTAAAGATAGTCTGAAAAGACAAGGAAAAGAAGTCTTAAACTGAATATCCCCCAGCCAAACATCCTCCCAAAAATGAATGGGAAGCCCATCCCCGACCATAAATCTAACCACATGTAAAAAAGAAAGGGTATCATTGCTGTATAAATTCCCAAGGGCTCCTATGAGTCACAGAAGATCCACATGTAGCAATCTGATTGGTGCCAAATTTACTCTAATATTTATCCACTCACCTTGGGAAATATTTTAAATATTTATTTACTTTGACATAACAAAGGAGAAAAAAGTTACAAATTGGTTTGAGGACTTTCTTGAATGGCATGTGTACTTACAATGGGCCTGGATTTGCAGGTCATGCAAAAGCTATTGTATCCTTGCTTCAAGATATTCAAAAGAATGATCAGAGAGCGACAATGTTGCAGCTGGTGGAAAAGATGAAGGTTAAGAACAAGGAAGTAGGTTAGTTGAGTAGTGCACCACTGGCTTGAAAGTAGGATTAATCTGTGTTGATCATCATTTTTGAGGAACATTATTATTTTTCAGTTCTTGTCTTTTGGGTGTTTGGAAAACAATTATAAAGTTTGGCTTGTCATATATTTTGCATGTTTATTCCACAAATATGTTTGTTTGGGATTGTCGTCCACAAGCTTATATATTGCTGAGCAACAAATACTATATACATTGTTAGTAAGAACTTGAGATTGTGGTCGACAATCTTGGCTCTGAAAGCTAAATAGGCTGGCTTACGATGGAAATACCTACTAATTAAGTCAGCCACTCAATAAAAATGATTCATTCTCATAATCTTAATTTCAGTCTGATATTAGACTTTCTGTTGATCAATCTATGTACATACATGACTTCTGCATTGGCTGAAACTATGAGTCACGAGGCATTAAATAAGAGAGAGGGAGAGAGAGAGAGAGAAACAGAACCATGAATTACTTGGGTATAAAGCTTATTTTCTGTGGGACCCACCCTATTTCTGCTACAGATTGGGCTGAAAAGGAATGGAAGTATCTGCAGAAGTAGAGATTGAAAACTAACTAAATAAAGGGTTTGAAGGATGAACTTGTCTCTTGGGATGACAGGGAATCAATTGCAATAATTTTTTATCATTCATTCTTAGATTTCTGCATTCATTTTCTAGGAAGTTATTTTACCTTTAACTTTCACATACGGCTCAGAGTTTATAGATTCTAATCATCAAACCTAAATTAGTAGGTTTTCCTTAATAATCTTAATAAGTGGGTTGAAAATTTGAGAGGTTGCGTGGGAGGCTATATTGACAGGAGAAAATTTGAGAGCTTGGAAGAAAATATATGTCAATTGGTGTTTCATGTGCAAAAAAGATGAGGAGACTGTTAACCACTTGCTTTTGCACTGCCTTATTGCTAGGATATTTGGAGTTTTTTGTTTCTATTAGTTGGCATTTCGTAGGTCATGGCAAGGTCAGTTATCGAGCTTTTTAGAGGGTGGTCTCTCTATAAAAGAAGAAAGAAAAACAAATTCTGGGATTCTGCTCCGCTGGCAATTTGTTGGAACATTTAGAAGGAAAGGAATAGGAGGATTTTTGATAACGTAGAGTCAGACATTGTTCGTCTTAAGGAGAATGTCTTCCAGATTCTTCGTTCTTGGTGCACAGAGGTGGATTCGAATTTAGGAGATTCTTTTGTAGAAATGGTGAAAAACTTTCATGATTGTTAATTCTTTTGTCTAAGTATACATCTTGTGTACAAAGGACGCGTCACCTAGTTTCACACTGTGTTATATATTTCTATTACTTATCAAAAAAAGGAAAAAATAAAAAAAGAAATACCTGACAGGGGATTTCTTTATGGCATTGTAGAGTATTGAGAATAGAAGGCGTCATTGAAGCTTTAGACCTTGAGAGAGCAAAACCCAGAAATCCACTAGGACGATGAGAGAGATCTCCACTGGTGCAGCGATAGTGTTGAATGATTCTAAATCACGTGAGACCTGATTCTTATTTGTTTAAATGACTTGGAAAACAACTTATACCTTCCTAAAACTTAACCTGAACAATATGATGCCCAACATGCCTTGAACACGGTTTTAAAAGCTAAAAAACTTGCTCGAAATATAAAAATGTTATCCTATGAACTCAAAATAGGGATCAGCTCAATAAATAATTGTTACCAATGAGCAAGTCCTATTTTAATCTAATCTGATTTTGTCTGATAAAAAAGAAGATCCGTAGTACTGGTCAAAGATGTGTTAATCTCACCCAAAAATACATTTCGTCATCTCTTGTCCATTGACTTTCTCTCTCCTCTCTCTGAAGTCGATTTTGAGGGTAAGCCTTAATGATCAATGGTTATCGGTGGCTGAAGTTAAAAATACTCTACCTTCGAGTTGAAGCGTATAGTACGCATATATTTCTATTACTATTTACATTTAAATCTCTTTTATATGAAAATTTTAAAATGATTCCACTACATCCTACACCCAATACAAAGGATTATACATCTTGAAAGTGGTCAAGCATGATAATATTACATTATAACATCAATGTTGATGGATCTTATTATATGGCTGGATCGAGAAGGTATTGGCGGTACCATTAGAGACTACAGCTTTGGGGATCGATGGAACACATTGGGATCCAATCTGATGTAGTTGCAAAATTGCCTGGTAATAGGATGACCCTCGATTTTGACATTGTGAAGCATCTTTCTCATGTTATTATTGAAAAGGATTTTAAAACGTGCTCTCTCTTCAGAAAAACTGTGCCATGGACACGAGGATCCCTAAATCCTTCTAGGCAACTACTTATGCCTCGCGTTCCAATGCATTAATATTTTCCTTATGTTTGGATATCAGGAGGCTATGTTGATTGCAGATTTCTTAACAAAAATTCTGTGGCCATACCCTGAACCGAAATGTACTTTTAGCTCTCGTGAAGGCAATATTTCTGTTTCATCATATGACGTTTATATGTACTTCCTCTGTCTCATTCTTTTTGGCCTACTTTCCTTTTTTAGCCGTCTCAAATTTTTTGGCTAAAAATTTCAATGTATATTTATTGACTAGTTTCTTTAATATACCCCTAACCAAATTAAGTATTTACTTGGTTTCTTTGCTTCTTGTTGATGTTTAATGCCAATCAGTAAGGGCACAAATGGTATTAAACACTGGTTGATAAGGCATTTATTATGAATCTAAAAAGGTTAGCTTTTGTCTGGCGGCCAATATAAACGCCGTCCCAGATAAATGTTCCTACTTTCTATTTTGGGATGTCCCAACTAATGTTCCTAAAGACTTTCAATCTACCTATTCTCTAACATTCTTCCTAATATACCCTTAAAGCTTCATTTAATATAACACATCTCAAAGAAACTCAATTATTTAAAATAGTTGAACTCAATTAATGTTCATGGGTATTATGGTCAGAATACATTTAATAGCACATCATTAATTATGTTTCTTAATTCCTGTGTTTTATCCACTAGGAACATTTATCTGGGACGTAGGGAGTATTATTTATGTTCATATTTTATATTTATATATTCTGCTACATATTAAGGGTCTAGATTGCTGGTATGCAATAATCATTTATACTCCCTCCATCCTGGATAAATATTCCTACTTTCTATTTTGGGATGTCCCAACAAATGTTCCTAAAGACTTTTGATCTACCTATTCTCTATCATTCTTTCTAATATACCCTTAAAGCTTCATTTAATATAACACATCACAAACAAACTCAACTATTTAAAGTAGTTGAACTCAATTAATGTTCATGGGTATTATGGTCGGAACACATTTTACAGCACATCATTAATTATGTTTCTTAATTCCTGTGTTTTATCCACAAGGAATATTTATCCGGGACGGAGGGAGTATATGTTATTGTACTATACTTATATCTCATCTATCTGGAAGTTTATAAATACTCTTCTTTGTTTCTTTTTTTTACTTCTTCTGCTCCCACCGTCTACTGCATTATATAGTTGTCTACTAAGTAATCGGTTCTTACATGAAATTTTATACTCCTTCTGTTCCCAAAATCGTTTCCACTTTTGACTAAGCATACAGATTTAAGGAGAGCCAATTGAGTGCTAATAGTTATCTATATATATATTTTGGATTCCAACTTTACACTTAAAAGATGATGTGATAGTTGGATGTTACTTTTTAATTTTTGTTACAACAAGGACAAATTCGTAAAAGTAATATAAAAGTTGCTCTACTATTCACAGTGGACACTTTTTTGGGAACATCCAGAAGAGGAATAAAGGTCTCTTTTTCAGGAACAGAGGGAGTAATACTTTTTGCCGTTGCTAACTTTGCAGGCCCTGAGTTGAAGAGAGAAGAACTGGAGCAACTTGTGATTCAGCTAATCTTAGATCGGGTTTTGGTAAGCATTCTAACTCAACATTTATCTGCACCCCAAAAGATACTTGTCCTCAAAGAACTTCTCCACATTTTGATGATGACTACAATTGCTAGTGTCGGAAGTTCATCCTGCGAACCTTATAAGATAATCAGACCATGTAACTTTAGAATGAATTTACTCAATTGTCAAGTTGATACGAAATAGGGGTCCTATTGTCTGGTACAGTGGTAAAGCACAAGCTGAAGATTCCAGGTAGTGCTATTAATGCAAAATTTTAGTTTATACCCAATCTACATCTCCCAATATTGTTTGTAGCAAAGGCATTCTATTATTAGTTTAGAAAAATTTGATATTCGAAACTCTAGGTGGATAGGAATAGTTAATAAATACATATAGGTCTGCAGCGGAAAAGATAAAGCATACGTCATTTTACTGGTCAACAAACTTGTGATATAGTTATGGTTGGTACTTACGCCACCAGAAATTCGCAACTGGTTATAATTTAATTCTCCCTCCGTTGCTATAAGTGTCTTGTTTTGACCCTTTAAAGTCAAATTGATTGTTTTTCAAATGTAAATTGGACGTGTATTTTTTTATTTTTTTTAAAACCATAAAACACGTAATTCGTAGTACAAAGGCTCCATTTTCTTCACCAGAAACGAGTTCTAAAAATGATTTCTGAAAAAAAAAAAAACAAAACTATTTCTGGAACATGAACATATTCTGTTTTCCGTTGTTTGGTACACATCTTGAAAATGAATCCGAAAATAACCTCTGGGTGTTTGGTTGACACACTAGAAAATGTATTTGGAAACTTATATTTGGATTTCCACAGAAAATTAAAAAAGGAAGTGAAAAATGAAAATTATAATCCTGAAAATTATAATTCTTTTAAGGTTCTTTAAAAATTAGATCTGCAAAAAAAAAAAAAAAAGAAGATAAAGAAAAGGAAAAAATCTTCTGGTTTATATTTGTGAAACCATAAGGAAAAAAAAAGAAAAAGTAAAGAAGCTGAATCTGTGATATGTGCTGGGGGGGGGGAGAGATTATTACAATTGAGCTGGTTATGAAATCAAAGAGAAAGACAAAAAAGTTCAGATATTAAACTTGAAAAGAGAGGGAGATGGATGGAGAGATAAATTACTGTAGAGCGTTAAAACAGGGCCAGGGTTATGGAGGACTTCCTCCGTAGGTTGTCTTCATGAGGAAAATGGCCATTTTCTATTTTCTGTAGACATGCATTATATTTCGCGGTGACCTCATTTTCCAAATGTTACTAAACACTGGAAAATGAGGAAACATTTACGAGTAATCATTTTTCACAAAAGAAACGGAGCCTTACTACTGATTTTGAATCCTTGAGCATTCATTTATAATACATATAAAACTGATATTTATGTTTAGATTATACTTCTTGGTATTTTGATTAATTATGACCAACATTTTTACTCGTAATTAACTTGTGAAGTCTCTCTTTGGAGTATCTTAATGAAACAGTTTTGTTCTTATCACTCCCTCTGTCCTAAAATAAGTGTCGCCTGTTAACTTTACACGGGCTTTAAGAAAGTGCTTGACTTTATTGTAACTTTCATTTAATATCCTCAAAGTATTTTTTAGTGGCTCAAATGAGTAGGCCCCTCAACTTTTATCGTCTCATAATTGATAAGGGCATTATGGACAATTTTCTTAGGGAATCTTTTTAAAAATAGAAAGGGGACAATTATTTTGGGATGTACCAAAAAGGAATAGGGGACACTTTTGGGACAGAGGGAATAGTAATTATAATTTTTGTAAAAAAAGTACGTAGGAATAGTTTCTTCCCAAGTTTCTTTTGCGACAAGAGTAATGTATTTGCAAGGTGTGTAAGTTGAGCAGTTTGGACAGACAAATGGCTGCAGTCCCTGGCTTAAGGTAAAATTTAACTTCCCCACAACCATCCAAGCCTGATCCAGCCCAGGACCAGGAGCAAAACTGATATCAGGGTAAGGTTTCAGGGATGCCAAAAATAATCTGTTTTTTACTAAATAATCTTGTTAGGATCACATCTAGGGTTTAGGGCAATGTAAGAGGCTCTAAAAATCTGTGAAAGGGCAGTAGATTATGCTTTCGCATCTTCTGCCAAGTGTTTTATTACATTAGGAGAAAGGTTGTCAAACTAATACCATTATTACTAAATCACACTCAAATAACTTCTTGCACTACCCCTCAGTTGGATCCTATCATTCTTAGCTTGCTAACAATATGGTTAAACATTTTTCTTAAGGTCCTTAGTGAACACAACAACTTCACGGCTCCCATGAAAATTTACACCATGTTCAGCTTTTCATTGGTGAAATGTCTATTAAGCCCAGTAACAATGCTGTTTTCGTGCTTAGTATACGTAATCGTAGAGGCCTATAACTGAATACTTGCAATTCTCATTGAAAGATCTGGCAGCTGGTAGCTCGTAAACTCCATGTAAGATTGTTGCGTACACTTTTTCTGCAACTGTTCGAGGTGCCACTTTTGTTTGTCCTTTGCCAAGTAACTTTGTCTCTCCTGCAAATATGATAACCAGAAACAGTCATTTAATATCCATTGTGCCCGTGGAGTCTGCATGTGCAAACACTTCTAGCTTCATAGGGCAATGGTACCCCTGTGCATATGAGGTATAGACATCAGTCCGCGTTACCTCACTCTATGCACAAATTTCAGCAACACATCCTACAAGCTAAAGTGGAAAATAATATGAATTATTGTGCATGGCCTACTTAGAGTCATAAGAGTCTTTGCCTTCATTGAGTAGAATCATCAACACTTGAAGAAATCGACTTTTCAAATATAAAACGAATAAGCGTATGCATACATGGATGAAACAACACTGTCTGTCCTTCCTACTGAAGTACTCACCATTATATTGATCACCTCTAATCTTTTATTCAATGTGGGATTAGATGACATAATACCTACATCCTTCTTCTTAATATTGGCACGGCTGCACGGGCTTCTGTTTTCAACTTGATAGGAATTCGTCAATTTTCGTTGTTCAATTGGAAAGAGATTTATAAGATGGGCTAGTAGTCCCTGCTAATCTTTGCTGACCATGGAAATGTGCAGCACTATTTCTGAGTGCATAGTGAGAGTGAAAAAATTGTGTCCCCTTTTTAAAATTTTTTTTTCTTTCCAATTTGTCTATCAGCTACCAAATGGAGCACTACAAAGCACAGAATTGGGTATGCTAATTTGCTAACCGCTGAATGAAGAAGGGAATCTGATAGATTATCTTTTCAGCTAATGTCTCTGTCTTAAGACTTCTTATCCCAACATATATTCTTTTTATTACACCTTTTGGATGATTTCTTGCTGTGCTGGCCTCTTAATTGACACATTAACTGCGGCTTCATTTTTGACACCTAATTTTTTCTTGCAGAAAGAAGAATTTCAGCATACAGCTTATGCGACAAATGCTTATGTGACAATAGGAGGACTGGCAAGGCAAGTCTTGCAAGGTAAGGTCGCTTTTTTATTGAATGATATCCGATTTGGAGACAGAAATTTGAGATGCCTATTATTAGATTATAGGGTGCTGTTGCAACTATTCCTTCTCTGAATTCTGTTAATTGCTTCAGGCCTTCCTTAAGGCGAGGATATGCGTCTCTTGATTCTTTCTTCAATTCATAGATCCTAAAATGCAATGTTCATAATTGTACATTAGGTTTTGGAATAATAAAATATACGATTTTCCTTATGGTTGGAATACTTGATTGGGTGTGGTCACATCCTTGATTGAGTGTGGATCTGAAATATATAGCCTTTATCAACGTTTTTGAGTTGAGGGCTGTGCTTCATTTATATTTGTCTCCTCTGCATCTTTTCACCGACTGTTTAGTCCACCTTGTCTTGTACATTCTCTCTTCTTATTGATTTAATTTCTTTTCTTTTTTCTCTTAAAAGAGTAGTTGTCATGAAGCCTTTTTGTTTTTCTCTTCAGATCTTCAAATTTCCAGGACTCGTAATTGAAAATCTTACAGCTGAGGTTTGCATTAGTTAAGCCGCATTTAGTTTGTGCTCATGGATTTATTACGAGGAGCTTATTAGCAGCTAGTTATGATCAGATTTCAAATAATTTGAATCAAATTGGACTCCAGTTAATTGTTTGTTTAAATCAGACATGTTTTGATGAATTTGGAATCCTTATTTTGTACTCCCTCCGTCCCTTAATTATTGTCTTGTTTAACCTAGCACACGGATTAAGAAAAAACAATTGACTTGATTATTAATATTGGTATAATGTATAATTTTCCTTAATGCCCATGTGTACGTGGCCCGTAATTAAAGTAGGGGAAAAAGTAAGGGTAAAATGGTAAAAGTGATGTCTTAAAAAGGAAAGTTTTCAAACAAGACAATTATTTTGGGACGGACAAAAAAGGAAAGGAAGACAATAATTTAGGGACGGAGTGAGTAATTGGTAAGACTTAATGTGAGTAGGATTTACAAAAGAATTGAGTCAGTTGACAAAAATACACCATTTAAACATGACATATATTTGCTCATAGCTTCAGGTAATTAGTAATAAATGGCTGACAAAAGCTTATTATAATCTTTGAACTTAATGTTTTCTTGAAAACCCTAAGGCCCGTTTGGGTTCATTGCATGAAATTCATTAAGCTGAAACCTAGGGGTGACAATTCGTGCTATCGTGTCGTGTTCGTGCCGTACTATCGTGTTTTCATGTTATCTATCTTATTTAATCATAAATATAATAATAAATGTTATTTTAACTAAATTTTTAATTTCGTGCTTTCGTGTCGTGCCGTGTCTTATCGTGTCATTTGTCTCTGTAATTCGTGTTTTTAATCGTGCCGTGCTGGTTCGTGCATTCGTGTCGTGCCAGCCATTGCCACCCCTACTGAAACCCATTCCCCCAGAATCGATAGCTATTGATAGGTACTACAGATTTGATCTAGTAATGGGAATCCAGTTTCCAAAAAGTTGGAATGTTTTTCCCAAAATTTAGGGAATCTCATTCCTCAACTTTGTGATTACTGACCAGTATCCGGGATTCATACCAAATTTTTAATGGGGAATCTTCAAATCTGTGTGTACGTATCTAGTAGTCGGATCCGGATAAAGCATGAATTTTAGGATACGTGGACTCAGCTCAAAAGGATTCAAAAATAGGATGCGGGTATTCGGACACGGCTAATGACTATATATTTTATACTCCATTTGTTAGATTTTAATAATAAATTATGGAATTATGGATACGCTATAGGAATTGGTGAAATATAGTGAGGTTTTGTGAGTCCATTTAAGAACAGTTAAGAGTTTGATGGAGTGTCCAATTGCAACTTGAAGGATCCAACACAGATCCCACACCCATGTCCGCTCAGATCATGTCCAACACGGATGTGGGGACTGAAATGAAGAGTCCTTACAAAGGCGACAATGATACTCTTCTTCATAGAAACTAAAGTTTAGCGATGTTAGAAAGAGATGAGGAAAAAGAAAAATTGTATATTGGTGGTTCGCCTGAGTGGTAGAAGGAATCACATTGGTTAGAATATTTGGAGTCATTGAGCTGCGGATAAAACAGCGTATTACTACTGGAAATCTTGAATTCTGCTAGCAATCTGGAATGGCTATATTACATTCATTGATATTATATCCCTCACTTCCATTGTCACACAGGGAAGAAGATTGTTAAGCTTGAGGTTTGTAGCGGACAAAGGAATAACCCTGGCATCGTGAAATCCTCCAAACGCAGCAAATCTTCAGGATTGGAGTTTAAGCTTGATGAGCTACGAATGGAACTTGCCTCCACCGATGGAGGAATATTTCCTCACTCAGTGTTGTCTACGCAACAGATCAGCATGCTAAGCACTGAGAGACCGACATCAATGGAAGAGGTGTGTCACTAACCTTTTCTTTGTGTTTAAATTTGCCGAGTACCCAATACCCATCTTGGCTAATGTAAGTAGGGTAGGGATCCTAGAAGAAGAAACATGAAGAGCTATGATATTTCGACATAGAGCCATAAGCCTGTAATGAGCTTGGCAGTTCTTAGCTTGCTGAGCATCAAACATTTGTTTGATTGTTTAGAAATCACGGATTGTCATTTTTCGAACCTCTGTGATGACCAAAATGTTGATATATATATCTTTTGTTGTTTGCAGTTGGAGAAGATAATTGGAAAGTTGAAGACTGATAAATATGGGAGTAGAATTCTCGAAGAAATTAAAACATACGAAAACCAGAACACACAAGGTGAAGATTTACGGGACGAAGGGCAAGGCAGCAAAATGAAAGGTACGAAGAGGTTAAAAACAAAAAAGGCTCTTGTTGTCATTGACAGTAGTGGTGATGAAGCTTGAAAGAACTTCTAACTTAACAATGATATTAATCTGTCCCCCCAGTAGTACCAGTTATATTCATGTAGAGAGAACTAGTTGTAAACACATCTCTAATTTTGTATAGTGTAATGGATGGAATTAAATCCTTTTGGGATAGTTCTATCTATTACTGAATATGGATACCATATTTAGCTATAAAATGGATCACCTGATCGTAAAATCTGCGAATCCGCTTCGAGTCGTGGTTTACCTTTGACTGAAAAAAAAAACCTCGACTTAAACTAGGCTCTCCTCGTAGTTGAAAACTTTTTCCTGTCCCAAAAAAAGTCTTACTTCCAATTTTTGTTCATTCCCAATAAAAGAGTCGGGATTGCAAAATTTAAGCTTTAAATCCATCTTTTACATTTTTTTTAATTTCCTTTTGAAGATATGATTTTATCTTTCAATCATACCCCCAAAAAAAAATCCCCCTTTTGGGCAATATGACGGAAATATGGCTAAAAAAAAAGTGCAATATTAAAAAGTGATTCGTTAATGCGTCTCTTTTTTTGGGAATGAGGGAATACGAGACTATCAAGCTCGATTGTTACACGGAAATGAAATCGATTTTGCAGAATTTATTACTAGTAATGAGATTTTACATAAATAGATGTGAAGAATATTTCTTAAAAGTGTTTGTTAACATAAGGAATGCGATTAATGATTATTAATGTAGTTCAAATTTCTATTATGTTATTTGGCAAGAGACGAATCAACTTTGAATGCAAATATAAAATTAAGACCATGAACAAAATTCTCCAAAGTATAGATAAGTAATTGTTAATGACTTCTATGATAAAAATTACTCTCTCCGTTCTACTCAAAGAGTCCATGTTTGAAAAGTCTAATTATTAAAAGATATATTAGTGTCATTGGAGTTGATTATAATTACAAAAATAGTTAAGCGCAACCAAGATGATTATAACTCAAGTGGAGGGTAAAGATGAAAGATTATAAAAATTGTAAGCATAATTTTTTGAAAGTTGACTCTTTAAGTGAAACGTTCCGAAATAGTATAGTGGACTCTTTGCCTGAACGGAGGGAGTAGACATTAACGTTAATACTATTCTATAAAATAACAAATTCTTCATTATTTGTCATTTTTGCTGAAAATTTTAAATCATCCAACATCAACAAAGCAAGAAAAATTCATTAAATTAATTTTTTTTAAAAGCTAATATTATAACAAAACTAGTTGAGACCAAATGAGATTATAAATATAAATAAAATACTTGACCTAATAAAAAATATAATTGCCCTTTTACATAGATTCCAAGATTTATAAGTTTTTCGACTATCAAGATCCTACAAGACAACGTGTGAAGTAGATATAGTTTGCATTCTGCAATAGAAGTTGATTATCTGCCCAAAACCCTAGAGGTACAACAACCTTCTCCTTTCATGAGCCATAATAGGTCCATAGAATGCACAAATACAAGCCATCATCAATAATGGAACATAGCAAGAGATTCATTGCACACTACCGGACGCCCGAAGACTGTAATTGCACTTTCCCGTCGTCAATATTGGTGGTGCTTGTATGTCTCGAAACACCTAGCACTGTGTACTTGTCATTGGACCTTATCATCCAGTGCCAAGTCCTCAAAATAACAGCAAGTCATGAGGGTGGCAATGTCCAACAGTGTAGGGTGAAGATGCCTCTTCCAAGAATCGCTAGTTGAAGTATACATCGAAACTGCTGGAACAAACATCGATCCGTCGTGCCAAAAATATTGAATGCGAACCACCTCATAATTGTTGGTTGAGGATCCGTCCCAAATCCAAAGTTAACTGCACGGTCAGGTGAAGCAAGGAGCCGCATAACATTCTTTTTCTAATGAATACTATATTGAATATCAATGGATTAAAGTACAACATAAAAACAACAAGGTAGTTTCAATAGAGTAATTACAATCAATCGGAGTTAGATTCTGAATCCAATTATTCATCATTGTAGTAGTAATATTCCTCCATTTTCAAGACCTTATATAGAGAGAAGAGGGTATATCTCGCTTCTTGACTGATTTGCGTGGCCTCTTGGAAGAACGTCGATGCCCTCTCCCTGTTGTTATCCCCAGCCTTAGTGCAAAATGGAGAGTTTATCGTGTGCATCATTAGTGGGCAAGTGCAACGCTTTTCTCGTTGATGCACGTGAGACAAAGAAGGGGTGCATCGTTAGTGGTCGAGTGTTACGCTTTTCTTGTTGATGCACGCGAGATGAAAAGTGATCAGACTGGACGGTCCTCGAATCACTACTTGTTGTAGTGTCTATGTCTCACCGTCCCTAAAAGCTTTATCGAAAGTGTCATGGGTTTAAAATTGGAATCAAATGGTTCCTTCCTTTGTAATAAATAAAACATAACTGGATTTTTGGGAGTTTGAATGAAAGTGGGTGAATAGCAATATTGTATAGTGTATAGATAGCAATTCACCCACTTTTGCCTAAAACTCCCAAACTATCATTACAAAAATCACCCACTTTAACCTAAAACTCTCAAAAAGCCAATCCTTTTTTCTCGAATTTAACGAGTGTTGTTAAAAAAAAAATTAATTAGTTACTAACCATGAGTGAAATGCTATGAACAACGACCACATGCTTGTCTTTAACAGATCCTCATTTGTGTGGATATAATAACCTAACATATGAAAAATGAAATATAATGAGTGAAAATAATCGTAAGGGAGAGACCATTTTTATTATATTCATTTAAATTTAATTAAGTTAATCAATGTCTTGACACAATTGCCCTTCAAACCCACCTTATTCAATTGTTTCCCACTGAGGCCTTCCTAACCTCATGTTCGTATTGTTCATCAACAACCGTAGAAAGATTAGAGAATGACATATGACATATATCGAGAATAGATCTAGTGCATATCTACTACAGATATAACGCAGATCTAGTTGGGTCTAGATCTTGTGAAATCAAAACTATCATATCAAAACAAATCTAGAGCATATCTATTATAGATCTAGCACATATCTAGTTAGGGGAGTATAGATCTGATGAAATAAAAAATATTGCATAGAATTTGGGGCATGATTTTTTAAGTTTGTACCTTGTTAAACCATGTTATCCCCTAAGATGAAGTATTTTCTCCAAGTTTTATTGAACGTTTATTTTTTAAGTATATTTCATCGATTAGTTGTATTTGTACTATTTCAAATCATCATATGCCCAATTGTACAAGATTTTAAAAGATTATCAACTTTATTCATACTTTCAAGCTTGATTCATGGGATCGACATAAAATAGAGAGATTATTGAAAACAAATGAACTGATGTTTATAATTGATCCAAAATGCAAATCCAAAATTTATTGATAACTAGATTTCAAGATCAAAACAAAGTAAAAAAAGACCCATCTTATTTATGAATTTTTAACAAGTATAATTAGAAAAATGACGAATACTAAAATGAGCATGATGGAAAGGAAAGGCAAGGGTGAAAAAGAGGGTGTTGACTGACCTTTGAGGTGTTGGCTATGGAAAACATTAGAATTGGCTATTTCAGAGTTGCGGCGGTGCAAATGAGTTAAAACCCTAAATGGCTTCCACATATGAAGAACATTAGATACAAGTAAAATCCTTTAAGGCTACTTATATTACAAAGGACATCTGATTGAAGTGAAAACCCTAAAGCGGCTCGATTGAGTGGTAAGCACATGCAAAACATGTGATTGAACAATGATATTGCTCAATTTACTACATTATGCGAGAGTTGCGAATTTAAGCATTTACCCATATGGATGAAGGTAAAGTGCACCGTTCGTTCCTATATTCTAGATTCTTCTGCGATTAGGGACTACTAAAACTTTGAAAGCGAGTGGTTAGTAAAATGAAAATTTCTTATGTCGTTGGTCTCTATCATCGTTGGTGTTAGAAAAAATTCCCATGCACTTAGCACATGATCATCTTTTGAGTGTAATTTTTTTTTTTTTAACTCTTCTTCTTTCCCATTCCTTAGCCATCACTAGTTTCATCACCACCATCACACCATCACCAAGTACCCTCCCACTTTTCACTTTTCCGAATAACAACCATATAGAAGAAATTAAGGGTTGAACACATGATGCCTTGAGGAATATTATAAGGATTCCAATACTTAAGATAAACCTCTTTCAAAAAGGGCAAGGCTGATTAGTTGCTCTTATTGAATCGAAAGAAGGTTAACAAAAAAATTCATGAGCTAAACATGTTAAGGAATATAAGAACTAAACTTCTTAGATCTGATGTTTTAGAACTGCTCCCAATCTTAAAATTAAATGTACTAAACGTCGGACTACTTACTACGTTAAAATTCTTAGAAGAAAGAAAAATCGTGTAAGAATGTACTTGGTAACGGCATTAATGAGAGTGCAAATGTAAATATAACAATAACAAACCCTCGTAGCATTTTTTTTTCCAATGAATACTACATCGCATACAAATGAAAAGTACAAAATGAGAACAAGGAGGTAATTCTGAATAGAGTAAGCAATCAATCGCAGTTAGATTTTGAATCCAATTCTTCATCGTTGAAGTAGTAATATTCCTCCATTTTCAAGACCTTATATAGAGAAGAGGGTCTATCTGGCTTCTTGACTGATCTGCGTGGCCTCTTGGAAGAATGTGGTCTATCTGGCTTCATCGTTGAAGTAGTAATATTCCTCCATCGTTGAAGTAGTAATATTCCTCCAATGTTCAAGAGTGCAGGGTGAAGATGCCTCTTCCAAGAATCGCTAGCTGAAGTATACACCGAAACTGCTGGAACAAACATCGATCCGTTGTGCCAAAAATATTGAATGCGAACCACCCTGTAATCGTTGGTTGGGGATCTGTCCCAAATCCAAAGTTAACTGTACGGTCAGGTGAAGCGTGGAGCCACATAGCATTCTTTTTTTCCAATGAATACTATATTGAATATCAACTGATCAAAGTACAACATAAAAACAAGGTAGTTTCAATAGAGTAATTACAATCAATCGGAGTTAGATTCTGAATCCAATTCTTCATCATTGTAGTAGTAATATTCCTCCATTTTCAAGACCTTATATAGAGAGAAGAGGGTATATCTTGCTTCTTGATTGATTTCTTGGCCTCTTGGAAGAACGTCGATGCCCTTTCCCTGTTGTTATCCCCAGCCTTAGTGCAGAATGGAGAGTTTATCGCGTGTATCATTAGTGGTCAAGTGCAACGCTTTTCTCGTTGATGCACGGGAGACGAAGAGGGCGTGCATCGTCAGTGGTCGAGTGTTACACTTTTCTCATTGATGCACGCGAGACGAAAAGGGATCAGATTGGACGGTCCTCGAATCACTACTTGTTGTAGTGTCTGTGTCTCACCATCCCTAAAAGTTTTATCAAAAGAGTCATGGGTTTAAAATTGGAATCAAACGGTTCCTTCCTTTGTAATAAATAAAACATATAAATAAAACATAATTGGATTTTTGGGAGTTAGAATGAAAGTGGGTGAATAGCTATATTGTATAGTGTATAGATAACAATTCACCCACTTTTACCTAAAACTCCGAAAGCTATCATTACAAAAATCACCCACTTTAACCTAAAACTCTCAAAAAGCCAATCCTTTTTTCTCAAATTTAACGAGTGTTGTTAAAAGAAAAAATTAATTAGTTACTAACCATGAGTGAAATGCTATGAACAACGACCACATGCTTGTCTTCAACATATTCTCATTTTTGTAGATATAATAACCTAACATATAAAAATGAAATATAATGAGTGAAAATAATTGTAAGGGAGAGACTATTTTTATTATATTCATTAAAATTTAATTAAGTTAATCAATGTCTTAACACAATTGCCCTTCAAACCCAACTTATTTAATTGTTTCCCACTGAGGCCTTCCTAACCTCATGTTCATCAACAACCGTAGAGATCAGAGAATGACATATGACATATATTGAGAATAGATCTGTGCATATCTACAACAGATATAGCGCAGATCTAGTTGGGCGAGTCTAGATCTTGTGAAACCAAAACTATCATATCAAAACAAATCTAGAGCATATCTATTATAGATCTAGCACATATCTAGTTAGGGGAGTATAGATCTGATGAAATAAAAATATGACATGGAAATTATGTCATGATTTTTTAAGTTTGTACCTCGTTAAACCATGTTCTCCCCTAAGATGAAGTATTTTTCTCCAAGTTTTATCGAACGTTTATTTTTAAGTATATTTCATCGAATAGTTGTATTTGTACTATTTCGAATCATCATGTGCCCAATTGTACAAGATATTAAAAGATTATCAACTTTATTCATACTTTCAAGCTTGATTCATGGGATCGACATAAAATAGAGAGATTATTGAAAACAAATGAACTGATGTTTATAATTGATCCAAAATGCAAATCCAAAATTTATCGATAACTAGATTTCAAGATCAAAACAAAGTAAATAAAGACCCATATTATTTATGAATTTTTAGTAAGTATAATTAGAAAAATGACGAATACTAAAATGAGCATGATGGGAAGGAAAGGCGAGAGTGAAAAAGAGGGTGTTGACTGACCTTTGAGGTGTTGGCTATGGAAAACATTAGAATTGGCTATTTCAAAGTTGCGGCGGCACAGATGAGTTAAAACCCTAAATGGCTTCCACATGTGAAGAACATTGGATACAAGTAAAATCCTTCAAGGCTACTTATATAACAAAGGACATCGACTAAAGTGAAAACCCTAAAGCGGCTCGATTGAGTGGTAAGCACATGCAAAACATGTGATTGAACAATGATATTGTTCGATTTACTACATTATGCGAGAGTTGTGAGTTTACGCATTTACCCATATGGATGAAGGTAAAGTGCACCGTTCGTTAATCCTTATATTCTAGATTCTTCTGCCATTAGGGACTACTAAAACTTTGAAACCGAGTGGTTAGTAAAATGAAACTTTCTTATGTCGTTGGTCTCTGTCATCGTTGGTGTTAGAAAAAGTTCCGTCACAAAAGCATGCACTTAGCACATGATCATTTTTTTGAGTGTACACTAGAAAATGACAAAGTTCTCAAAAAAAAAAAAAAAAAAAAAAAAAGGGTTTGAAAATACATGTAATTTCTTTTTTAACTCTTCTTGTTTCCCATTCCTTAGTCATCACTAGTTTCATCACCACCATCACACCATCACTAAGTACCCTCCCACTTTTCCCCCAACAAAAGTGTATAATAACACTTTTCCGAATAACAACCATATAGAAGAAATTAAGGGTTGAAATCATGATGCCTTGAGAAATATTATAAGGATTCCAATACTGAAGATAAGCCTCTTTCAAAAAGGGCAAGGCTGATTAGTTGCTCTTATTGAATCCAAACAAGGTTAACAACAAAAATTCTTGAGCTAAACATGTTAAGGAATATAAGAAATAAACTTTTTAGATCTGATGTTTTGGAACTGTTCCCAATCTTAAAATTAAATATACTAAACGTCGGACTACTTACTATGTTAAAATTCTTAGAAGAAAGAAAAATCATGTAAGAATGTACTTGGTAACGGCATTAATGAAAGTGCAAATGTAAATATAACAATAACAAACCTCATAGCATTTTTTTTCCAATGAATACTACATCGCATACAAATGAAAAGTACAAAATGAGAACAATAAGGTAATTCTGAATAGAGTAAACAATCAATCGGAGTTAGATTCTGAATCCAATTCTTCATCGTTGAAGTAGTAATATTACTCCATTTTCAAAACCTTGTACAGAGAAGAGGGTCTATCTCGCTTCTTGACTAATTTGCATGGCCTCTTGGAAGAATGTCGATGCCTTCCCTTCGTTGTTATCCCCAGCCTTAGTGCAGAATGGAGAGTTTATAGCGTGCATCGTTAGTGGTCGTGTTACGCTTTTGTCATTGATGAAGTGAGACAAAGAGGGATCCGACGGTCCTTGAATCACTACTTGCTGTCGTGTCTCACCGTCGCTAAAAGTTTTACTGAAAGAAGCATGGGTTTAGAATTGGAATCAAATGGTTCCTTCTCT
Source organism: Platycodon grandiflorus (assembly GCA_016624345.1). Classification (NCBI taxonomy): domain Eukaryota; kingdom Viridiplantae; phylum Streptophyta; class Magnoliopsida; order Asterales; family Campanulaceae; genus Platycodon; species Platycodon grandiflorus. Next base: position 39,169,763 of record CM028362.1, read on the forward strand.
TGTATAATAAATAAAATGTGCATAAATGTGAAATTAATAATAATCAAATGGTTCCTTCATACACAATTTGCCACCCCCAGCCAAACAAATAATAATCTTGTTTATCTACTAATTTCAAAATAACAAGTTTTAATCTAGACACCTATTTATAGTAATTCCCTAAAAAAAAAAAACTATTTAAAGTAATGAATAAGCAATCAGTAGTCATATTCACTTGGGTTATCGACAAAACGAACCATCTTCCTTTGCTTAAGCTCCATTTCTATATTCCTTACTTTTATTTAATCGTTTTTATATTCCTTATTTGGGTTATTGACAATTTTATTTAAATACACTAGAAAATTAAAAAATTAGGCATTTTTTTTCTTCATAATTAGTAGTAATACAAAGGGGAATGGATTTTTTTTTCCAAAAAAATTAATATAACAATGATATGCTACACAATAACGGTTGCATGTAGTAAATTGCTTCAACTATCACAATTACGCGAATCGAACGACCGACCTTTAATATGAATAGTTTAGCCAAAATTTTAGATTTTTCATCTATAAACCATCATACAAATTGATTAAAATAAATGAAAAGATTTTTTAAAAAAATTTTAATTTAGAAACAATAATACTCCCTCCGTCCCAAAATTATTGTTTTATTTGACCCAGCACACGGATTAAAAAAAAATCAATTAACTTGATTATTAATATTGGTATATTGTGTAGTTTTCTTTAATGCTCATGTGCACGTGGCTCAGTAAGGATAAAATGATAAAAGTATTGTTATAAAAAGGAAACGTTAAAACAACACAATTATTTTCCAACGGACAAAAAAAAAAAAAAAACAAGACAATAATTTTGGGACCGAGGTATATACACTGGCTAGCTTCTTACCTTATTCAAAACCCATCTTCACCATAATAAACCATATTAAGTAGGATTTAAATTTGTAATCACTCCTTTTGTTAACCGTCGCTAATTTTTTTGGGAGAGGATCCTCTATTTTAAAAAGGTGTTCCATTTTCTATTCCAACCGTCGGATCTTTGTCACATATGCATGAGAATAAACAACATTAATTACCCCGTGATTTTTGATGCACATATGAAAAAGATCCGACGATTTGAATAAGAGATGGAACACACCTTTTAAAATAGAGGATCGTATCCCAATTTTTTGGGGACAATCTATATACTTATACAGTTATACACTAACAATTCACCAACTTTCACATATGACACCCAAAGTTGTCGTTAAAAAAATTAGACCAGTTTATATACTGGCGATTCACCCATTTTCACCTAAGACTCCCAAAACGCTAAAAAAATTTTCCTAATTGAATGAATGTCATCAAAAATAAAATAATTTGTAACTAACCATAGAATAGCTAGTATTATCCATGATTGGGTTAATAGAATTAAAGAATAAAAATTTTCTTTTTGGGAGTTTGAGGTGCAATCCAAATCTGTAAACGAATTCTGTTACTGCAGCACTCGTTCATAAATGTGATTAAAAATAAATTAATTAGTTACCAACCTCCAGTGAAATGTTATGAACAACGATCATATGCTTGTCTTCAAGAGATCCTCATTGTTTAGAGATACAATAACCTAACACATAAAAAAAAAAAAAAAATGCCCTATGATTAAAAATCTTATCCAGAAGAACGTTACTCGCATTTCCATCCTGGTGATGTTAGTTAATGTGGATCCGAAAGGTAAATTGTGTTTTTACCTTAACATACAAGGACAAAAAAATGTATTAGTTACCAATATGAAAATAAATTAGGAAATTTGTCTTATTCTTAAGTAAGTAGATGAACCAATAAAACTCTTATAGTATTCACAATGATTGTTAGAGCTTCTCCATTGCAATCATCTATCTAGTAAAAAATGTTAGACACATAGGAAATATAGATTTTTCCAAAAAAATCTTCTCCAATAATGCAGAGGTGGAGATGTGACATTTAGTTGGGAAGACATCCTCTACTTTTAGAGCGTCACCTAGAGGATGTTTTTTCATCCACGTCATTTACCGTCACTTTTTATTTTATTTTTTACCGTCAATCAGTTATAGTAGGAGTAATTTGTATTTTTTTGTTTTTTATGATTAATTATAAAACAATGTCACGTCTGAAAGAATATTCTAAAATAAGTCTTGCATTGGAGCACGTTTTAAAAGAGAACTCTCTATCCTTTAATTTTTTTGCCACTTATGAAATATGTATTCTTGTTTAAACATACCACATAGGAAAAACTAGATGATAACATTGGAGATACTTTTAGAGGCTAAATTAATTTTCATGTCTACTTATTCAAATTGTTGAATATAATCAAATTTCCATCCTTTAGAGAGAGTCCAGATCTTCTGTATTACTACTGTGTGTTCTTCCTTGTACCACTAGCTAAATCAGAACATGGGTCATGGGTCATCCATGGGCCATATATTTAATTTTCTTTTATAGTAAAAGGAAGGGTACACAGTAGTGGTACAGAGGTCTGGAGTCTTGGTCATGTTAGAGGCTAAATTTAATTTGCATGCCTTACCAACCTCGTGTTCATATTATTCATCAACAATCACACACAGAAGAGAAAGACAATTTTAATGACACATATCTAGTGCATACCTACAACAGATCTAGAACAGATGTACACAGATCTTGCACAGATGTACACAGATCTAGCGCAGATCTAGTTGGGTGAGTCTAGATCACGCGAAATCAAAACTATCACGAGAAATGATGCATATCAAACAAGTCTAGCGCATATCTAGGATAGATCTAGCACATATCTAGTTGCGCGAGTATACATCTTACGAAATAAAAGTTACCACATTGAAATTGTGGCTTGATTTTTTAAGTTTATACCCTGTTGAACCATATTCTTCCCCCAAGAAGACGTATTTTCACCAAGTTTTTCCAATCACACGAGGTAAGTTTTATCAACTTTTTTCGATACTTTCAAGCTTGATCCATGGGATCGACATTAAATGGAGGTGTCATCTAAATCATTATTTATTAGAGAGATTATTGAAAAAAAATGAACCGATGTTTTTTATTTGTGCAAAAAGCAAATCTAACATTTATTGATAAATATATTTCAAGAACAAAACAAAGACCCATCTTATTTATGAATTTAAAGTAAGTATAAATAAAATAATGGAAACTAAAATGAGCACGATGTAAAGGAAAAGCGAGAGTGAAAAAGAGGGAGTTGACTCACCATTGATGTGTTGGCTATGGAAAACATTTGAATAGGCTATTTAAGAGGTGCGGCCGGCGGCGGCACATAAGAGTAACAAACCTAAATTGTTTCCACACATGAAGACGATGAATACAAGTAAAATCCGTCCTTGAGGGTTCTTATATAACAAAGGATAATAAATTAAAGCGAAAGCCTAAGGACTTACAATTAAGGCTGACCCTGAACTTTTGGGGGCCCATTGCATAAAGAAGAAAGAAAAGGAGACCTTATAAAAATATAAAAATAAGAATTTTACGCAAATAATTTTTCACTTTTCATCATTCAATGTATTGAAAAAGTGCAACATCTACAAATAGACAAAAAAAAAAAAGAATAAAATATTTATTGAAAAAATCTATATCTTCTAGCATTTTGAGAAGCAAAATCAACAATAAGGTTTTCAAAATTAAGTTTTTCCAACATTTCATTTCCAAAATCTATATGAGAATACAAACAAATCAACTCCGGCTAAACGTTAAGTTATAGGAGTAAGTTGCATCAGAATAAAACACAAAATCTTTTCAAATGAATCTCTCAAAATGTAATGGCTAAAACAGAAAACTTCACTAAGTTAAATAACTATCTTTATGAAGGTATATTTCAAATTCTCCTACGAATTCCACTATAATAAAGTCAAACATGCTCCAGGTTCCATTACAGTGTTGACCAAACTCAAATCCAAGAGCTTTTACAGTTTAACAGGACCATTGGGAACTTTGACTCGAATTCAGAGTCCACGCAATTTTACAAATTCTCTGCAAACTTTCACATGTGCTAGATTCACTAGCTTTTCTCAAAGTGTTATATTGTCCACTACTGAATATATTCATCCAAGCATGTTGCCCACTTGCTCTGTGTATATTTCCATTGTCATCTAGCCAATGGTTAAATAAAATAACCATTTGCTCCTCATCTAGAATGAACAACAATATTCTTTTCTATACTTGTGAGAGTAACCATAACATACTCTTCATTCTTGTCAGCTTTTTGTTACATAGTTGGCAGGGGCTAAGTGTTTATCTTGCCTCTGAAGCTCAGTTAAGTGTTTGTTTCTTCAAGTAAATTCGGCTAAGCACCTGTATGAAACTTGGCTAAACAATCCTTGACTTCTGTTAAGCTCCTATATCACTTCAAGTGATGTTATTCATTTAAATTCTTTGATTGCTTCCACAGACATGGTTAGCTGGGGTTGGCTTCCTAAGGCTCAGTATTCAAACTGCGGCTAAGCGACTCATTGTCACTTTGTCATTTGTTATAATCTTGTTTGTTTGTTTGATGTGATAGATATTCTTCTTTGTGAGATTACATTTGGGATAAACTAACCTATACATATTTTCTATATCATCGTCAAATCCTATCTGGTTAAGTCTAATCGTTCCCTTAAACTTTTTCTAAGCCCTTACAATATCTAGGTCCTAACAATGTCCCCCTTTTTGATGATTACGTTTCATTCATTGGATATATTCAAACATTACAAAAATACATACATAGAAGAAGAGTTTTATGGGCAACAATAACAGTTTATACCAAAATCAAAAGTTTCAAAAGAAAGGAGGGAGTTCCCCCTAAATCCATGCTTCTATTGTTTGCCCATGTTTATGGTCCGACTATCAGTGGATTGCCATCTAAAAGCCCTAAAGGTGTGTTGGAACGAGAAGTCAGATATTTTGATCCCCCCAATATTTGGCAACTAAGGTCAGCTTCATAGATTTTCACTGCCTCTTGGCTCACAAATCACCTCGAGTTGTAAGCACCCGATGACAGCAAACCAGATGCTCTATAGCAATGGGGAGCCATCATAATTCAACCCCAACAAGTTTTACTCAAACAAAAGCCCGAAAAGTATAACAAGCCTTTCATCCAGCACTTGGTGAGCACTAATTTTAAACCCAAAAATATAACCGCTGGGAACCAAGCAATCTTCACAATCCAATACCACAACACAATGCAACTCTATTGTAGTAACAAACGATGATACAAATTAATTCTTGCTTAATTTCTTGGGGAAGGTAGATTGTGATTTCCCAAACCTTGATTGAAACCCTAGATAAAAATAGCTTAAAGATTAACCCTTGAGATGACCGGCAATTGAGTTGAGTCAGTTGACCATGCCCTCGAACTCACCTCTAAGCCCCTCGTTTTAACATATGCTTGTACGATAATCATAAAATATTTTGATGTGGGTGCTATTGGACCTTCTTAACCCCAAAAGCTAGCTCAAAGGGTGAAGCTTCCTCACATTATTTACCAAGCACCCACCCTTCCACAACTGATGTGGGATAACCCAACATGTGACACTATAAACACTCCCTTATTAACACACAAACTCAGGGACATTCTAGACGAGTGATCTACAATAAACAAAAATGGTAGAGTGAACGGGAGAGTGAGGATACATTTATTTCTAAGTTAATGTTGTTAGTTTGACATGCCTCCCCCAAACTTATGAGGAGTGGGATCTGCAAGGTATGTGGTGTGATCGGTGGGCATTGGCTGCCCAATAGTGCTTCAACCATTGCCCACATTAACCTTAAAAATTGAGCCATCCTTTAGATTCATTACTTCACCGCCCCATGATCAAATGTATGTGAGCCAAGAAAGTGGCCCATCCATCAAGACTTCAATTTTCCAGGAAAAACTTAAGACGAGAATTGAACAATAACACTTGTTTCCTTGTCCAACACATGATCAAGAAATGGAAGTGGAAAATGATCCTTCCTTGTCGCCTTGTTGGGCTTCTTGAAATACACACATAATAACCATTCCACTACAGTTCTGGTAGGGATCAACTCGTTCTCATCATTTGGTATCACTGTGATTCCTCCTTGGCACATATTAACCTAATTTGAGTCAAAAATTGGGAAGATGATGCCCGCGTCCAACCACTTGATGATTTCCTTGTGGACCTCCTCGTTGAGCTTCTGATTTAACCTTCTTTGTGCTTTAATGGGTGGTGTAAATTCTCCATGAAGGAAGTTTTTTTTTGGTAAATAAAAGGGCTAATTCCCTTGATATTTGCTAATGTCCATCCAAGCGCTTCCTTGTGTTCCTTGAGCACTTTAAGCAATTCTTTTTCCAGTTTAAAAGAGAGAGAAGCGACAAGTAACGTATTAGCTTCTCTTAAATATGCATAGTTGAGATGATTAGGTAACGGCTTGAGCTCTAGATGTGGAGGCTCGACTATGGATGGCTTCAATTTTACGTTGGTTCAGAAAAAAGTTTTATTAAGTCTCCAATCTCTCATTATTGCTACGTACATCTTAATCCCCTCTTGTATGTGTCCTCTTGTGCACTAACCTATCGCAAGTTACTCCATGATGTTTCCTTGAAAAAACTCAATAAGAAACTCCTCAACTCTAACACAAAGAATTTATGTGTCCTCCTCTAGTAGATATTTCATTGAGTTGAAGAAATTGAAGATAATTTCTTTGCCACAAACCCGAAATCGAAGTTCTGATGCCAAGAAGTCTTCCTAAGTCGCTTACTTTCGTCTAACCAAGTCCAGTCAGCCCTGGGTTGAGAAGAGAAGGAAGGCCCCGAACGAGGCAGTAGCAAATCTCAGTTCTGTAAAAGGGGATGAATTGTTTGAATGACCAGGATAGTCTTTGTATTCATAGTATAGCAATATATATATACAAGCTACATTGGGAGATACATTACGTGATACATAAATGTGTGTAAAGAATGCATGTGGTATGTGCTTTAACCGGCCAATGAAGAGGTAGCTGGGACTTTTCAGCTTTCACCCCCCCTCAAAGCTAGACGGAGGTGAACGAAGACGTAGCTTGGAGCAAAGAAGATTGAAACGCACATTACCGAGGCCTTTGGTAAACAAGTCCGCATGTTGATCATTTGAGGAGACATATGCTAACTTAAAGTAGTTTCGTTGGACAAGCTCCCGGACGAAGTGATAGTCAATCTCAATGTGACGGGTTCGAGCATGGAAGACTGGGTTTCAAGCCATTTGAAGAGCAGATAAATTGTCACAAAACAGTGAGAGTGGTTGATGGAGTATTATGTTCAGTTCTCAGAAAAGGTAAGTGAACCAACGAACTTCTGCTACGGTAGTGGCAAGAGCTCGGTATTCTACTTCTCTGCTGGATCGTGAGACAGTGGTTTGTTTCTTAGCTGACCAAGAGACTAACAGTGGTTTGTTTCTTAGCTGACCAAGAGACTAAGTTTGACCCAATGAAGATACACGAGCCAGTGGTCGAGCGTCTATCATCCGGGTCCCTGGCCCAATCTGCGTCGGAGTATGCCCAAAGACCTAGGTTCGGTGACTTGTAAAAAATTAATCCTTTTGTAAGGGAACCTTTGACATAGCGAAGAATCCGTTTTGCTGCTTAAAGATGAGAGGACCGAGGTTGATGCATGAATTGGCAAATTTGGTTAACTGCAAAGGCGATATCGGGGCGGGTCAATGTGAGATATTGGAGGTCACCAACCATGCTACGATATAGAGTAGGTTCGGGAAGAGGGTCACCCGAGTGTAGAGAGAGGCGAGTGTATGGAGCTATGGGGGATGCACACGGCTTGCAATCTTGTATATTGAATCGTGTGAGAAGATCCATTGTATAGCGAGACTGTCGGAGATGAAGGTGAGTATCAGTTCGAGTTGTTTCAATACCAAGAAAATAACCAAGGTCGCCGAGTTGACGACTATCAAAGGTGGCACACAATTGATCAATGAATGTTGAGACGGCTGATGGGCATGAGCTAGTGACAATCAAATCATCCACATATACTAAGATGACCAAAGTAGAAGAATTGTCGTGGCGAATAAATAATAAACTATCCGTATGGCTGTTGAAGAATCTTTGTTGAGTTAGGAACTTAGAGAGACGGTGGAACCAGGCCCTAGGCGATTGCTTCAAGCTGTATAGAGCACGATGTAATTTGCACACATGTGTGGGTTTAACAGAATCCACAAAACCGGGGGGTTGTGCCATGTAAACTTCTTCGGACATGAAACCATTTAGGAATGCATTTCGTACATCGAGCTGTTTAATTTTTCAGTCCCGGGAGTGAGCAATGGAGAGAACTGTTCGAATAGTTGTAGATTTTACCACAGGACTAAATGTTTCATCATAGTCAAGGCCTTCTTGTTGATTGAAACCCTTGGCAATGAGTTGAGCCTTGTGTCGGTCAATTGAACCATTCGCTTTTCGTTTAATATGATAGACTCAGCGGCATCCAACAATGTTCATGGAGGAAGATGGAGGTACAAGTGTCCATGTGTGATTTTTCTGTAAGGGAGAGAATTCTTTCCTCATAGCAGTTTGCCATTGATTATGTTGTGATGCTTGTTTGTAAGTGTTGGGTTCAAAGTCCATAGATTTAGAGAGGACTATAGAGTGGGCACTCGGTAGTGGACATCCAGGAGAGCCGTAGACCTACTTGTTTATGCTTTTGAACTTTAAGGGCCGTGTGGACTCAGGGGAGGAAATATCGGGGCTATTAAATTGTATTGGTTGGATTGGGTTGCGAATGCGACGACCAGTTTTACCCAAAGGTGGAGTTGATGGTGAGGTTGATTGTTTAGTATTGTTGGTTGGTGTGATAGTATTTGATTGGTTGGAGCTAGTAGGGGAGTATGTGGGTGATGTGTATATGGGTGGTGAGTTAGATGGAGAGGATGCAGACTGATTATGAAGGGGTCCTTGAACTGGACGTTGGAGGGGGAGAGGTCCCTGTTCAAGATGTGTTAGAGGGCATGCAGTAGCTGGATGTCGTGCTGGAGCAGTACGTACTGGAGCACCAGACGGCTGACGTGCTGGAGTAGTGAGTGCTGGAGTAGTAAGGGGATCACTTGTAAGCAGCGAGCTTGGAGGGGATAAGATTCCTATGGGCTATTTTTGAGAGCGAGCTATCTTATCATTTGCAAAAGGGAAAGAAGATTCATCAAAAAGTACATGCCGAGAAATATAAAATTTTCCCGTGATTTTATCGTAGCATCGATATCCTTTGCAATGAGTGTCATACCCAAGGAACACACAATGTATTGACTTGGGTTGTAGTTTGTGCTTGTTGTATGGAACAATATAGGGGAAGTAGGAGCCACCGAAATTGATACGATCTTCGCCAAGAATTCTCGACGAATCACGATTTCACGCGGAACGGAAGCTAAGATCAAGGAAGTTGAATGAAAGGTGACACCTCAACCCGGTGAATCAGTCCAAATCTACGAACCTTGGCATGTATAGCCGTGACCCGATAATTGAGACAACCGCGAACCTTGGTATAAGGATTAACGCCACAATTGGTATGGAATCCCAATTGATAAGTTGAACAGGGTGAACGCGACAGGACAATCCTAATAAGTTCGAATAGTTCGCAAAGAACAAGAAGAATTGAAGAATTCTCTCAATTTAATTTAATCTCAAAAGTTGTGTATCTTTAAAATACATAAATAGACCTTAAATAGGCTAAAAGTCTGAATCCTAATTCTTGAAGGAAATAGAATCCTAAAATAAAAAGGAAACAATAAAGAATTACCTAAACTATGTAGGAAATAACTAAGTAAGTTACCTAGGCAAATTAGGAAACAATAACAAACCAAAATAAAGAAAAATACTATCAATCCCGTTTTTCTAAAGACCTAATTTTGAAAAGTGCACTTTGGCCCCCCAAAGTCATCCATTTAGCGTTAAAAAGCTCCCAAAGTTATCCATCGTGCCTAGGATGACTTTAACAGACGTCTCTTGAGTCTTCAAGCCTTTTCTCATACATTTTGAAGCCTTCAAAGTCCTTCCATGCATATCAAACGACTTCCGTTGATTCTTGAATACTTGAATAATCACGAATATCACGAACAAACCTTACTTGAACCTCCATGCCCAATCTTTCGTCATATGATCCTTGAACACATTTATGAACATCGATATTGAGCAAACTTGGATCGCATCATTCCCTTCCTCTTGAAAGGGATTTGTCCTCAAATCTGCAGTTGGTTCAAAGACGTAATCATTGGTGTGCTTTAGAACTCAAACACTTCCTTCAACTTTCGATATTTGTTTGGAGCATGTTAACAATTGAAATCGCTCTGCCTGTGTGTGGGCAACCAATCCCAAGTTCCCGGATAAAAAATCAGTCTTGATGGCTTGGCACATTGTATAGTTGTTTGTTCAACAAAGAGTCTTGTTTTCACCTGAAGTAGAGATTTAACAAGACTAGGACAGATAAGATCAAATTCATTAGTACAATATATATCTCTCCCACCGAAGTGATTGTTGATAAGTCGCGTGAGGTACCAAGAAACTGGTGGAGTTGGAGTTTTGAAATCGAATGGGTCTTCATATAGATCGAGCATCTTCAACTCTTCTCGAACAGCTTTGAACTTCATCTCCTCTTCCTCTTTCTCATATTTCTCCTTCTCAACTGTCTCTTTCTTAGTTTTTCTTTCTTTCAAACTTCTCTCTCTACCTTTTCCCTCTCTATCTTTTCTCTCTCACTGTTCTCTCTCTTTACCTTTTCCCTCTCCATTCTCTCTCTCTATTATTTCCTTTTTATCTCTCCACTCAATTTCTATCTGTTGTACTTTCACTAGATCTTAATTATAGACCTCCTCTAGTGCCATAGGAACAAGAGTGACTCTCTTTTGATTGAATAAGAACGAGTATTTATTGTTGTAGATATCATGCCTAACTTGTCGACCAAGTTTCCACGGCATACCTAACAACAAATGCCCATCCTGCATTGGCACTACATCACATAAAACCTCATCCACATACCCCCCAATTCTGAATGGTACCACCACCTGTTTAGTCACCTCTACTTTACCACCAGAACGGAACCTTTGCAATATAGATGGTTGTGGATAGCCAATGACCGACAAATCCAATTTTTCAACCAAAGTAGTATTAACAAGATTGACAAGACTACTACTATCAATAATCACATGAAATATTTTGCTTAGCATGGAAAATCGAGAACGAAAAAGATTGTCAAGATGAACTTCCATTAGATTCTCTCTCAGTATTTTTTTTTTAAAATTTTGAAATAAGACAAAAATTTCAACTACAATTTTTTTTTTTGAAATTTATAACCCTAGAAAATTTTAGGGTTTGAAACAAGCAAGAATACTAGGAACAATAAACTAGGGTTTATGACCCAAGTTTATGATACTATAAAAAAATTAGGGAACAAAATTAACAACCTAAAAATTGGAACACAATTGAAAGCTAGAACGAAACAATTAAAAGGATAGATTATGGAAAGAACCTTTGCTCTAATACCAAATGATACGATCTTCGCCAAGAATTCTCGACGAATCATGATTTTACGCGGAACGGAAGCTAAGATCAAGGAAGTTGAATGGAAGGTGACACCTTAACCCGATGAATCAGTCCAAATACAAACCTTGGCATGTATAGCCGCGACCCGATAATTGAGACAACCGCGAACCTTGGTATAAGGATTAACGCCACAATTGGTATGGAATCCCAATTGATAAGTTGAACAGGGTGAACGCCACAGGACAATCCTAATAAGTTCGAATAGTTCGCAAAGAACAAGAAGAATTGAAGAATTCTCTCAATTTAATTTAATGTCAAAAGTTGTGTATCTTTAAAATACATAAAGAGGCCTTAAATAGGCTAAAATTCTGAATCCTAATCCTTAGAAGGAAATAGAATCCTAAAATAAAAAGGAAACAATTAAGAATAACCTAAACTATGTAGGAAACAACTAAGTAAGTTACCTAGGCAAATTAGGAAACAATAACAAACCAAAATAAAGAAAAATACTATCAATCCCGTTTTTCTAAGCCTAATTTTGAAAAGTGCACTTTGGCCGCCCAAAGTCATCCATTTAGCGTTAAAAAGCTCCTAAAGTTATCCATCATGCTTAGGATGACTTTAACAGACGTCTCTTGAGTCTTTAAGCCTTGTCTCATACATTTTGAAGCCTTCAAAGTCCTTCCATGCATATCAAACGACTTCCGTTGATTCTTGAATACTTGGATGATCACGAATATCACGAACAAACCTTACTTGAACTTCCATGCCCAATCTTTCGTCATATGATCTTTGAACACATTTATGAACATCGATATTGAGCAAACTTGGATTGCATCAGAAAGTTTTGAGGAATTTATAGTCTGGAGTACGTCGAAAAAGTTTTTCGAAGGGAGACATGTAGTTCAATTGTTTCATTGGTAGACGATTGATTAGGAAAACTGCGGTTGAGAAGGCTTTTAACCAAAAAAGCATGGGAACATTTGCTTGAGCGTGAAGACACAAGCCCATTTCTTCGATGTGGAGGTGCTTTCGCTCCACAACACCATTTTGTTGAGGTGTGTGAGGGCATGTGAGCTGGTGTTTAATACCATGTTGAGAGAGGAATTGTCGAAAAACGTGGCTAGTGAACTCATCGCCGCCATCTGTTTGTACAATTTTAATTGTGTGGATTGCCTCAATATGCTGAGATAGATAATTCTCGATCTGGAGTTTAAAGGTGGCAAACACATTGAGGACATCAGATTTGCGGGTGAGAGGAAATAACCAAGTGTGTCGAGAAAAGTCATCGACAATGGAGAAATAATAACGACATTTATTCAATGATGTTACAGGGGAAGGTCCCCAAATGTCCAAATGTAACAGGGCTAGAGGTTCTTTCGAATTAAAAGAACGAGTGACAAAGGGCAATTTGCATGCCTTGCCTATTGGACAAGTCTAGCAAAATTTATTTGGACATAGTTTGCCTTGAATGGAGGATGTGAAGAATCTGTGATGAGGGGTGCCCTAGCCGAGAATGCTAAACATCTTGATTCGTTCGTTCTCCAATCAGAGCAAGAGGACTATGATGAGTAATAGAGTCAAAAGCAAGATGATAAAGACCGCCGAAGCTATACCCAGAAAGAAGGGTCTTCTTGGTGTGGAGGTCCTTGACACGAAAACCAAACGCATCAATTTCAAAGAAGCAATGATGATCATATGAAAAATGACGAATGGAAAGTAGGGATTTATGGGCATTAGGGACACACAAAATATTATTAAATTTGAAAATTTTGTTACCGGAGGAAAAGTTTGAGGACCCAACATGAGTTATTGGTGTTTGGGTACCATCACCAAAAGTTACAGAGTTGGCGCCATGGTATGGGTGTGCTTGCTGAAGGGTTGAGGGATGAGATGTAATATGATGTGTTGCCCCGGAATCGAGGCACCAATTGGGGTTGTGCTGTGGAGAATAATTTAGTAGCTGTATAGGCTGCGTTATTTCGATTGTAACAAACATCTGCTGTGTGTCTGTGACAATGGCAGATTTGGCATGTTTGATTTTGGTCAATATGTGAGAGATTTGTTGGTGGTTGGTATGGTGGAGATTGGTTTATACCTTGACTTCTATTTGAGTGTCCTCGACCCCGACCTCTGTTGTGACCATGAAAATTGCCCCTATTTTTGCCACGATAGTTGTTAGGATTGTGGTAGTTATTAGGACCAGAATTTTGGTATGGGTACTGACTGGATTTTGAATGTTGTGGTTCTGTCGAGGTGTTGTTTTTATTGGCGAGAAGGGCAGTGCTTGAGTGGAGATTTAGAGAGGAGAACCGGGTTTGGAGGGTTTCCTCGTATAGAAGGCGGTCGGAGATATCATCGAAGGTAGATGCCGAATTTTGATTTTATGAGGTGAGGAATTCTTTGTAGTCTGATCCTAAGCTATGGAGCACTTGTTCAATGAGATCTTTGTCGGAGATGATGACTCCGGCAGTGGCTAAGGAGTTTGACAGTGTAGTAGCTTGGAGGAGGTAATCTGTGATGGAGGTGTTTGGGTTAAGTTTAATATCATGAAACTTTTGGCGTAGAGTTCGAACATGGGCTGCGGATGTTGCTCCAAATTTTCTGGAAATAAGATTCCAAGCAACCGGGGCAATTTTGACGGAGGCTAGATGTGGTTGTATTGGAGCTGTGACGGAGGACCGCATCCATGCCACAACAAGGCTGGTTGCCTCCTACCATTTTAGATAAGCTGGATTTACGGTAACGCCATCTTCAAGCTTTGTCTCAGGTGGGTTGTTATCGAAGAGGACATGTTCTAATGAGAAAGTTCGAAGAACGGCAAGAAACTGAGCTGACCAATTGAGGTAATTTTCTGTGGTCAGTAAGCAATTTGCCATGAGGGATTGTGGATTAAAAAGGACTGGAAGAGTGTACCCATTATTATTTGGAACAAATTGGAATAGGTTAGAGGTTACAGATGCAGTGGGGGTGGAAGGGGGTTCACTCATGGCGTGAGCCTTATCATAGCTCTGATACCATACCATGTAAAAGGGGATGAATTGTTTGAATGACCAAGATAGTCTTTGTATTCATAGTATAGCAATATATATATATATATATATATATATATATATATATATATATAAAGCTACATTGCGAGATACATTAAGTAATACATGAATGTATGTAAAGAATGCATGTGGTATGTGCTTTGACCGGCCAATGAAGAGGTAGTTGGGACTTTTCAGCTTTCAAGCTCAAGGTAGGGTGCTTCGTAAACTCTTTTTTACGTCCATATTTATTCTCGGTGGCCTAGTAATGATTCACACCTTTCAGTCCTCTTTCATGTCTAACACATTGAAATTAACCAGTAGAATCAGTTTGTCTACCTTCAAAAGCATGTTCTGAACCACACCTTTTGAACGAGCCACCGAACGATTGGCTAACTTTAGAAGTACAAATGTTGGTTTTAAGTCCTTGGTGAAAGTGTAATCACATAGAATATATATATATAGGCTTAATTTTGTATTAAGACACCTTGACTAATAATCCAAGAGTGTCATAGTCAAGCCTAACCTTGAGCAGCGGTTATTCTTTAAATCTCGTAGAATCTATTTAGTCATGACTTAATTATGTATTAAGACACCAGCTTGAACTTAGAGCCTGTTTGGTCGAGCGTTTTGGCCAAAATGTAGGGATAAAACGCAGCTTATTTGCAAAAAATGTGTTTCAATACTGCGGCAGAAAACGCAGCGTTTTCAAAACGCAGCTGCATTTTAAAACGCTGGAATTCCCAGCTTTTTCCCAAAACGCAGGTTTTAAAACGCTCTTAGGAAGAAAAAGCTACGTATTGAAGTGATATCCCAAACGTATTTATAAGGAAAGATCTCCGTTTTTAAAACACTGTACTTTATAAACGCTGTACCAAACGACCTCTTAGAATTAGTGTTAATTAATCTCCCCTACACCTATATATTTATTTTACACCTTTAAAAGAGATTGGGAATAGAGGCTTACAAAACTTTGAGCACTAGATTGTTAGTAACTTAAATTTAAATTTTAGACATCTTGTGACCCATCAATCAGTGGTTGCCTCATTGTGATTCCATGAAGTCCAGGCATATATAGCTAGAACATTAGTCTATGCATGCTAATCAAGGGTAAAGTCTACATTGATTAATGAGTATAGACACCCCACTTTCCTACTTTTGCTTTTATACTTACTTAATTCTTCTACTACAGTTATTATTATAAAAAAAAAAAGAAAATCGCCGCCGGCACCCCCATTCTATATTTCCTTTCGAACTTGCAAAACAAAAAAGTCAAAATCCCACCTTACCTCACATCAAACCACTCCATTCCTCCTTTCTTTTCCTGGCAAAACCCACTGTCACACTCAACCCCCTCACTCTCCATCAGTTCATCCCCTCTCCACTTTGTTGACAATTTCTTTAAGACAATCACTCTCTTCACTAACACTCAACCCAATCTCTCCACAACAAACTCTCACAATTAGAGCTGTCAAAGCGGACTGGCGGTCTGGGCCAGCCCGCGGGCTTTATAAATTCATAATTTGGCGGTGCGATGCGGGCTAGCCCGTTAAGAGAACGGGCCTAAAATGTGTCAACCCAACTCAAACCATCGTGGGTTGTGGGTTAAACAGGCCAGCCCATTAAAAAATAATACATTAATTTAAAATTTAATATAATTATTATTAAGCTAAAAATTTGATATTTTGATATAAATATTATATATAAAGTCCAAAAATTAATGAAAGTCTTCCCAAATAAAACTTTAAATTAATACAATACATAGAGGAGAACATTAAAATACTGAAAGTCTTCCCAAATAAAAATGGGAGCTGCTGTTGAATTTGCAAGAGATTAGTATTAAGGAAAAAAAAATGAATTAACTTCTTATACTCACAGGATGTGAGTCCTGCCTAAGTTTTTTTTTTAAATTTTTAATTTTACCCTTGCTCCTTAGATTGGCGGGCCAACCCGCCCCAACCCGGACCGGACCGCCTTGGCCCGCAACCCGCGCGGGCTCAGCCCGTTTAACCCGTTTATAAATGGTCTCATATTTTGCCAACTCAACCCGCCTATTTTATGTGGCGGTCCGAACTGGCCCAACGCTAAAACCATTTTGACAGCTCTACTCACAATCCTTCTCATCCGTCCAGCACTCTCCCAACAAATAGAAACTCTCTCAAAAAAACAACTCTCTCTCTCTCTCTCTGCACACGCATAACAAAAACACACTCACCCGAAAATCTCCTTCTCTTCATCCGTCTACTTAGCTCTGTCCCAGCTCACTCTAAGTAACCAAACTGCAAGTACAATTCAAAAACAACACTACATCAACAACAACAACAACAACAACAACAACCTCTTGCACACCAAGAGGACAAACAATATATCCAAGGAAAACTCAAGAAAAGGAGATAAAGAAGTCTAAAGTGTAGCAATATTCTCTCTCTTAATTGCTCTACACTTTTCTTGGAGTAGGTATATTTTCTAACTCCTTCAACTCTTTATGTCTGATCCATAACTTTACATTTGCTAGTAATGTAATTTCTTTTGGGTTTTGATTATGTGATAAAATGTAATAATATTGCATGTTAAATGTTTAGTTTCTTTTCTTGATCTTTATATTTTGTGTTCATTTTTTAGTTTCGGAAATGTAGACAATTAACTTTTAATTTGCTGTAATCTCTTAAATATTTATAATGTAGTACTTTTTTATGTTTAGTGTACTTGTACATATTTTGTTTTTATTTTGGAGTTGATATGTAAATTCGTGCGTTTCTTTCAACATAGTTCGTAGTATGTAACTCTTGTTTTATTGTTTCCATTATGCTTTTGTTAATAATTTGTTATTTTGATCTTTTTTATTGATGTTTAATGAGTTTCATTCAAGTCCTTTTTTTATGCTAAAAAAATGTTTTGTTTAATTTTCTTAAATTCGCTAGTGTGTTATTCCATGTTATAGACTTTATGTTGACTCTAAGTTGACCCCATTTGACTAAAGTTGACCAAGTTTGACTAAGGATTATTTTGGGTGATTTTGTGTACTTATTTGTTTTATTTTTCTATTGACTCAAATGTTTTAACATTTTGCTGCCACCATTTGACTGAGGAAGCCATTTGACCAACCATACCACTTTTGATCACACATTAGGAGTTCAAGCATGTTTAGCGACATTTCAGACCGAAATGGCTAGGTGCCTAGCACCTTCTCCAACTCGTAACTTAGCTCCTGAACCCTTAGAATCTAGGTTTTCTTCCGTTCCTTCATAAACGGAAGAGGCAACTCTTATTTATTTAGTTGAGAGTCCATTTGAGGTCAGATTGTTAGGGACTGTGTGGACGATCCAGCAAGCTCAGGCACACTATTTAGTTTAAAGGAAATTGGTTGTGCTTTTCTAACAGCTATAGCTTTTGGAAGAGATGACAGTGCTGAGATCCAAGAACTGGTATCAGAGCAGGTCCCGAGTTTGACCCCTGTGCCTAACATAATGTACTTGTTAGGGGGAGCTTTCGCAGAGCTGGACTCTACGTTGCCGCAGGTGTAACTCCCCAAATCTGGGCCTAACTTCACGGGCCCAAGCCCGACCCTCTTTTTATATTTATTTGAGAGTCCATTTGAGGTTCGATTGTTAGGGATTGTGTGGACGATCCAGCAAGCTCGTACGCGCTACTTGGTTTAATGGAAATTAGTTGCTTACAGCTATAACTCCCTCCTCTCGTGGTTTACGGCAAGGTGATCCCCTATCTCCGAGTCTCTTCATTATCTCGGCTGAAGTCCTGAGTCGAAGCATAAATAGTCTTCACTCTTCCTCTTCTTCCTCTGTCTATTCTACGGTTAGTGGTTGTCCTATTATATCTCATTTGGCTTTTGCGGATGACATTGTTATTTTCTGTAATGGTAGCAAGCAATCTTTGCTTAAGCATAAAGAGATTATCTCTGATTATGAGCTTGCTTCGGGTCAGCTTATTAACCTCTCAAAGAGCTCTTTTTATATTCATCCTCGCACCCCGGCTGCTAGATCTCAAGCCATTGCTCAAACTTTGGGTTTCCACCAAGGGCAACTCCCAATTACTTATCTGGGATGCCCTCTTTATTTTGGAAGGAAAAAGAAGCATATTTTTGATGATCTTGTTTTGAAATTGCAAAATCGGATCCACAACTGGATGGGTTCTTTCCTTAACACAGCAGGTCGAATCACTCTCATAAAGCATGTGCTCCAATCTATTACTCTATATCAAATTGCTTCGATTGATCCTCCTGCTTCAGTGATTACCATGATTGATCGAATCTGTGCAAATTTTTTCTGGGGTAGTGTTGAGGGCAGAAATAAAAGCCACTGGATTTCTTGGGCTTCTTGTTGTCAATCCAAGTTGGAAGGTGGTCTTGGTATCCCTTCGTTATCTGTTCTTATACAAGCTTATGGGCTCAAACTTTGGTGGCGTTTCCGCACCCATTATAACCTCTGGACTGCCTTCATGCGAGCAAAGTACTGCTCAAATTTCCATCCCTCCTTGGCTCACTCTAAAGGATCTCATATATGGTCCAGGTTACTTAAAGCTCGCGACCTAGCTGAGCCTCACATTCACTGGATCATTGGCCGTGGAAACTGTTCTATATGGAATGATAATTGGCTCCGGAACCACCCCCTAGTCAGACCCATTGATTGTAATGTATCCTTGGTTAAAGATCTGTTTCAAGGAACGGGCATTCCAGTTTTCTCCCAAGCTGCTAAAGCTGTTCTGCCAGCTTTCTCTTTGCTGGAAATCACTGCCCAGAAGGTTTCCTTGGTTGATATGGAAGACAAGCCTTGCTGGGTCCTTAATTCCAAGGGTGTTTTTTCCATCTTGTCTGCTTACTCCATCATTAAGACCCCCAAACCGAACCTGCTATCTGCTAAATTTATATGGCATCGTATATTGCCACAGCAAATTAGTGTCTTTCTTTGGCGTTTATTCTCTCGCAAGCTGCCTTTGGATGAGGGTTTATTACACAAGGGATTTCAGTTAGCTTCAAAATGTTCATGCTGTGAGTCGGGCAATATTGAATCTTTTAGCCACGTTTTTCTGTTTAGTCGGACAGCTATGGAGGTTTGGACTCACTTCCATAATCTGTATGATATTCACACTCCTGCTTTGACAATTCAGCACAGATGTCTTGGCTGGTGGCTTCACAGTAAATCCATTGAATATACTATCCTTCCCTCCATTATCCTATGGCATTTATGGAAGTATAGAAACCGAGCTGTCTTCGAAAACATACGGCAAAGTCTTAATCAGATCATTACTGCTATAAAGACAGATCTTTCGGACATTTTAAAGGCTGGAGGATTTCTTCCTCTCTCCATGGCAGGCTCTTCGCGTATTCTTTGTAAAAATCGAAGGAAAGTTATTATCCAAGCAGTTTGTTGGGCTAAACCCCCGACTGGTGTTCTTAAGTTCAATTCGGACGGAGCCAGTAGGGGTAATCCAGGGCCTAGTGGTGGAGGAGGAGTTTTACGTAACTCCTTGGGTATAGTGATTCATGCCTTCTCTAAATATTTTGGGGTTATGTCTAGTATTGAAGCTGAAATTCGAGCTCTTCATCACGGTGTTTCTTGGCTTTTCAGGAATGGTGTTTTCGATGCCATCGTTGAAACTGACTCAAAAGTTATTTTTGACTGCCTGTCTTCGGGTCACTCTATTCCCTGGAAATATTCCTACTTGTTCAGGGAGATTCTTCAAATGCAGTCGGAGCGTCGTTTTCTGTTCAAACATTGTTTTCGAGAAGCTAACAAAGTGGCTGACAGTCTTGCGAATTTGGCTTGTGACTCCAAGGATGATCTAATTTTTCCATATGGTCATAATATCCCTCGTCTTTCCAGAGGTCTTATTTCTCTTGATGCTAGAGCTATCTCATATGTTCGAATTGCTTAGGTGTTTTATTTGCTTGTATTTCCTTTTCGAGGTTAGGCTCCTTTGTCCTCCCATTTATAAGGGCCAGGCTGGTTGTCCCCCTCAAGTTTGTATTTTTTTCCTCCATCTAATAAAATTTAGCAGGGTGCCGTCCCTGTTTCCTTAAAAAAAAAAAAAAAAAGATCTTAAGAACTGGTATGAGAGCCCGAGTTTGATCCCTGTGCCTAGCATAATGTATTTGTTGGGGGGACCTTTCGCAAAGTTGGACTCTACGTCGCCGCAGGTGTAACACCTCAAACCTGGGCATAACTTCAAGGGCCCAACCCTGGCCACGTCACCTTAAAAACCAACTAAACTGAAGAATCTGAAACAACATATCAAACTTAGTTCATACGACAACGCACAACAAAAATGAAAAGCCCAGGATTACAATCTTCTAAGTCTAATCCAAAATAATATTGTCTCGTACAGGACTAACAAAGTTATTCTACCGTCATAACCTTCTAAATAATTTATTACAATGAAATTTAACAAAATCAAATCAAATCCATCTTTGAAAGCATGACCTCCAACTCAAGAACCTTAAACTCTCACGTGTGACCTGGAGAGAAGAATATTATGAAGGGTGAGCGAATAATGTCCAGTAAGTTTAAACGATGTCCCTCCTGTTACTAGGGAGGGGTGGACCCACAAGGAAAGTCAAAGCAAAAATATATCAAAATAATGTAGTTCACAAGTTACATCATCGAAAGGTAGCATGATACTTTACAACAAAATGAATAATTATGTATTTCTCAAATAAGGAATTCAAAGAAAAAAAATATGCAAAGTGCGAAGTCGAGTAACTAAATCGTCACCAACCGTCCCATACCGGCTGGTCATGACGGACACTCATAGATGCCATGATCACGTTGGCGATCCATTGAGCAAGCAAAACAAATCCCCTGAAGGGTACACAAATTTAACCCCAAGGGTAAACCAACAAAGGTAAGTCTGGACTACTGCAAAGGGTCAGGTGGTGCCAAAATATAAAGGTTCACGGGTTTTGCAAACTAGTGATCATACCAGAGTTCGAAGCAATAATGTTATCAAACGACAAATGCAAATTAACTTTCAATTTTCTCACTAAATACCAAAGTTAAAACAAGTGGTTTACGAAATATAAGATACAGCAGAACGTTAACCGACGGAGCCAAAGCAAATACCGACGCGAGGTCGAGTGTAACGATTAAAACGATAATTCAAGAATTGACAAGGAAATCTAAAATGCATTTTGCAAAATAACCTAAAAGATGCGTAATCTCTTACCTGAATAACACAGAAAAATCTAAACTCGTACGCAAAAGGTGTAGCTACTCGTGCTTACCCAAATCTAACCTCCAAATACAATGTAAAATAATATCAGATCTAATATTCTAACAAAATATTGCTCATGCTTAAAACTAGTACTCCCTCCATCCCTAAATAATTGTCTTGCTTTCCTTTTATGTCCGTCTCAAAATAATTATCTTGTTTGAAAGTTTTTTTTTTAGGATAATACTTACCATTTTACCCTTACTTTTTCTTTCTACTTTAATTATGTGTCACATGCACATGGGCATTAAAGAAAACTACACACTATATCAATATTAATAATCAAATTAATTATTTTTTTAATTCGTGTGCCGGGTCAAACAAGACAATAATTTGAGGATGGAGAGAGTAGCTAATAATACATAAGATACTAATATTACTCTAAGAATTAACCCCCTCATAAAAATACTTAAATTGTAGCTACAATCCCACTAAATATATATTAAAAATATGCACAAATTATAACTATACAACATACTGACATAATAGAAATTCTGCATTTAGGGGTCAAATTGTCATTTCAAGAACTTGGGGACTATTCTGAAAGTTTGAAAACCTACAACTCCAAGTCCAAAAGCTTAGGGGGTAATTATGTAAATTTTTTCATTTCCCTCACCATGCCGCACACCATGTTCTGTTCTCCATTTTTGTTCTTCTCTCTAAATTACCTTCGGCTCCTAATAAATTGAAAACCCATGACTTGAAAACTCATTTAAATTTAGATTCCTAAACATCACACACACACACACACACACACACAATAGATCCCCAAATTCCCTTGCCTTCTCCCTTCTCTCCACCAGTGCCTTACTCCATCTCTCTCTCTCTCTCTCTATCTCTCTCATCCCATCTTTTCTTCACTACTGTCCCAGCTCTCTTCACTTTTTTTAATTTTTAAACTCCACCTACAGACACACGCCCCCTTTCTCTCTCTCTCTCTCTCTCTCACTCATTCCGTCTCTTCTGGTCTCTTGTTCTCTCCTCCATTCCACAACCCAACAGTACAAAATACATATATAACACCCAAATACACCATCGACTCAACCATTCTATCCCTCTTCAATCATATGCCCTATCACACTATCTCTCTTAATTCACATTATAACTAAAGGTTCAATCGGTAAAAGCTGAAAAGTGATCAATATCATGGCTAGAATTTGAAAGACTTTACCTTGAAATTGGTGCTTTTCTCCCTATGCGTCACTTTGCTCTTCTGATCTGCCGCCTCTCTCACGACTCTCTCTTTCTCTATTTTTGACGTGAGAATAGTCAAGTAGCTTTTTAACCCGAAGAGTTATGCTATATGGCCTTTGACCACTTAAAATAGTCAAAAGACCTAAACTTTCAAAAATATTCTTCTCAAATTACACGTGGTAGATTAATCGACCATTAACCGACCCTTAACCTTTTTTGAGGTTAGGCTCCTCCGTCCTCCCTCTTATAAGGGCAAAGATGGTCGTCTCCCTCAAGTTTGTATTTTCCTTTTTATTTAATAAAAACTAGCAGGGTGTCGTCCCTGTTTTTAAAAAAAAATTGACACTTAACCAGGTGGTAGATTAATCGACCCTAATTGACACATTAACCGACCCTTAACTAAAAAAAAAAACCGACCCTTAACTACTCATGGTAGATTAATCGACCATTAATCGACCATTAACTTTGTGTAGATTAATCGACCCTAATCGACACCATTAACCGATTAACCAACCCTTAAGTATACGTGATAGATTAATCGACCTTAATCGACACCATTAAGGTAGACTAATCGACCCTAATCAACTATTAACCGACCATTAACTTCGTGGTAGATTAATCGACCCTAATCGACACTATTAATCGACCCTTGTGTTCATTTGAATCTACACGCGGTAGATTAATCGACCATTAACCGATCATATGTTCATTTGAAACTGCACGTGGTCGATTAATTGACCCTAATTGACCATTAACCGATCCTTAACACTGGGACGATTAATCTGCCACATATATACATTATTTGTAAAGACCGACTATCCACACTCGTACGCATTCACTAGGCAGGAATCAAATCATAAAAAAATCAAACCTAATTACCTCGCATTGGTTCCAGTCCTTGCAAAGCAAATCACTTTCCTTCAACATTCGATTCTCTACAAAAAGGTAATTCGTACATTTTCTTTTTTCATGCAAGCTCGATTACTTGATGGGGTTTAACGGAAGGTCGATTATTATTGGTCAATTACTTACTAGGGTTTAGGGTTTAATGCAAGGTCGATTATTTACGTCGATTACTGGGGTTTAGGGTTTAAGGCAAGGTCAATTATTGCTTTTATTCTATGTGGTTCTTTTTGTTTTTTAACCAATTAGTAGTTTATGTGAAATGGAAGTACATCAAGAGTATGTTTTGATTTACTGACTTGAGTTTGAAGTTTTAGTTTTAGGTTTCTTTTGTAATTGACTGACTACAGAAATATCAAGGATAGAAAATCAGTGAAAGCTATTAAAAATCATAAAATCAAGTAGTAATGAACAAACATGTTTACAATTTGCATTTCTGTTTACAGAAAATTAATGTTTACAATTTGCATTTCTGAAAATTTGTCATCAATGTTCAGAGATTCTGGAATTTTACAATCTAAACATTACCATATGTGTTTATGTTTTACTGTGTCGTTAATGTGTACAATTTGCATTTTTATTACAGAGAATATGACATTCCTGATTGATCCATCACAAAGGTACCCTGCAAAGGTGACTTGCAGATTTAAGCCAAAGGAGATAGGTGAAGTGTATTCGAAATTAGATGAAGAACATAAGAAGTTGTTTAAAGATTCTTGCTTTGGAAAGTTGTACAAGATGAAGGACAATATGAAAATCTCTGGTCAATTGTTACATGCCTTAGTGTTTCTGAGGATTCAATCACCGGATAAAAATAGTAGTGATGACTTATGGTTTCGTATCGGGGGTCAAAATGTCAGATTTGGCTTATCTGATTACACAATCACTACCGGATTATATTCTGGGTTAGAGGAAGATTATAAGAGGTTCATCCCTACAACAAAAAGGTTAGTTAATGAATATTTTGCAGGAGTGAAAAAGTCTGTGAAGCCTGAGCTATTAAACAAAGCTTTTGTCAATGCAAAAACAGAGCTGGACAGATACAAGTTGGGCCTAGCCGTAGTATATGAGTCTATTTTGAGAGCCAAGGAATCGAGTACTTCGATCGACTTGGGTTTTTTTGATATTGTGGACGATTTGGACTTGTTTAACAAATATCCATGGGGAACAAGGACTTATCCCAACCTTTTACATTCAGTAAAAAAATCTTCTGATAAAGTTGGTGTGAAAACTAATACGTTCTATGGCTTCCCATTTGCATTACAGGTAAACATTTGAATTCAATTTGATATTAAATGACAATAAATTATTTTCATTTCTTTTGTTTCTAACATATAACTTTTGTTAGGTTTGGGCATTCGAGATGTTTCAGTCATTTCCTAAATTTGGAGATGAATTTGAGCTTCAAAATATAGGGACGACTAATGATCCTATCATTCCTAGAATGTGTAATTGGAAGTCGAAGGGAAATCCAAGCTACAAGAAAATTATTGAAATCTTGGATATACAATGGGTAAATATTTTTCATTATTTTGATCTCGATAATAAAAAAATTATTTTATTTTTGTATTTCATTAATGAAGTTTTTATTGTTTTTGAATTGGCAGGATGATGCTCTTGTTCCTTTGTTCCCGACTTCAACCGAAAGTAAAGAGAGTTATGTACATGATTTTTCGACGGCTTGGAAAAAAACTTTCAATGTTGAGCAAGTCGAAGATGAATTTCAGTCCCCATGTAACTCACGATTCCCACATTTTCCACGAGTCCAGTCGCCACGAGCCCATTCCCCACGAGCCCGGTCCCCACAACCTAGTGGAGGAGATTCCTATAGAGCTACCCCTCCTAATGATGTGATGAAAGCCATTTTGGATAACTTGGTTGAGATTAACCAGAAGATCGATGTTCATAGCACTCAAATCCAGAAGATTGAGGAGTATATGATTGATATGAACCAGAAGATTACCGCCTTAGAACAAAAATTGGTTTATATTTACTTTTATATTTATTTATGTTTTGGTTTCTCTTAATTTCTTGTGATATTAAGTTAGCTTACTGTGACATTTGTCCAAATTACAGGATGATGCAATTGTTGAGGCAAGGAGGTTGCAGACACCACCCCCCCACTCCCACCATCGCTCCCACTCCCACTATCACCGGCCCTCCCGCTCTCGCTTTCGGTCCAGGTCCCGCTCCGACTCCCACTCTCACTCCCGCTCCCGCTTGCCCTACTTCTCCCATTATCACCGACACTCCCGCTCCGGCTCCGGCTCCGGCTCCCGCTCCCACTCCCACTCCCACTCCCACTACCATTAGCGTTCTCATTGACCATATCACGAAAGAAAAACAAGAGAAAGAAAGGGCGGCACGAACAAAGAGAACCAAAAAATTATCGGCCCTAACAAACAATAACTCCCTTCACCACTGAAAAGCCGAAAGAAAAGTCTTTGCTAACTAACCCCATATTTGATGGTCAAATATGGCAAAGAATATATGTAGATGGCACGAAACCAGATTTATTCCAGGATGCGGATAAGTCAAAGGTCGAAGTGATGAGCGGTTGGTTAACATGTACAACTCAAGAGTAAGACTCCTTTTTTAATGCTTTGAATACATAATATTTTTTTTATCGTTATCGTTGTTATTAGTTTATTTAATTACTTGCATTGGCATTCTAGCTTTACATTATTGTTTGATTCCGATGAGGTAAGTTATTCTATCAATTTCAGCATATAGATGTGCTTATGTTTATGATGCGGGAGAGACAGCGGTGGTATCCATTGTCGTTCAACAGAAACAACGATTGGACGATACTTGTGTCAAACAACGATTGGACGATACTTGATACCGAATTCGTGAATGTACTTAATACCGTGTATTTAATATCAAAAAATGACTTGAACATGGAAAAGTAATATCTATATTTGGAAAACCATGGGTTGAATGTACTCACATTTATTTTCCTATCGTGGCCAATGCACACTGGATTGTGGCTAACCTCGAGTTCAATACTGGAAAGTTGATCATATATGACCTTGATAGAAGTGTTTTGACTTCTGCTCAACTGCATGGGACTCTTCTTCATTTTTTGAAGTTTATTCCAGAAATTGCAAAAATTGTTGGAGTTCACATAGCTCCCATTGATTATCATAGGGATATACAAACAGAAAAACATGAGAAGATATGAGTGATCTATTTTATTGAATTAGCGTATGTTGAAATTGTTTATTGACCGTAAGAGCTAATTTGTGGTTTGAATATGTCACAGGAGTGACTGTGTGATTTATGCACTGAAGTACATCGAGTTTTTAAGTATTGATGAGTCATCATATCTTGTAAATGGAGGAAAAAGTACACTATTGATATATTTTGTAATAACATTGATCCTTAATTTATTTCAAAATTTGTAAACAGATTTGTTGTGTAAAAAGTGATGTTGCTTTTGTAAACAATTTGTTGTGTACAGAGTTATGTTGCTTTGTAAACAGTTATCACCATATAGTAGTTTCAGTTTTAGTGTTGTATCTTGCACCATATGACAGTTTCAGTGTAAACTATCTTGTTTCAATTTAAGTATGTTGCAGTTTCAATTTTCATAATATCGATTAAAATTGAAATTTGTCGATTAATCGACCTTTTCTTACACATGTGGGTCGATTAAAGTTGCCTTAGCAATGTGGATTGATATGGCAATTTTAGTTTTTTAGTTTTTAACTTGTAAACTATCTTGTTTTGCATTTTTAGTTTTTAAAAGGGTTGATTAAAATTGAAATTGGTCAATTAATCGGCCTCTTTATTCACATATGGGTCGATTAAAGTTGTCTTATCAATTTGGGTTGATTACTCGACCATTAACCAATCCTTGTGTTCATTTGAATTTACACGTGGTAGATTATTCGATCCTAATCGACCATTAACAGATCATTAACACTGTGACAATTAGTTGATATCATAACATAACGTAATATAACGTTATATTATAAAATAACATATCGTAAAGTTTTAGTGTAACATATCGTAACGTAACGTTACTTTATATCATAACATAACGTAACGTAACGTTACATCAAATAACGTTACATTATATCATAAAATAATATATTGTAACGTCTTAGTGTAACATAATGTTATGTCATAACATAACGTAACGTTACGTTATATCATAACATAACGTTACGTAACGTTATATCATAAAATAACATATCACAACGTCTTAGTGTAACATATCGTAACGTAACGTTATATCATAACATAATGTAATGTAATGTTATATCATAACATAACGTAACGTTATGTTATATCATAACATAATATAACATAACATTATATCATAAAATAATAAAATAACATATCGTAACGTCTTCGTGTAACATAACGTAACGTTACGTTATATTATAACATAACATAACATAACGTAACGTAACGTTATATGATAAAATAACATATCGTAACGTCTTAGTGTAACATATCGTAACGTAACGTTATATTATAACATAACGTAAGGTCACGTTATATCATAACATAATGTAACGTAACGTCTTAGTGGAACATAACGTAATGTAACGTTATATCATAACAACGTAACGTTACGTTATATCATAACATAACGTAATATCATAACGTAACGTAACATTATATCATAAAATAACATATCGTAACGTCTTATTGTAATATATCGTAACGTAATGTTATATCATAACATAATGTAATGTAACGTTATATCATAATGTAATGTAACGTTATATCATAGAAATCTGAGATTAACGTTACTATACAATACATAGAAATCTGAGATTAACGTTACATTATAATACAAAACATAGCAATTTGAGATTAACGTTACAAAACAAAACATAAAAATCTTAGATTAACGTTACAAAACAAAACATAGAAATCTGAGATTAACGTTACATCACAAAACATAAAAATATGAGAAACATAAACTAAATTTGTGATTGCCTATAGCTCATCGGTGTTTGATCATGACATGAAAGTCGACTGTGCCCTACTTTTCGACACCTAGTACATTTTTATCTTCTGAAAAACTCTTCGATTAAAGGAATTCTCGATGTTCTATGACGTCCAGCTCGTGGTCGGACTATAGGTGCGGAGATAGTCAAATCCTTAATATTATCTAAAATGTCCCATTCATTTTCATTAGGAACTGGAAAGATGTTTTGGGAATATGACTCTCTCCAACACTGAGCTGTATAGAATGCTGAGAATATCGAAAACACTGAAAATCCTCTTTTATTCTCACCGCTGCTATTGCATGCTCGTATTGTATGTGGTCCAATTGAAATTTTCGGCAAGTGTAAGTATTTCCATCAAAGTTAACAGTGTGATTCGTGGTACCGCCTCCTCACCACATACTTGGACGGATCAATGGGTTCAATAATCGTAAACTTCTTAGACTTCTCAATCAACCTGCTTAATTTTTCTTTCATTGCTGGGGTTAAGAAACTTGTACAACTTTGTGTTGCCTCACGCCTCTCACAAAACCAAGCCTGCAACTTTCTACCAATACTCTCAAGCAGCGAAAGTATAGGAGTTTGTCGTGCTCTCCTAAAAATTGAGTTGAGAGACTCTGCATTGTTTGAAGTCATGATATTGTAACGGTCTCCTTTGAAATGTGACCTGACCCAAGTTTCAAAATTTGTTTTGCTAAGATACTTCCAACCATTCTCATCAGTTTTTTTTTAATTTCGGACATATGTTTGCAAAACTCTTCTCTGGTATATGCTTCCGCCGCTCTCTTAAAAAGTGATATAGTGTCAGCCTTACGAGTTACAGTCCTTAAGTTGTCTTTTATATGATAGATACAATGCGCATGACTTACATTTTGAAAAATAACTTGGACAACACTAATAAGACTCTTATTTCAGTCGGATATCACAACAAGTCCTTCATGGTCACCTGTAATTTCTTTCAACTTCATAAAAAATCAATTTCACGATGCATCATTCTTAGAATCAACAATAGCCCATGCAAGAGGATATATCTGCATATTTCTATCCTGGCAAGTTGCAATAATCAACGTACCTTTATATTCGAAAGTTAAGAATATCCCATCCACAACGACTACTGGACGCATTGAAGAGTGGAATCCAAGAATGCAAGCCCCGTATGTCAAAAAGAAGTACTTGAACCGGTTTTCATTATCACGCTCTAAAGAGAAGACTATTCCTGGATTATCCAATTGCAAGTTATGGGCATATGCGGCCAAATTAATGTAACTATCCTCGGCTGAACCCCTTAGGTATCTTAAGGCCTCTAGCTTTTCTACACCTCCTCACTTTTTGATAACTTAGTTCTACGCCCAATGATCGTCTAACATTAGACATGACGTCAGCAGGTCTATACGTAATGTTGCGGTCCTCGAACCTTGGCGAGATATGTATTCCAATGATACACGATGTTGCTTGTCTATGATCAGCCATGGACTGATTTAGGGGGCAAGTATGTTTGGCTGAATATTTTTGAATCTGAAAGTAATCACTTTCTGAGTACTTTGTTGCAAACAAACACCATTTGCAATTATCATCAACACAAACTATTGTGTACACACTCTTGTTCAATTTTTTGTTTTGAACTGGAAGTTATGGATCAATGCAAGCAAGTACACAGCTTCATAAAGCTTTTTCTTGTTATTGAATACTTGGTCAACCTTCAAATCAACATCTACGGGTACCACTCGCGATGTACTTCCAACCGAAGAAACTAAATTCTCACTTGTAAAGTCATTTCCTTCTCGGTTGCCTTGATCTCAGTTGCCTTGACTAAACTCAAATATCGGTGGTGTAAAGAAATCATTCTCGTAATAGGATATAGATTTTCGAATTACATTCAACCTATCCAAAAAATCATTCGCATTTTCGCCTCCTTCCTGTTGCATGTCATCACCACCAAATCCATTATTTTTTTCTTCTCCATTATTTTCTTCTTTTCCATTGTTTTCTTCTTCTCCATTATTTTCTTCCCGATGCCCATCGCAATTTTCTTGGCTCACAATGGTTACACAAAGAGGAGTAGGATAGCCTTGTTTATTGATATTCAAGTACTTTTGAACATCTTCATTTGAAGTAATATGGATAGGAACGTGTAAATTCTGCACCATTGCTAGAGTCTGAAATCCTATCTCTATGTCATCAACTTGGCAAATGTTTCGTACTTTACCATATAACTCTTCACATGAGGTTTCACTATTGATTGTACAAAGAGGAGTAGGATAGCCTTGTTTATTGATATTCAAGTACCATTGAACATCTTCATTTGAAGTAATCTGGATAGGAACGTGTAAATTCTGCACCATTGCTGGAGTCTGAAATCCTATCTCTATGTCATCAACTTGGCAAATGTTTCGTACTTTACCATATAACTCTTCACATGAGGTTTCACTATTGATTGCAAGAGCTTTTGCATTCCGGTTGCCACTAAATTTCCAAGAACATAAGTCATTTTCATCATCGAGAAAATGTCCAAAATAACAAACAGACCCAAAAAGGTGAAGTCATATCTGCAATGAATTGAATATAAATTAGAAAACCCCAGAATTTGAAGAGGAAGACCAATTTTGAATTATAGTTAAGTTAAAAAGATGAGCAATTTTGAATTATAGTTAGGCTATGTTTGGCTATTCAATGCCATACTTTGGAATTGGAATTGAATGAACAATTTGAGCTCCACGAAATTCAAATTGTTCTTCTAATTCCAATTCCAAGCTATGGCATTAGGGTTCCCAAACAGACCCTTAAGTTAGTCAGGGTGATTAAAGCCGATCAAGCGACCAGTGAAGTTCAATTAAGGTCGGTTATGTTAGTTAAGTCAATCAAGGCTGCTTAATCGACCTTTTATTGTTACATGAGGTCGATTAAAGAACAATTAAGGTCGATTAAGTTATAGAATAACAATTAAGGTCAATTAGGTCAATTAAAGTTATTTATAAAAGAGCAATTTTAAATTACAGTTAAGTTAGTTAAGGTCGATTAAGGTTGATCAATCGACCACTGAAGGTCAATTAAGGTCGGTTAAGTTAAGCCAATCAAGGACGCTTAATCGACCTTTTATTGTTACCTAAGGTCGATTAAGGGACCAAG
Source organism: Platycodon grandiflorus (assembly GCA_016624345.1). Lineage (NCBI taxonomy): Eukaryota > Viridiplantae > Streptophyta > Magnoliopsida > Asterales > Campanulaceae > Platycodon > Platycodon grandiflorus. The sequence continues at coordinate 39,201,673 of CM028362.1, forward strand.
AATAATTAAGCCGATCAATTGACCCATGAAGGTCAATTAAGGTCGGTTAAGTTAGTTAAGCCAATCAAGGACGCTTAGTCGACCTTTTATTGTTACTTAAGGTCGATTAAGCGACCAAGAATAATTAAGCCGATCAATCGACCATTGAAGGTCAATTAAGGTCGGTTAAATTAGTTAAGCCAAAAGCTCGATTAATCCATCAATTATGGTCGCTCAATCGACTCTTCAATCAGTAAATTTGCAGATAATGTTGCACTGAATATGAAACTTTACATAATAGGGTGAGCTGGAAGACCAACCTGAATTAGAAGAACAAATTATATGCACGAACTGGAAAAATAACGTAGTGGGAATTTGATAGAGAAACTCGATTTGTAAGGTAAGTGGGGTATTAGAATTTTAGGGCTTGGAATTTTAGAGAAATAAATACGTCTAATAAAACATGGTCGATTTCTTCAAAAAGGGCTATTCAAGCTGTTGAATTGGAGGGACATTTTAAACATTTTAGACATGAGGCCTTGTGAATTAAAAGAAAGGGTATAATTGACATTTCGACTCAAAATAGGCCATATAACATCTTTTCTAGTAAGTGAGGCCATTTTTTAAAACTACATCTTTGACATGGCCATTTTTAAAATACCCCATTTTTGACTCCAAGTAAAGTCTGTTCAAGTCTTGTTTGTTCTTTGGAGACTCCACCCTTACCTCCCAACGTAACCCTTCAACCCACGTCCGCACGTTATGGCCGTAACTGTCCTTCCCAAGTCACTTCTCTTTAATTAATATCACTAACTATTAAAACTATAATTATACTAAGGGGTCGTTTGGTAAAGGGATAAATAGGGGGATAACACTAAATTATCCATATTCTTTGTTTGGTAATTTTTTTTTATCAAGGATAAAAATATCCGAATTATCCGGATAACCCCTTATCACCCCTTATCAGGGATTAAATAATATCTCCCTCCCCCTGTTATAATTTAATTCCGGATAAACAAAAACTGAGACTATTATTTATTCCTAAATTACCCTCCCAGCCTTCCCCCTTCCTCCTCCCTCTTCCCCGCCACCCCCACTTTCCTCAACCCACCTTTTTTTTTTAGTACCGTCCTCACTCTCTCACTCACCCTCCCTCCTCCCTCCTCCACAGCTCCTCCCACCCAACCAACCAACATTTTTTTTCTTTTTTCATTTCTTAATTTTTATATTACTATATTATGTATAAATTTATTTATACGTACAATACATATACATATTCATTTTTTAAAATAAACTAAATATATTAATATCTTTTTCTAGGTTGAGATTAAAAAGAACTTTAAAATTTATAAATTTGCAATTTTATTATCCTTATATACTTTATAATAATTATAAATAGCTAGGTTTATCTAATTTATAAAAATATTGATGTTGCATTAAATAATGGAATTAACTATATTATACATAAAAATGCAGACAATAGTAGTTCGGAGAAAAAAACCCAAGTGAGATAAGCTCGAGTCATCATTTAATCAACCTAATTTATAAGGGTGTTTTTGGAAAAATAGCGTAATACTAAAATTAATTTGGGCTACCAAACTTCAAATTAGATAACTAGCAGAATAAATTAATCTTATCCGTAATCTACCAAACATAAGATAACTCTATAATCGAGATAAAATAATCTCGGTTAAAATAATATATGTTATAGTATTAATTAATGTTATCCTGACTTTTCTACCAAACGACCCCTAAAGTAATTAATTAATGAAACTGTAACTAAATAATGGGCCAAGCCCAAACTCAACTTAAATGAAAATATTGCATCCAAAATAATAGGGCAAAATTCGGGCCAATATCTTTTAGACAATTTTCAACCGCTAAAGTCCACTATAATTGTTTCAAACCGGAAAATAACATTTTTGTTACGAAATGTCATCTATGCATTAATTGATGCATCACAATGCTTTTAATTTTTATTTTAATGACGGTGGCAGGGGAAAAGGAAAAAAGAAAGGGGAGAACTACTACAACTTCATCACCATCATCATTATGTCTTCTTTTACTCTCTAATTTTTTTCAATGTTCTCTCTTTATGCTGCAATACTGTGGGCACACTATTGCAACTCTGTGACGCCCTGACCCAGATTTCCATACAAAATCCCAAGGTCGGGATGCTTTAAGAACTTAACAAGACATAACCAAACACATAAACACCTGGTTTAACATAAGTGTAAATGATCTTCGGCGATATAATTGCCGGAAAACAACTAGTACCAACCATGAGTTTACAACTTGGAACAAAACAACTATAACATCATCGGTCACAACATGCCGGAACAACAAAATAAACCACGAGCCAAGATATGCTCGGAAACACAACTGGAATAATAACCAAATGTACACAAGCGCGACATCCATGTCGGCTACCAAAAGAATAATACAAACCAAGTATGATTCTACCCAAAAGTAAAGTCTAAATAACTTTACACAACAATCGTATCTCACAAAAAAATATATATATCTAAAACTGTACAAACCAAAAGTACACTACAAGGACAACCTGCTATCTAGCCCCGTTCTCACCGACCTCACCGGGAGCTGCTTGACTGGTTCGGATCTAAGGAAAACAATTAAACACAACGGGGTGAGTCATAATGACACAGTAAGTTACTAAATGCAACTACATGACATGGCATAATGCTCATCTGTAATCAAAATCAAGTGATAGCATTTCTATACATCACAACTCAAACATGAAATATCATCAACGATATACAACTCATGTTAAACACATAGCACTTTGATGTTCACATAAGTGCTTATAAAGCAAATCACATAACAAAGGATATTGTTTCTCTTTATTCTTCTTTGCGTTGCTCCTGCAATAAACAAAATAAACGTGTATCGATATTCATCTATGATGTATCGACATCCTCGAACCTGCCAGGTCTCCCCAAAAATCTATCGGATCGTAGCAACCAAAGTCATGCGTATTGTTATAGCAGAGGGGCTACCTCCCACCTGTGGCCAACAGGTGAGGTGTGTGTGCATACCGGTACGACGACTTATAGCGATTCCAAACATTGATTTGTCAAGGCTACATGTCGTCCCACCATAACTCGTTAAGACAAATGCTAGCTGGATTCAATGCAATGCACAAAATGGTATCTACTCATCTTATGCAAATTAACCCCCAAGTTTAAAAGTAGTGAACTTGGTAATTGTCAAGTAATCTATTTTACTCAATAACATGCTATCATCAAGCACATACTTTCCAAGTTTATACAATTACATAGAGCTATCTACAAGTCTCTATTCCACAACATCAATTGTTCAATTCAACCAACTTGTTTGAGGGTTCATAATTCTACTCAAACCAACTTAAATTTCCGTAGGGATTTAACAACATTTTTGGTGTATATTGTTCAACCAAACTCTATCTCCAAAGTTCATTAGCATAATTGTTCACTTTGGGTATAGTTGCTATATGCAACTTTCTTCCAACTAAAGTCTTTGTTCTTCTCTTAGTACAATTCTAAGTTCAATAATGAGTAATCAACCCAACCAAATGTCTCATACTAAGTTCATCATCACAATCAAGATTTCACATATCCATGTAATATTTGGACATGTATAACACATATTTAACAAAGCTAGCAAGTCTATAATATCACTAGCATGGTTTTGAAGCTTTAAGCATATAAAAGGGGAAATAGTAACTTACCTTAAATAGACAAATCCAACCACTGAAAAGAGAATCAAAGCCTTCAAAGTAGTTCTCCTAGTCCTAAGCAACACTTGGGTGGTCTTGCATGGAAGATCCAATGGTTGGATGGGAAGATGTGATCTACACACACTAATCTCACTTTCAATCTCCCACACAAGCTCTCAAGGTTTCCATGGAAGAAAATATGAGAAATGAAGTGTATTGGTGTCTCTTGCATGGTTGAGAGTAACTTAAGGCTGGTCAATAAGGTGAACCAAGGTACAACACAATCAGCCAAGGGTTCAAGGGTTAAAAGCCAACAATTACAAATCAAGTCCATGTGTGCTGTCCGTACACTTGCACGGCCGTGCCAATTATGTGCGCACGGCCGTGCCAACTTACAGGCCAAATTTGAAGTTTCTGTCCACTCTCGCACGGCCGTGCCATATAAAGGCGCACGGTCGTGCCAAGCCTAACAGTTCAATCCCAACTTTTTGGATGGATATCAATGGATTGAGACCCTTTCTTGCATTTGAGGTTAGTTTCTTGCTTGTACTATTGTATTTCTTCTTCTCGTACTGTGACTATTCATTAAACTCTTAATTTTCTTTTTGGATGATAGGTTTCACGAGTAAAAAGGGAAGATAATATACAAGTCACATGAAAGATGCTTGCTTTTGTATATTTTCCTCTCCTTTTTTTTTTTAAGGAAACAGGGACGGCACCCTGCTAGATTTTATTAATAAAAAGAAAAGTACAAACTTGAGGGGGACAACCAGCCTGGCCCTTATAAATGGGAGGACAAAGGAGCCTGACCTCGAAAGAGAAATACATTTCAAAAGACAAAAATCTAACCTATCTAAGAAATTCGAACACGAGCAACACCTCTAGCATCCATCCGAATAGCACCTCTAGCCAAAATTGGAAGATGATTAATCGAGGTGTAGACGGAATCCAATTTGGAGTCCATAGCAATATTAGCTAGACTATCAGCAACTGAGTTTGCTTCGCGGAAGCAATGTCGAAAAGAGTAATTCCCAAACCTTTGCATAGAAATAATAGCGCTTATGTAATAAAAGGCATTCCAAGGAGGAGCATGACCTTTAGATATGCAACCGAGAAGAAAAGCTGAGTCAATCTCCACAATAGAATTAGTAAAGCCTTGAGAGACAAGCCAACGAACACCTTGGAAAAGGGCTCGAATTTCAGCAACAGAATTTGAACAAATCCCGTAATAAGAAGAAAAGCCATAGATGAAACGGCCTTCTGAGTCCCGAATAACACCCCCTCCTCCACTAGTCCCAGGATTATCTCTACTACCACCATCCGTATTAAGCTTGACTAAACCCAGAGGAGGTTTTAACCAAACAACAGCTTGGATGGAAACCCGTTTCGGTCGGCATATCTTGAAATAAAACCTTGACCAATCTATTTCCAGAAATTTTCCAGCTTTAAGAATAAGATTGATCTCATTATGCACAGCAAGAATGATGCCACGAGAGGTAGATTGCACACCCTCAAAAACAGCTCTATTACGAGCTTTCCAAAGATGCCAAAGGATCACTGAAGGGATAATGGTGAAAAGCAAGGAACCAGTTTGTGACCACCAAAACATGCAATGTTGCTGGATCGAAAAAGGAGAGAAGCTCAGCCCAAAATAAGAATGAAACTGCTGCCAGACGGAGGAGGCCAATTCACTGGATAAGAAGACATGATGAAACGATTCTGCAGCAGGATTTAAAGGGCAGCAATGGCACTTCGAGGCAATGGATACTCCACGCTTGATGATAGCTTCATCAATGGGAAGACGAGAAAGGAGCACACGCCACATGAAAATACTAATATTTTGAGGAATGCAACGATGCCAAACATATTTCGAAGATAGAAGAGAGGGACTAGCATTACGGGATATGTCATAGGCTGATTTAATGGAGAACTTGCCAGAAACCGTAGCAGACCAGCAGGGGAGGTCATCTTCGTCAACCAGCTGGATTTGCAGATTTGTTATGGTATTAACAGCGCCAGGAAGAAGGGAAGAAATGGCCAGCGGAAAGAGAGCAGAAGACGATTGAAACAGATCCTTGGCAGCAGCAAACTGAGCGTCTTCCATGGCCAGAACAGGGAACATTGGAAGCCATTTGTCGTGCCGGAGAGAGCAGTTCCCTCTTCGGATATTCCAACGAATAAATGGTTCCGCAATAGTGCGGGCTTTGAGAAGACGAAGCCAAACATGAGACCCCTTACTGATAGCCACCACAGGATGATTAGATAAACAATAACGAGTGCGCAAAAAATCCACCCATAAACTCTTTTGAGTACGAAACCTCCACCAAAGTTTAATGCCGTAAGCTTTAACCAAAGTCGATATAGAAGGAACACCAATCCCGCCCTCAATAGTGGGCCGGCAGCAGGAATCCCAAGAAAACCAATGAGTCTTTTGCTTTCCTTCAACAAAACCCCAAAAGAAATTGGCAAATAATTTTTCTATAGAATTAAGAATTGACATCGGAGGATCCAAGGCCGCAATGAGGTACGAAGTCATAGAGTGGAGAACATGTTTGATTAGAACAAGCCTGCCCGAATGAGATAGAAAACCACCCATCCAAGTACCAATCCGATCTCTCAGCTTAACAACAACCGAATCAAAGTAATTCTTCTTTTTACGGCCCAAATACAAAGGACAACCTAAATAGATAATAGGAAGAGTCCCAATGTGATAGCCCAGAGTAGAAGCTATAACATTTATTCGAGAAGCATCAAACGAAGGGTCAGTAAAAAAACTACTTTTAGAACCGTTAACAAGCTGACCTGAAGATTTCTCATAATTTGAGAGTAATTGAACATGCTTCTGAAGAGATCTCGAATGCCCATTACAGAAAATGATGACATCATCCGCAAAAGAAAGGTGAGAAATAATAGGGCATCCACTAGATGTAGAGAAGACCGTCAAAGGGTCATCAAGATGCAAATTAATGAGACTCCTACTCAAAACTTCCGCTGCAATAATGAAGAGACTGGGAGATAACGGGTCACCCTGACGAAGACCCCGAGAAGATGAGAAGAAACCCACAGGCGCGCCATTAAAGAGAATAGAAAACCAATTTTCAGAAATGATGCGCCAAACCAAATCAATGAACACCTCGTGGAAACCAAAACGACGGAGAACTTTTATCAAAAATAACCAAGAGACTCTGTCAAAAGCTTTAGCCATATCAAGCTTAATAATCACGTTAGAGCCCGTCACCTTTTTTTCAGATAACCCATAAGCTCCTGAGCCAGAAGAATATTGTCATGAATATCTCGCCCCTTGGTAAAAGCACTTTGATTCGGAGAGATGATATAGGGAAGAATCTTTGCTAATCGAGATGCCAAAAGCTTAGATATAACTTTATTGCAGAAATTGCAAAGACTAATCGACCGAAAATCCTTAAAAGAATTGGGGTGATCAACTTTAGGGATGAGAGCAATTAAAGTGCTAGTCCAAGATCTGGGCATAGAGAATCCAGCAAAGAACTCTAAGATGGCAAGAAGTAAATCATGTCCAATGATATCCCAACAGAAAGAATAAAATTTACCAGAAAAGCCATCGGGGCCCGACGCACTATCTCCACTCATAGAAAAAACAATATCTTTGAGCTCATTCAAATCAGGAGGAGCAATAAGCTTAGAATTCCAATCATCGGTAACCAGAGATGGAATAACATCAAGAAGAGAGTCATCGCCAAAGCCATCACTAGTCAATTGAGACTGAAAATAGGAGATGCCAGCTTGCTTAATAGAGTCCTCAGAAGTGAGCAAAGATCCATCCTCCGCCATGATAGAGTGAATATGAAGTTTACGACGAGCTTGTCTGACAGAGGCATGAAATAACTTAGAGTTACCTTGACCTTCCTGTAACCAAGAGAGACGAGACTTTTGAGCCCAGTAAGCTTCTTCCCTTCGAAGCATAATCCGATGATTGGCTTGAGAGGCAAGCAACATGGATCTATTAGAATCTGAGGGATTTAACTCAAAGAAAAGCTCCTTTTCAAGAACATCCTCTTCCGAAGCTTTAAGAGATGAGAATATATTTCCAAACGTCTCTTTATTCCAAACTTTAAGAGCCGCCTTAACATTACGAAGTTTGCAAGAAAAAGCAAACAGGGGCCGGCCAGAAACAGAAATATCCCAAGCAGATTTGACCACGTCCAAAAAGGTAGCATGACTAGTCCATGCATTTAGAAATCTGAAAGAAACCCCATGAGTAGGAGTAGCCCAACCAAAAGTGAGAAGCAAAGGGGAGTGATCAGAGCATGTACGAGGAAGATGTTGAATCATGGAGGAATCAAATCTATCAAGCCAACCCGGATTACCAAAAGTTTGTCAATACGCTGATGAATAGTGCGAGATCCTTCTCTTTTGTTCCACCAAGTGTAAGAAGAACCGGAATAGCCCAAATCAATCAAACCAGAAGCTGCTAGACAAGCATGAAAATCCAAGGCACCATTACGGTCCCAGCCATTACCACCTGATTTTTCCGAAGGATGGAGAATGATATTAAAATCTCCGCCAACTAACCATGGAGCGCCTCGAACTTGGTCCCCAAGATCTATTAAGTCAGCCCATAAAAACCTGCGTTCTTCCAAGTCACATTTAGCATAAACACTTGTAAAATAAGAATGAGATGGCCAGGAGTAGTGTTGAACTTGAATAGTGATCTGCTGAGAGGAGCTGTGAATAACCTGACAAGTGTAAGCTGCTTTAAGAAAAACCCAAATAGAGCCATTAGTGTTCTTAAAGCAAAATTTGAACTTGAGACGATGAGAAATAAAGTCAATTTTGGCCGGATCTATCATAGGTTTGAATATAGAAATAACGGAGATATTATGGGTTTTGATGAGATATTTTAACCTTGCAATGGAGGGGTCATTACCAATCCCTCTAATGTTCCAAAAGAGGGCTTTAAGTTCCATGGAAATCGGATGGGAGAGACAAAACGGAGAGTTTAGCTCTTTGGAGCCGAGTGAGACGATCAGTTGGTGGAACCTTTTTATTATCTTTCACCATAAGGTTCAAGGCATCCAGCTCATGATAGTTAGGTTCTTGATCTTCCAAAGTGTCCTAAATAGTAAAGCGATTAGAGGAGCAGGGCTGAACAAGATCGTTAATAGGAATTCCATGCTGTAAATCGTCATTTGTGTGAACTTCAACCATGTTTTCATTCAGATCCTCAATGACAGGACTGGTATTTGTCCTCTGAATTGCATCCAGACTGCCTTGGACCTCCTCAAACAGATCGTGGACTTCAGATAATAGGGACTGGTTCAACGGGTTTGAATCTATTTGGTGGGCAGAATGAACCTGTTCTTGAGGTTTGGGTTCCACGATAGTAGCCTGCTCAGGTGGATCATTAGCGGTATATGTAGGCAGAATAACAGTTTCAACTATAGAATCCATATGAACAGAATCTAAGACAACAATTTGCTGGGCGATATGAATAGAAGACTCATTGTTACCTTTTATAGGCTGATTCTGATCATGCAGAGGCGGTTCATCAATTGTAGGGCTTGGGGTAATATCAATAATGATATCCTTGCCTTTGTCGTTCTTCTTTGGGGTCCATCGTGTTGAATGCTTAATCTTATTCTGGGGCTCATGGAGAGAAGTCAGGTTTGAAGTCAGATTTTTTGCTGCCGCGACAGTAAGTTTTGAAGTAGAATCAGGCTTTGGGTTTGATGAGGAAGCAATTATTGGGTTCTTGATTTTGCAAAACTCCTCAGAATGACCTTGACGATTGCAATGCGAACAATAACACATGAGATTTTCTGCTTCTAAAGATTGCCAAAATCCCTTGGTTCCACACTCTATCCAAATCCGTTTTGGAACAGGCTTTAGGAGGTCTACTTCAACACAAACTCGAGCTACACTAGGGCGAGAAAGGTTCATAGTAGCTTGGTCTAGCATCAAAGGTTTGCCAAAGAGATTTGCAATAGCATACATAGTGGATTTATGAAAAAGGTGAATGGGGAGATTAGGAAGAGCAAACCACACCGGAACAATAGAGCTTTCGATATCGGGACGAAAATCCGGAGACCACTTGAAAACTCTCATAGAAAAACGACCAAGGTACCATTGATCCTTAATCCAAAGGCGTTGGTAATCTTCGCCATGGTTTAGTTGGATTAAGATATGTTTGGCATCTAAATGCCCTAGTGTAAAGTCAGCCTTGAGACCAAACGTATGAAAATATTTTCGTGTTGCTTCCATGGAAGGACGACCATGAGAAAATTTACCTATTAATGCATGTTTGAAAGGTTGAGCAAGGAGGCGGACTGAATCATCAGTGATCTTCAAAGCTGGTTCCCCTTTGTAAGAAGTTTGGTGGAGCACAAGGGATAAAAGTTGTTGAGCAGCTGGCTTGGAAGCAGTTAAGGCTTCAGCGAAAGATTTAGGAGGTGAAGTGTTATGAAGTGGTGGCTGGTCATGTGGCGGCGGGTCAAAGGGTGGCGGGTCTGCCGTGGCAGCCGCCATGAGTGATCAGGAAACCCTAGCTAGGGCGGAACCCTAGTCAGGCCGAGAGAGAGATTAAAATATGATTCACCACCAAAAAACTTTACACAATTTTATTATAATGAAAAAGGGGAGCTAAATGAAATCTAAAATGTAAAGTTTTTCCTCTTTCTTCTCCTTTTTCTTCTTTTCTCCAAAAAATTGTAGGGTAAATTACAAATAACCCCCCTCAACTATGGGTTGGGTTTGAATTACCCCCTCAACTACCAACTGAAGCAATATGCCCTTCTCAACTATAGCTTTTTCTTTAATCATAGTTTCTGATTAGGCACTGCCATTTGAGTAGACATAAAATGCCCACGTAAGACTCATGTGACCATCTTTAGGCTTTCTTTTTAACCTTAGTGCTCTTTTGGTGTTTTAATTGACTATATTAACCTTGTTGTTCTAAGACCCTCTTTGTACATATATAAAGATGGTCATTAAAATATTTTTTTTCTTTATTTTGAATAATATGGTAAATATCATACATACGTATACAGATGGTGACGTGAGTCTTTGGTGGACAAATTTCGTGAATTCAAACCGCAGTGTCTAAATAGAAGGTGCAATTTAAGAAAATGTTATAGTTGAGTGGGGCACATTGCTTCAATTAGTAATTGAGGGGGGCAAATCAAACTTGACCCATAGTTGAGGGGGGTTATGTGTAATTTACCCTAAATTGTATCACATCTCACCAAATAAGTGAACTTATTGACTTAGTAGAAGTATAAAAATGACACATATAACAATGACTTATTGACTTAATTAAGTAATGCAAACATACCAAAGATAAAGGGCAAGCTATAGGTGCTCCAATCGCATCTCCAACGGTAGTGAAAATTCCATACGGCCTGATTAACTCCTCATTCCATTCCACAGCAACTTGAACTTGTACTTCACACCAATTACGACCTATATTGCTGGATCAATACTTGAGATGATTCCCTTTACAACAACATGGTCTTGATTCACTAAACTCTTGAGAGATACAATGGCACCAACCTAAAACATAAATAAATGATTCCCAATTAAAAGAATATAAACAAATAACACTATAGCTAAAATTGGAAAAGACTATCTTATGCCAATTGGAGGATAAGTAAAAGCTGATAGTTTGTAGACTTGAGTTGCTTGTCAAAAGCTGCATTTTCATTTAAATTTAGAGAAATCAATAAAATGTATGGAAGGCTAGGAATAAATAAACTGTATGAAATCAGAGCATCAAAGGGTGGCAACACTCATTAGAACACATTACTAAAAATAAAATAAGACAATAAATTGTGTTAATTAGTAGTGCAGTTGCAGTGGAAGCTTTAACCAAGCAAAAATTCTTAACTTTCCTAGCACCAAGACCATGTTTAATAAAAACTTATTCCAAAGGCGTATTAGATTTTGTTAATCTAAAATTTATCCAGCATGCAGGCACAAGGAATTATTAGACTCTTGCAATGGCAACATCGGTCAAAGCAAATTACTTTTACTATTGATCATTTTTCTAACAAATACTGATGGATGGACTTCAGGTCATTGTAGAAATTCTCTCTGCAGAAGAAATTCAAGGACTGAAAAGCGATGTTTACGAACATGTATACTGACAATAGAGGCACAATCACAAAACTAGAAATCTGAGTCACCAGAATTATATGCATAGGATCTCCACAATAACAAAACCTGCAAAAACTAGAAAACTTCCTATTCCCTTTTTATGTATTCCCTCCATTCCAAAATAAGCATCACTTCTTCTTCACGATCAACCAAAATGAAACTCACTTTGGGTGGAGGTAGTACTACATAACTTTTCTAATTAAAAAATAAAAATTCACATGACCTATCTAGGATATTTTCCATCTACCAGTAGAGGGAGACATTAATCTTAGGCCATTAACATTTACAAACCTCTATACTTGAGTTCTTGCCCTCTTCAATTTTTAATAAGATTCCAAGGGAAAACCCAAAGTAAAAATAAAGTAAAGATAAGCAAAGGACTGCAATTATATCTCCAAGGACATGATAACATGCTAAAATGGGGCAACAAAGACACAATCAGATATGTACCATGAAAGAAGGGGAAAAGGTATTATCCTTAGTCCAAGATTCAAGCCAAGACCTATCACAAAGTTTTTAGAGCAGCCTTGAAAAGATCTTACGAGAGAAATTGCAATGATAGGCCTCAAAGTGGACTCAGAAAGATAGTATCATCGTATTCTAAGCAGCGAATTTCTGAAGGATCTTCTTGAGGTCATCTTTTTTTTTCCTCTTTAAAGCTTGACTACTTTTCCTTTATACTTATAACCCGTCTCCTACTACTAGTAACTTTCTAGCACGAAGAAGAGAGAAAGAGCATTATCATCAATTGTAGCTACACTCGTTACATACATACATACATACATACATACATACATACATACATATATATATATATATATATACACATACATATATATATATATATATACATATATATATATATCCTCTCCTCTAATGAATTAAAACTGAGGACATAGGTGAGAGCAAGATGATGGATCCTACTTGCATACGGTTGGTTCACTGCTTTTGTTCATTCTTCTCTTGATCTGCTAATATTTCTTCTTTTGTAAAAAAAAAAAGGATTAAAAAAGAATGACGTACTCAACTAATGACATAAGAGCTGGGGACATAGAGAACATCTTGCAGCTAACTATATGTGGAAGGATGACCATAATTTGTGCTTGAGCCTACACACACACACACAAGGAGAAGAAATAGCACGATTCTGCATTTTAGACAGCAAGGCTATGCTACAAGTCTAGATGACAGCTTATGCATTAAAAAATAATCGGCATCAGCAAGGCATTTCACTTTTGTGCTAGCAGGTACGAGCGCTCGGAAGCGATCAGAATACAATAAGGAGGTCAAGCCACCAGCTAAGCAGCTAGAGAGAATAGCCTATCATACAAACACATTTACATGTTACCAAAATCATCAAGGAAATATGTGAGGGGTGGGGGGAAACACTAAACGACTAATAAATCATACATATTCAGCATTCAGCATTCGTTTTCCTAAAAGATCTTCAATAACTGCAAGGAAAATCCTTGCTCCTTTGTAGTACAGTTTAGTATCTTGAGAAAAAAAGCTGTATTTTTGGGAATTATGCAAAAATAGGTAACAATATACATAGACTAGACTACAGGCTCTTCGTCAAACATGTTTACAAGACTAGTCCATATTTCTAATGCTAATACAGTAAATATGAACAAATTTCTTCTATATCTGACGAGAATTAATAGAACTTACAGGATTGACAGCTTCTTACCAAGGTTAACTCTGTAGGCATAATTACCAAGGTTAACTCTCTAGCATTCTGCCTGGGAATTATGGAAGGCTAGAAAATTCATGCAGTTTATTTTGAGGAGCCATAGAGAATGGATCTGGAAATATAATAAGTAGTATATATGAGCCTAAACGCATAGGTAAAAAGAATATTGCACAGGGATGAAAATATTGGGAGGCCACGCCCAACACTCATGATTGGGAATAGTATTCTGCGACCCCTTTATTTTTACATAATCTAGGTACTATTTTGTTAAACTCAACTCAAAAACTATTAGTTAGATATATATATATATATATATATATATATATAGATAGATAGAGAGAGAGAGAGAGAGAGAGAGAGAGAGAGAGAGAGAGAGAGAGAGAGAGAGAAGGGAACTTAAACACAGGGTTGAAGCTACATAAAATAAAGACAAAGTGAGATTAACAAAGTTTGAAACATTAAGATATACGGACAACATATGAAAGAAAAGTGAACTTCCAAACACAAAAAATGTTTTATTTCAGCAAATAAAACAATAGACCATTTATTGTTCATCCAGCAACCAAATAATTTATAAAATCACAAGGACCACATTAATGCAAACTTAAATTTTAATGTACTAAAAATCAAAAAGCTCCACCTAAAAACTTAAAGTAGCAGCACATGAACTCAGTACAAAGACATTTCATAGAAGTATATAAATTACAAAGAATAGGCATAAATTGACTGTACCTATCCAGCACTCCATTCTGGCACAAGGCAAAAATTTTATTACATCAGGTGGATCAACACTTATGTTTAAACATAAAATGAGAGAAACACCTCTAGTCTTCAACTGCATTCGAAGTTGAGAGATTTTAAAATCTCTAAGAAATTGATAGAAAGATGGATAAATTTTGCATGTATTTATGGAAGTGACTGTTATGCACAATCTTCTTGTTTCCAGGGCATGGACGATACCAAATCAAAATCAAAATTACCATTTCCATCATCAATTCATCGATCAGTCTGATCATTGAATAGAAACATGAAACTGCCTCAAAATCATGTATCAGAAACATCACACATCCAATTTATTATGCAAGTCTTTCAAAGTTTACTGTTCACACAGTGAAGGTTTTTAGAGAGATATTTTTCCTCTATTCAATCAGTTAACTAAGGTCACTTGGTTTGTTCTCCAGCTATTTACAGGACAAATGATCGACAGGCTCATGTTTAAGACGTTCATATTCAATAGTAGCAGCAGCAGCAGTTTGGTTTTCACCCATAACAGGATCGTTAGTCCCACAAGAAAAAGATAGAAATTCATACTCAGTTATGTACCAAGAGAAGGAAAGACCAACGACCTCGACAGCCGGATGAAACAACAGCAGTTCCTGTATAAACACACTAATACACATGCTTAAGAACAAAGATTAATATGTTTATTTTAACCTCCCAAAGTAAGGAAAAAGAGATATAGAAGCAGCGCAAATCATGAGTCGAAACTTGGAATTTCTTTAGATTGTCGAAAATGATTAAGCAGACCATAAAAGAAGTACAAAACAGAAACGAAAAGCCCGACCAACATCCTCGAATCTTTCATTGAATGTACAACAACAGAATTTTTGGAGAAAACTGAGATTGATTCAAATAAACCCTAATTAGAAAACAAAGACAAATCGAGTATTACTTGGCTTAAAGCTTGAAATTAGAATTGGAACTATTCTTCGGTTGATTTCCAAGGGCTAATTCTTTCTTGGTAAGGATAGATTGGAATTTGGCGTGAGGGACTTTGAAAAGATGAGGGGGAGAATACGGCTGGGAATTGAGGAAACGTAGCGAGTGCGGGAAAGCGGAAAAAATTGTGCACAAAAGTGAGAAATAAATTTGAGGGCGTGTGAGTTTTTCCCAAAGTGCATGAATTTTTTTTTGTCAGCTGCTTTTTTATGAAATGACTCCTACAAGAGCCCCAATAGACTATTTTTGGAGACTTTTAAAAAAAAATTATAAACCATAAAGTAACACCTATAAAAGCCTTAATAGATTACTTTACAAGGCACTTTGAAAAAAGCCCCAAACAAGGAGTCGCAATATCTCAATTTTCTTGTAGTGAGTTTAAACGTTTCATAGCAAGTACACTCACAAACAGGTACGAATTAAAGCAATAAAAAGAATCAACTATTGCTATTGACAAAAGATATTTGTAATGTTGTTTTGTTTATATTGATGAAAAAATTTGACGCAAACTTTTTTTTTGAATTGCCGAAAAAAACTATGTCTATACAGGAGACCATGGTGCAAGGGGGAATGTGTTTTTGAAACTCACAATATTGTGAGGAAGGGTACGATATATATAATGCATATCGAAAATATTTGAGAACTTAATGATATTTTTTTCCACAGTTCATGAACTCACTGGTAAAAGACAATCGGAAAATGCATTGTAGATGTGGATGTCGAGATCTAACATAAGAACTTCCTGCCTCGTGTCCTTAAATTTCACCTAAAATTTGATGCTTCTGACAAAAAAATAGTCTATTACCGTGACCGAGACATAACGCGATGTCAGGCCTATAGGTATGTGCTGGTACTGAAGAATTCATTTCTGTTACGTAACGACCAATTTTTAGCAATATAAGCCTACAGAGTGCAGCTACTTTTAAATATCTAACTCATTTGTGAGTTGTTATTTGTCCAACACATGGGAATTATAGCCAAGAGTAATGTGTAACACTTCACCCCACAAGGCAGCAAAGATCCCTTGCCTTCCATTAGGTAACGATAATATAAAGCTATCATACTTTATTCAGTAGTAGCATGATGTTTTAGAAACACAGACTCAAGCTTGACTGAAAGACAATGTATTAATCAAATACTTCACCTTTTAGCAATGCTTGTTTTTTAGCATTGAAGGCAACATTAAATGGCCTCTCCTTCAGACCACCAGATGATTTTACAGAATTAATAATGCTGCATTAATCAAAGCATCTGTTTAAACATCGAGTTACCAAGAAACCCAGACAAATTAGAAATTAAGAAACGAAGGAGCACTTCAATGATCTTACCCTGCATATATTCTGTTATATAACCGTGGAACACTGCAAAAAATTGTCGGTCTTAGAACAACCATATCTTCCAGTAGTTTCAGATTGTCCTACAATAAGAAGAAAAAAATTTGAACTTCAAGCTCAAGAATTCGTTGTTTAAATACAATTCACCAGAAAAATTAACTTTCCAATTCTCAAGCACCAAATCACTGAATTGCAACATCATTCTAGTTGACTATCAAAAGTTCAAAATGAAGCATGTATTCACATCTTAGTGAAATATCTATACTATCTTAGTGAAATATCTATACTATGTACTCTACTGGCCTTAATAAATGGATTGCACGAAAAAAAAAGGTGGTCAGGGAAAGTTAAGAACTTATTTATTGGAATGATGAAGCAGCCAACACATCAAATAGGCGAGCTAGTTCAAACAGAGAAAGTCAACATCTAGTTATGAAGGAGAAGCAAGCA
The DNA here is from genome assembly GCA_016624345.1 of Platycodon grandiflorus. Taxonomy (NCBI): domain Eukaryota; kingdom Viridiplantae; phylum Streptophyta; class Magnoliopsida; order Asterales; family Campanulaceae; genus Platycodon; species Platycodon grandiflorus. Next base: position 39,218,693 of record CM028362.1, read on the forward strand.
GAGTGAAGAAGGATGGGGTTATATTGGAATCAAATTGATTGGGCCTAGCCTCATCTAGTCAGGATCAGCCACATGAATCCTACTCAGCCTCTGAACCACATGAAACCTATTATGCCCCTCAAAAAACTCTCCAAGGTGCTTCATTTTATTTAAGTAGTGAAGCCAATTACTTTGAGAAACTAAATGCAGCAAAGGAAGCCAGCAGTGATGAGCATAAATACATACCCCCAAAAGTATACTCCCAAAAGGGTACCTCCAAAGACATATGGGCCAAGCCCATATATAATGTATAAGCCCAGCCCATTCAGGTAGTAACAAATCCCTATAAATAGGGGTCTTCTCGATGACCTAAGGGACTCTCTCTTCTCTCTCCTTACACACTTATACTTTCTCTGAGATACTGATTATCACACCGGAGAGTTTTGGCTGGAAAACTCCCCGCCCTCTCACTGTTGTTCACTTCTGCAGACAACACATAGCCGGATATCCTACCGAAAAGCTTCATCAACAATCCATGGTTCGAGCACAGATTCGATACCCCGGTACGCTTATTTTTTGGCATGATCAGTTGGTTCCGTTGCCGGGAATCGTGACCCTTAACCATGGATTTGCTACGCCTCAAATCTGGTATTGAAAAACAACCGCAACATCAATGTACAACAACGACGGGGAGAAGAGGGAGAAGCAACAGCAGTGTGCCGTACCCAATCAAACAACCATGGCAAGACTTTCTCTTGAAGCAACCTTCTAGTAGATTCAAGGAGAATAGAAAAGCCAAAATCGAAGGGAAAGGGAACGGCCCTTCATCTTCTGGAGATTGCAAAAAGACCCTTAAGCTTCTGGAGATTGCAAAAATGCCCTTTAACTTCTGAAAAATGCTTTCAGACCTCTCCACTTCTGAAGAATTACATATTGGATCCTCTCTTTTGGGGAAGTTGCAAATGGGCCCCTTCACAACTTTTTAAGGTGACCTCCTTCCATTTTTTACCCTCAATCTCTACATATTTTGCTTTCATAACAATGTTTTTGATATAGCAGAAATATGAAATACAAAATTGGCTATCAAATCCTAAATTGAGGATAAATATGCAATTCATATGCTTATCAATTGCTTAAAATTAGTGCAAATCACTAATAAATTACGTGATATGCTAATAAAAGGAACAAAAATGCCTGATTAAAATTAGAATCTCGAGCTTAAATGGTAGTACCTCGTTACTTTTATCCGCTCGTTATAAAATATATTCTTTTACACATTTGATTCCATGTGACACGGGTTTACCCATTTATGAAAATTTTGACATGCTAGTCAAGTTAAAAGTGCCGTGTGCCCGCTTATTTGTATGCTCAAATATATCAAATAGTTGCAACATCACGCACTCACTTTACGAATAGAAACGAGTTAAATTCTATTCATCGATATTCTTCAAATGAACTCACCATGCGACTCTAATTTCGATCGTATACAACTCGTAAATGGCTTACATTCTGTCATCAACTTGGATTACAACGCTTAGTCCTGTGAAAATACATTAGCATGAGATGTACACATTATTTCATGTTTTAATTCAATAAATTCAACAAATCATGAATATTAGCATATATCCTGTGATACTATGATGTGTCACTAGCACACTTTATCCTAAAAATGCGCGAGATAACATGCTATTTTCGCTTATACATCACAACTGTTATATCGCATCATGACTAGCTATATAATACAATAAATTGATGGTTGAAAGCCAACATCATTTTTTGAAAATCATTTATGATAAATACATATTGTATGCCCACTCGTGTCAAGCACGCGAACTCAATATACAATTTTTATCTTGACTGTCGAGAGCTCGACCTCGACATAACATGGCTAGCCCTATAGTAATATATTAGCATAGCGTGCACACGTTACTCTATGCTTCAATTTCGTGAATTTGCACATTTTTTGTGAGTTTACAATATCTTTTAATTGCGCGACGTGTCGCCATCATGTCTATCCTCGCACAATGCGTAAATGCTTACGCAATCTCAACCTATATGAAATAACAAGATCTTTTGCCTATGCATTAGCTACAGTTATTCATTGTCATTTACATGAATTGTGAGCATGATCACTTTATCTATGCGAGGAAAAAATACATAATATGCATTTCAATAAAAGAAAACTTTTGATCTGCAATGAAGCCTTTGATTTTCAGATACAAATTACGAGTTAATGGAGCCTCAAAGGCCACGAGCAATAACACGTTGTTCTCCTCAACTAAACGAACCTCGCTACAAGCCAAAGGTTACTTCTGAAAGGCCTGAAATGCCTTCCACAAAAAGGAACCTCGCCACGTCGAGGTCATATTTCAAAGAGGACCAAGCAGCTATCAACATATTTATTACTCTCAGAATCAGAAGTCTACAAGACCAACAAGCTCGATCAAAAAGCCTGTCACTAGAGGGCTACCATCGAAGCAAAGGCTATATATATTACTTCTCGACCTCAAAACTACTCCTTCTCGCTCAAGAAGTGGGGGACTACTACTACTGCTACATATTGGCACAGGGCCACTATCCGCGAGTCCAGGACCGACAATAAAGTCCATTATCTTGAGGATCAACAGACACAGGGGCGATGCGCACTACTGTCCATGGCCATGCACTTGATTCATATTATGAACCCTTTTCCGAGGGTGGCTTCATGATTTCACTTGAGTATCTCATTACGCTCGCGCCCGGGATCACTACGCTTCTTTCTGAGCACATCAGTCACGCTTGACCTGAGCCTCATATCATGCTCCTATCGAGTTTCATATTATGCTTGTTCCCGAGCACATTACGCGCCTTACTGCGCTTATCCTCACCGCTCGAGTGTTACTCGCGGCTGAGCAGATTTGGTCCTCACCGCTCGAGTGTTACTCGTGATTGAGGTCAAGTTATGAGCTACTCTTCACCAGTTGAAGAAGATCGTAAATTAAAAAGGCACCTCGTCACGTCGAGGTCACCTTACGACCTACTCTTCACCAGTTGAAGAAGATCGTAAGTTAAAAAGGCACCTCGCCATGTCGAGGTCACCTTACGACCTACTCTTCACCAGTTGAAGAAGATCGTAAGTTAAAAAGGCACCTCGCCACGTCGAGGTCACCTTACGACCTACTCTTCACCAGTTGAAGAAGATCGTAAGTTAAAAGGCACCTCGCCACGCCGAGGTCACCTTACGACCTACTCTTCACCGTTGAAGAAGATCGTAAGTTAAAAAGGCACCTCGCCACGTCGAGGTCACCTTACGACCTACTCTTCACCAGTTGAAGAAGATCGTAAGTTAAAAAGGCACCTCGCCACGTCGAGGTCACCTTACGACCTACTCTTCACCAGTTGAAGAAGATCGTAAGTTAAAAAGGCACCTCGCCATGTCGAGGTCACCTTACGACCTACTCTTCACCAGTTGAAGAAGATCGTAAGTTAAAAAGGCACCTCGCCACGTCGAGGTCACCTTACGACCTACTCTTCACTAGTTGAAGAAGATCGTAAGTTAAAAAGGAAGCTCGCCACGTCGAGGTCACCTTACGACCTACTCTTCACCAGTTGAAGAAGATCGTAAGTTAAAAAGGCACCTCGCCACGTCGAGGTCACCTTACGACCTACTCTTTACCAGTTGAAGAAGATCGTAAGTTAAAAAGGCACCTCGCCACGTCGAGGTCACCTTACGACCTACTCTTCACCAGTTGAAAAAGATCGTAAGTTAAAAAGGCACCTCGCCACGTCGAGGTCACCTTACGACCTACTCTTCACCCGTTGAAGAAGATCGTAAGTAAAAAGGCACCTCGCCACGTCGAGGTCACCTTACGACCTACTCTTCACTACGCTGAAGAAGATCATAAGTACAAAAGGCACCTCGCCACGCTGAGGTCAAGTTACAACTTGCTCTTCACCATGTTGAAGAAGATCATAAAATCAGGGACCTAAGTCCTAGAACTAAAAAGCACCTCGCCACGTCGAGCACAAAAGACTTGCCACACCGAGCTAATCAAGTCTCGACACGTGCGAGCAAACCAAGTCTCGGTCAAACCGAGTATTTATGCAAGTATTCCCTGCCAAAATCAAATACCCAAGACACGTCTTCAAGTTCAAGACGAAAAACGCAAACTCTCGGCACAACAAAAGAGAATCACGAGCAAATACTACTCCTCACCCTCGAGATAAATCTCGAAGAGCAAGGAGTGGGGGGCTTCTGATGAGCATAAATACATACCCCCAAAAGTATACTCCCAAAAGGGTACCTCCAAAGACATATGGGCCAAGCCCATATATAATGTATAAGCCCAGCCCATTTAGGTAGTAACAAATCCCTATAAATAGGGGTCTTCTCGATGACCTAAGGGACTCTCTCTTCTCTCTCCTTACACACTTATACTTTCTCTGAGATACTGATTATCACACCGGAGAGTTTTGGCGGGGAAACTCCCCGCCCTCTCACGGTTGTTCACTTCTGCAGACAACACATAGCCGGATATCCTACCGAAAAGCTTCATCAACAATCCATGGTTCGAGCACAGATTCGATACCCCGGTACGCTTATTTTTTGGCATGATCAAGCAGGAAAAAGGGATTTTGATCACAGAAGAAGAAATGAGAAAACAGATAACTGTTACCAATTATAATCTTGGGCTGTGCATAATATGAAAAGTGTACACACTTGTTCTCGTTCATGGAAAATATTGATCCTAGTTGAACAAATAACGGTTGATTGGAATAAAAAAGAAAGAAAATAAAGTAGCAAAACACAAACATTGGCATTATTGTCATTCACATGCAAGAACAATGTCCAAAGGGTTCGGAGTTGCTCATTGTGTTTTTTTTTTTTAAAGGTTGGAGGGGACATAGACCTTACCCCAACCTTTATTATTATTATTTAATGCCTTGAAAGGCTACAATGACTCTATGATGCCTTTTGGTGTGGCTAGAACAAATTGATCAAACACCCGACCTCTTCGTGTACTAGGGTGGCTATGGTGTAGGGTTTGAACACTCAACCTCTCTGTTAAGATAATTGAGCAGTACTAAATGGGGCTTTGGTAAGGCTTGAACAACAACGGTGCCTCTGGCGAGGCTTGAACACTCGACAATTTTTAGTACCAGGGTGTCGTCTCTGGGGAGACTTAAACACTCAACCTCTCCGTTAAGAGAAGTGAGCGGTACCAGTTGAGCTAGAGCTCATTGGTAGCTCATTGTGTTGAAATGATAAAATTAAGAGATTTAGTAGTGTTTGGTTCTTCATAATTTACAGTAATCCTATTATACAAAAATTCAATTGCGTGCGTACTAGTTTTCAAAATCAGCAGAAAATTCGCAATCAACCAAATCCAACACTCAGCAGCTGGCTCAGTACTTTTCTCTATCAGTACCTCTGCAAATTATAAGGTTGTCTGGTATAACTCAGAGACATGAGTAACAGTAGGTGGTCTTTAATTGGTTCCTGGCGTTCCTGCGGAACACTTAGTTGCGGGCATTGCGCTCATTATCCTGAGCATTCGTTGAGCAGGAAGAGCTTCCAAAATTCTTGAAAACTGGTCCATTTTCTTCTTTTTGTCATTTCATCAAACACATTGAGTGCACTTTTCAGTTTTTATTTTTCATGTTTAGTAAGTTGAAATTAACATACAAATCTCATGCATTATTCATTATTCTCAAACACTAGGAACAAAAAACTAAGAAGAGTTTCAAAACGGAAGTATGTAATTCATGAAATTAAATGTGTAGCCCTAATCTATTACTCTCAAATTTTTGCTTCAAAGAATAACAATCAATTATAATAGATTAATTTTACCTTTAGTGTAATCTGATTGGGGTAGGTCAAGAATTCGTCCGGTGTACTCCCGAATGTTTTCGATAACCTATAAACAAACCTCCAGTTCAGTACTTCAAAAAAAAATTAAGAAACCTATATAAATTTGAAAGGAGAAGGAGGGAGGGACTTAAGATGGAGAAGCTTTTAGAACTTTTCTGGCAGAGGGGCGACAGTACTGATCGAGTGGTGAGTGGTGGAGTACCGGTGGTGACTTGTTGAGATACTGAGAGAGAGAGTGGGGTGAGTTGCGTTGTGAGTTGAGAGATGTCCAGAGAGAGTCTTACGATGAAGAACTGAAGGAGGGAGGGATTATGGTGGAGAATTGAAGGAGGCAGGGAATACGGTGAAGAACTGAAGGAGGGAAGGTCAAGAATACGTCGGTGTACTCCCGAATGTTTCCGATAATCTATAAACAAACCTCCAGTTCAGTACTTCAAAAGAAATTAAGAAACCTAGATAAATTTGAAAGGAGAAGGAGGGAGGGACTTACGATGGAGAAGATTTTGGAACTTTTCTGGCAGAAGGGCGACAGTACTGATCGAGTGGTGAGTGGTGGAGTACCGGTGGTGACTTGTTGAGATACTAAGAGAGAGTATGGTGAGTTGCGTTGAGTGTTGAGAGATGGCTAGAGAGAGTCTTACGGCGAAGAACTGAAGAGGGAAAGCTTATGGTGGAGAATTGAAGGAGGCAGGGATTACGATGAAGAACTGAGGGAGGGAATTTTGTGTAATAGCGTGAGCCGTGAGGGCTAGAGAAATTAGACCGCGCTAGGAAAATTATTTGGGGGGAATTTTAGCCGCTTTTTTTTCTTGCAGAATATAACAACGTTTATAAATAAAATGTTGTCAATACCATGGCTATAACAACATCTATATATAAAACGTTGTAATACTATGTCTCTAAGACAACAATTACGTCCCAAACGTTGTAAAATGAATTAAATACAACGTTTCCAAAAAAACATTGTGTAAAATTACAGTTCTACAGCAACGTTTATTTTCCAAACGTTGTCTTAAATGACCCAATTACAACGTTTTTTAAAAAACGTTGTCTAAAATGGCTCAATTACAACGTTTCTATAAAACGTTGTGTAAAATGACTCTAAGACAACATTTTTAAGAAAACGTTGTCTTTAAAACGTTGTGAAAGCCCAATTTTGTTTTAGTGTATCGATTTGAGAGATCATTGATGTGATTGAGTTACCACTTTCATAGACTCTTTGAAAATAGATTAGATCAAAATCATGTTCAATCAAAGATGGAGATTAGCACCGAATAATACATGTCTAAGCATTTTTATTTGTGTATGCTTTTGATTATATTAGCTAATTTATGATACATGGTTAGAATATGATGACTAATGCATCCACTAGTATATAATATTACTTAATTCAAATTTGTTTATGTTAACACTTAGATTTTTTTCAATTTAACAAGCACTATGTGGATTTTTATTCTTACTCACAAAAACTTGTTACTTCATCTTGTTCATCAAAACATTCAATATTTCTCCTTGGAATTGGTAATAGTATATCCTCTGAAACTTGAATACTTCTAATAGCAATCAATGGAACATATATAAAAATTGGGTATACTACACTTCCCTTTTCCTTGTAATTTACTATTAAGCCTTAAAGATATATACACCAAGTTATTTCTCTATGTTTGTCTTTAATTTGTAGTCATATCATTCTTTGTATAGGTAGTTTAAAGATAGAATAATGCTAGAGCAACAGAATTGATAAACAAATTTGGTTTACAGCAACCATTAAAGTCTTGAACTGTACAACTATTGATGCATTATAGGTTGTACTATACAACATTTCAATTATTGTTGTAAACCAAATATGTAGATCAATTCTGATGGAGATCAAGGACCACGACCCAATATTCAAAGAGATCTGATGACGATAACCGGAGGTCCAATGACAAGAGCGCGGATCAAGAAAGTTCGGGAAGCTCTAATGACCCTCGTGCACTCAATCAAGGCCAACACGACTCAAAACAGTGAAGGACGGGTCGTATGTGTGTTGGAGGGTCGTTTGTATGAAGAATGAAGATTCTGGCCACAGAGCGATCGCTCTGTATCTTCTAAAGCGATCGCCTTGGTTTCTGCTTACCAAGCGATCGCCCTGTCTCAAGAGGAAAGCAATCGCCTTGTGTACTGCTTGAAGGGCGATTGCCCTGGATCACTACAAGGCGATCGCCTTGTAGCCAGTTTGTCTGGAACGCGTTTATTTGACGTCTATTCATGAGTTTTGGTAACTTTAGGATATTTTAGGTATTTTTATTTCCTAATAAACGTTTCCTAGGTTTAGTTGGATTGTTAGGCCTATATAAAGGCTTCTTTTTCATTGTAAAACTTCATCTTTGATTATTATTAAATTGAATTGAGTTTTCACAATATTGTGATCCTTTGAGAGATTTCTTGGATTAGAATTCTCAACCCTTGAACTTATCAAGTTTGTTGAGCTGCAGGCTTGTGGCATTCCGTGATCTTGGTTCCTAATCAATTGCAATTAGTGGGTTAAGGTTGCACCCCAAGGTTCTAGGGATTAAATCTGCCCTAGGGTTGAGGGAAGCTCCCTATCTTCATTTCAAATTCGTTGTTTTCTGTTTTAATCCGCGTTTTTGGTTGGTTCCGCTTTGTCCCGATCTTGGAATCACATCAATTGGTATCAGAGCAACAAAGAGGTAACCAACATTTTCATTCTAGCGTTCTTCATAAACTTTGTTTTCATCTTTCCTATATTTCGTTGGATTCATAGTTTTCTTCTTTCCTTCAAAAGTTTTCGAAAATCTTGTTTCTTTTTATTTCTTTCCAAACCCTAGTTAAAAAAAAAAAAATTTATTGCTCCAAAGAAAATTCCTTGAATCAAGAAAATTTAAACTTGATCAAGAAGTTGCAAAAGTAAAAAAAAAAAAAATTTGAAGGAGCCGAAAATTGTGGATAAAATTAGGGTTTTGGAAAATTGCTTCAAAATTGTCACTTGCACTAAAGTGGTAGTGCTAGAGATACTTGTCCATCAAATCTTTCCAACATCCATTAAAATTCATTCTTTTCCTGCTTTCATTGTGAAATTGCATCTCACGTTGAAATTTTGCCAAAGAAATCTAAACCCTAAATTGCATTGTTTTCGTTCCAACTCATAAACGTTTTCAAAACTTCCACTCCATATTGATAATTTCGTGGGTAAAAGAATTTCTCCAAGAAATTAGAGTGTGTGAGTGAGTCAAGAGTGATACACGAGCGAATTGTGAGTAGTGTGCGTTTGTCTCAACATGTCGCAAGAAAATAATGAGGTGTCGTTGCCTAGGGGTAATGGAGGGGTAGCTAGAAAAGGTCCGGAGGATCCTAATGAACGTATGTTGATGATGATGGAAGATATTACTCGGCGTTTGGCTAGATTGGAAGCGAGAGGTGAGGCGCAACATCAGGAGAATCCACCTCGATTCCAACCGAGGAGGGGGAGGTACGTGGATGATGAGGATGAATGGGTAGAAGAAGATGATCGGAGACGAGATAGGATGGGAGGAGAGAGGATGAATAATCCACGACAAGAAAGAGGGATTTCAAACATCAAAATGAAAGTTCCTCCTTTCAAGGGCAAAGCTGATCCAGAAGAATATTTGGAGTGGGTTAGGAAGGTTGAGGTGTTATTCGGTTGTAACAATTATACGGAAGCTCAAAAAGTCAAACTTGCTTCTTTGGAGTTTACCGAATATGCTAGTGTGTGGTGGCAACAGCAAGTACTCAACCGTAGGAGGATTGGTGAGGGCCGCATTAACACGTGGGAAGAAATGAAACGTGTTATGCATAAAAGGTTTGTCCCAAGCTACCACCATCGGGATTTGTTGAGGAAAGTTCAAAACTTGACCCAAGGAAGCAAATCGGTGGAAGAATATCATAGGGAGATGGAGATGGCTCTCACTCAAGCCAACATTGTTGAGGATGATGAAGCAATGATCTCTAGGTTCATCAATGGCCTAAATAGAGAAATTGCGAATGTAGTCGAGTTGAGGGAGTATGAGGAGATGGAGGAAGTTGTCCATGCCGCCGTCAAGGTAGAACGACAACTTAAGAGGAGGGGTACCTTTACTCGAGGAATTAATTCTTCTTCATCTTTTCAAGCCCCTAATAAACCCAAAGTTGAAGGCAATAAGAACCCGAGTATTACACCGGCCAAAGCTTATGGGGAGACTTCAAGGGGTAAGGAGGTCGACAAGGGAAAGGGGGTGGAAACTAATACCCTCAAGTCAAGGGAGATTGTCTGTTTTAGATGCAATGGGAGGGGTCACATAGCATCTCAATGTCCCAACAAACGAGTGGTCTACATTCACAATGGGGAGTATTATTCCGAGGATGACAAAGAAGAAGAAGAAGAGAAAGAAGATGGTGGGGATGATGAAGTGGCCGAAGCCGCATGGGGAGAGGCCCTTGTAATTAAAAAGGTGCTTAACATGCAAGTGAAGGAAGAGTATGACCAACAGAGAGAGCATATCTTTCATTCTCGTTGTTTCATCCAAGGGAAGGTATGTGATCTTATTATTGATAGTGGTAGTTGCACCAATGTTGTTAGCACTGAGGTAATTGACAAATTGAAAATTCCTGTTATAAAAAATCCTCAACCTTATAAACTGCAATGGCTTAATGATGACTGTGGGGAACTTAAAGTAACAAAGCAAGCCTTGATCACCTTCTCTATAGGGAGATATAAGGATGAAGTGATGTGTGATGTAGTCCCTATGCAAGTGGGGCATATCCTTTTGGGAAGGCCGTGGCAGTTTGATAGACATGTGATGCATGATGGTTTCCTCAACCAATACACTGTGAAGCATAATGGCAAAACTACTATACTTGTTTCGTTGACTCCTCAACAAGTATATGAGTTTAAGATACAACAAGCCAAGAAGCGTGAGGAAAGTGAGGTTGAGAGGAAAAACAAAGAGAGTGGTGGAAAGGAAGTGAGAGAAAACCCGAGTGTAGAGAAAAAAATTGAGAGTGGTAAAAGCACGAGGGTGGAAACACGAGTGTTTGAGGAAAAAAAGAAATAGTCGAAAAGCCGAGGGGCAAAGATAGGGTGAGACAAAATTTTTATGCCAAACCTAGTGAGATTGTGAGAATAAACAAAGTGTGATAGTTCTTGTGTATAAGGAGAGTTACCTTACTACTAACGAATTATCCAAAACTGTATCTCCTTCGGTTTTGTCTCTTCTACAGGAATACGAAGATGTCTTTCCCAACGACGAACCAAGTGGCTTGCCACCTTTCCAAGGGATCGAACATCAAATTGATTTCATGCCCGGCGCCACTTTGCCAAATAGGCCAGCCTATAGGGCTAATCCGGAGGAAATAAAGGAAATTCAAAGGCAAGTAAAAGAACTCCTCAAGAATGGTAAGGTAAGAGAATCTCTAAGTCCTTGTGCAGTTCCTGTAATAGTGGTACCTAAGAAAAATGGAGAGTGGAGGATGTGTACGGATTGTAGGGCCATTAATCAAATTACAATCAAGTATCGTTATCCTATCCCTAGATTAGATGACATGCTTGATGAATTACATGGTGCTATAATTTTTACAAAAATTGACCTCAAAAGTGGGTATCACCAAATTAGAATTAGAGAAGGAGATGAATGGAAAACTGCTTTCAAAACCAAGTTTGGATTGTATGAGTGGTTGGTGATGCCATTTGGTTTAACCAATGCACCTAGCACATTTACGAGATTGATGAATCATGTTCTTAGGGAATTCTTTGGAAAGTTTGTTGTTGTCTACTTTGATGACATCTTAATTTATAGTAGGAACATGGAAGAACATTTAGTGCATCTACGTGCTGTATTAGATACTTTGCGTGAGCACTCATTATATGCTAATCTCAAAAAGTGTAACTTTTGCTGGGATAGATTCGTTTTCCTTGGTTTTGTGGTAAGTGCTGCAGGTGTTGAAGTTGATGAAGAAAAAGTCAAGGCAATCAAGGATTGGCCAAATCCTACCAATGCTAGTGAAATGCGGAGTTTTCATGGGTTGGCCAGTTTTTATCGAAGGTTCTTCAAGGATTTCAGCATTATAGCCGCACCTTTGAATGAGTTAGTGAAAAAGGAGGTAAGGTTTCATTGGGGCGTACAACAACAAGCCGCCTTTGATCTGTTAAAGAAAAAATTAATTTCTGCTCCTATTCTTGCTCTACCAAACTTTGATAAAACTTTTGAGTTAGAATGTGATGCTTCAGGGGTGGGAATTGGTGGTGTGTTGAACCAAGAGGGTAGACCAATTGCATACTTTAGTAAAAAATTAAATGGTGCATCATTGAACTATTCTACCTATGATAAGGAGTTATATGCATTGGTGAGGTCCCTACGGACTTGGGAACATTATCTTAGGCCTCGAGAGTTTGTGATACATACGGATCATGAATCCATCAAGTACTTGAAAGGCCAAGGTAAATTGAATAAAAGGCATGTTAGATGGGTAGAATTCATTGAGTCTTTTCCTTATGTGATTAAGTATAAGAAGGGTAAGGATAACATAGTGGCTGATGCATTGTCTCGTAGACATTCTTTAATCACTACCTTGCACTCTCGATTACTTGGTTTTGCCCTCATCAAGGAATTGTATGCTAATGATCCTGATTTTGTCTCTATCTTCAGAGATTGTGAGACAAGTGTTTATGGTAAGTTTTATAGACATGAAGGGTATCTTTTAAAGAAAACAAGCTGTATCCCTAGATGTTCTATACGTGAATTACTTGTTCGTGAGGCTCATGGTGGAGGTCTCATGGGGCATTTTGGTGTGCTTAAAACTTTGGAAACTTTAAAGGAACACTTCTTTTGGCCTAAAATGAAATCTGATGTTATTTCTATTTGTGCCAAATGCATAACTTGTAAGCATGCTAAATCACGTGTGGAACCTCATGGGTTGTACACTCCTTTGCCTATTCCTGATTCTCCTTGGACCGACATCTCTATGGACTTCGTTCTTGGATTGCCTAGATCTAAACATGGCCATGATTCTGTGTTTGTGGTAGTTGATAGGTTTTCAAAGATGGCACATTTTATTGCTTGTCATAAAACTGATGATGCTAGTTACATAGCAGATTTGTTTTTCAAGGAAATTGTGCGTCTACATGGTATGCCACGAACCATTGTTAGTGATAGAGATGCCAAGTTTGTGAGTAATTTTTGGCGTGTGTTATGGAATAAATTGGGTACAAAACTCTTGTTTTCAACTTCTTATCACCCACAGACCGATGGTCAAACTGAGGTGGTCAATCGAGTTTTGTCTCAATTATTGAGGGTTGTGTTGCATAAAAATCTTAAATCTTGGGAAGAAAGTTTGCCCTTTGTTGAATTTGCTTACAATCGTTCGTGCATACCGCTACTAACTACTCTCCTTTTGAAGTGGTATATGGACTCAATCCTTTAAGTCCACTTGATCTTCTTCCTATACTAGTTGAGGAACATGCTAGTATGGATGGTAAGCACAAAGCGGAGGTGATTCAAAACTGCATGAGCAAGTCAAGATGAATATTGAAAACGTCTCGCTCGTATGTGAAGCAAGCCAACAAGGGACGGAAACAAGTTGTCTTTGAGCCCGGTGATTGGGTGTGGCTTCACTTGAGGAAGGAACGGTTTCCCATGAAGCGTCGATCTAAATTGCATCCTAGGGGAGATGGTCCTTTTCAAGTTCTTGAAAGGCTCAATGACAACGCATACAAGCTTGACCTACCAAGTGAGTATAGTGTCCATGCAACATTCAATGTCACTGATCTTTCTCCTTTTGATATAGGTGATGATTCGAGGACGAATCCTTTTGAGGAGGGAGGGAGTGATGGAGATCAAGGACCACGACCCAATATTCAAAGAGATCCGATGACGATAACCAGAGGTCCAATGACAAGAGCGCGGATCAAGAAAGTTCGGGAAGCTTTCATGACGCTCGTGCACTCAATCAAGGCCAACACGACTCAAAACAGTGAAGGACGGGTCGTATGTGTGTTGGAGGGTCATTTGTATGAAGAATGAAGATTCTGGCCACAGAGCGATCGCTCTGTATCTTCTAAAGCGATCGCCTTGGTTTCTGCTTACCAAGCGATCGCCCTGTCTCAAGAGGAAAGCGATCGCCTTGTGTACTGCTTGAAGGGCGATCGCCCTGGATCGCTACAAGGCGATCGTCTTGTAGCCAGTTTGTCTGGAACGCGTTTATTTGACGTCTATTCATGAGTTTTGGTAACTTTAGGATATTTTAGGTATTTTTATTTCCTAATAAAAGTTTCCTAGGTTTAGTTGGATTGTTAGGCCTATATAAAGGCTTCTTTTTCATTGTAAAACTTCATCTTTGATTATTATTAAATTGAATTGAGTTTTCACAATATTGTGATCCTTTGAGAGATTTCTTGGATTAGAATTCTCAACCCTTGAACTTATCAAGTTTGTTGAGCTGCAGGCTTGTGGCGTTCCGTGATCTTGGTTCCTAATCAATTGCGATTAGTGGGTTAAGGTTGCACCCCAAGGTTCTAGGGAATAAATCTACCCTAGGGTTGAGGGAAGCTCCCTATCTTCGTTTCAAATTCGTTGTTTTCTGTTTTAATCCGCATTTTTGGTTGGTTCCGCTTTGTCCCGATCTTGGAATCACATCAAATTCTGTTGCTTTATCATTTTTCTTAAATATATGCTACTAGATGCTAGGTAGAAACTAATCAGTTAACTCTTAAAATCACTCCATGTTACTATTAATTGCACTTGATCCAATTAATGTTATCAATCATATGTCATAGCATCTCAAAAAACTTGTAAAGCATGTGAAAGCAACAAAATTAATTGTTCAAAGGATTAAAAGTGGAAGATATCCTTCAAAACAACATAAACCAAAATAAAAACTAAAACAAAGACAAAGTAGAATGATAGTAATACACCTCATAGAATATTACTCAAATGATTATACTTTGGCATGTTGATGTTGTAGCCTTTCATTGATAAAAATAGACAAGACATTTTAATTTTCATTCTATAATCACGTATTTTTTCTAACTTAATCTTTTTTTAATTTGTAGGTAAATACAATAAGTAATTTTAGCAATCTGATTGTAAAGCCATAACAACATCGTGCACGTCATTTGTACTCATGCCCACTACCCATTTTAAAAGTTATTGTACGCTTGATCTTGAGTCGTTTCCTCACTAAACTCTTCATCCTTTTACGAGTATTATTCTTTCAAGTTTTTATTTATGTTGCTTTAGAATATTATATCAAATTTAAACATATAATTTCATTACATATAGACAACAAGGGCTAGAACATTTTTAAATTCTTGCACGATTTCCTATGTCAGGAGCCAAGAGAGTGATCTAGTGATGCCGCAAGGAATCTCACGTCTCTGGGCTGGATGCTTGTCCGTTAGGATATCTCGGGCTTAGTATGATCTGTTTAACAAAAGAAGCAAACACTAGGTGAATGCAGGGGCTGACCCTGCTAAGACACTCCGGTGTGAGAGTAAGTTGCAAGCTCAAATCACAATCTAGCAGAGTGTAAGCTCAAGTCTTAGTATGCGTACCTTTGCTTGGAAGGAGTCCAAGGCTTTTATAGGTCTGTTCTTCTATGATGTAACGTCCATTCATAATTACCCAGGCGTGGGTATGAATGCTGGTGTAATGAGTATAACTGCCAGGAGTAATGGGCGTAACCGTCGGGCTCAACTGTCCCCGTACGTTACGCCACGTCCTTATCTCAGGCGTTATACAACATATCCTGCTCGCTGGATCCTGGTCGAGGACTCAGATCATTGACTTCTGAGTTCTGCTCGCATATGACCAGGTTGGTAAGCTGCTCGGTTGCTCCATGTCTGCTCGCTGCTTGATGGGCCTAGACCCATATTATATCTCAGGCTTGGACCTTGGACCCAAAGTTTGGGCCTGGCTCTTCAGTGGCCCCCTGCTTTCTGCTCGCGGAGTATTCATGCTCGCTGCAGGAAGCATTGCTCGTTGCCTTTGCCATGCTAAGTGAAGCTGAACGTATGGTCCGTGATTGCCACTCGCTGGGATCGCCTTGAGAAGCTGCCCAGGCGCGCGTGTTCGTGGAAGACAGCTGGTCACGACGCTTGGGTTCTCGTGTGATGGAGGCGGCGCGCCTTCCCGAGGCGTTATCATGACCTACAGCCGTAGGCCCATGGGCTACCTCCGTAGGCCTGCAGTCCTTCCCTGACGGTTGGATGACGTCGGCCTCTAGGGTATAAATACAAGTTCCCTGGTTTGAGAAATCACTTTTACACATTTTGAATTTCAAAACTCCTTGCAAACTCCAGAGCTTCTCTCTCTTCTCATTGCGTCGCCGCTGTCGAAATCATTTCCAGTGTCTGTTGCCGCTGCAATCACCGGTTTACTTACCATCTTTACTCGATTTCTCAAGCTCTTCAACTCGCGCGCAACCATGTCTCGCAGTAAGTTATTCTCCTTTTTGATTTTATTATTTGCTGTACATTTTGTGTTTTTCTCCTTTTTCTACCGCTCAATAGAAGGAATCCCCCCTTTTTAGTCTGGATCGAGGAACCTAGGGTTTATCTCTGACCGCTAGAACCCCATCCCTTTAGTCTGTCCGTAGACCTAGAAATTTCCCTTTGGTTCCCTTGATTCTGTACAGACTGTAACCTGTCTTCCTCCTCGATCCTTGTAGGTTCTGACTCCCCCCGTAGATTACGCGATGAAGCCACCGACTCCGAGGCCACCAATTCGCAAGAAGCCTATGATTATGATCGTGGTCATGCAGCGAGCACCAGCTCCAGCCCGTCATCGTCTTCCTCTTCGACCAGCACAAGCTCAACTGATAGTGATGATGACCTCATTGTCACGAAAGTGGTCTCTCGTACCACAACCCATGACCTGGACGAAGTTGTGGGAACGAGCTCACCAAAGCCTACCCCTTCTGCTCGTCCTGCCCGTGGTGGACACCAGGCCTCTCGTCGAGCATCTTCTCCAGACCACTGGAAATCCTTCAACGACGACGAGAAAACCCAGAACTGGTTCTCCTCCTTGGGAATCAATTCCACCAACTACCGGGTGACCGTCATGAACCCTGAGGTTGACCCTTCTGAATACCGAGCTCAGGGCGAGAAAATGGTATTCTTTTATGATTACTTCAAGGTTGGGATGCGCCTACCTCTCGACCCCTTCCTCGTCGAATTCCTAACCTTGGCCCAAGCCGCTCCCTGCGATCTTATGCTCAACACCGTTAGGATTCTAGTATCCTTTACTGTTACCTGCCGCCTGCTCGGCTACGAGCCTTGCCTGCTCCTACTCAGAAAGTTATACCAATTTTCCACTGATAAGAGCTCAGGCCGAATCTCT
Source organism: Platycodon grandiflorus (assembly GCA_016624345.1). Classification (NCBI taxonomy): domain Eukaryota; kingdom Viridiplantae; phylum Streptophyta; class Magnoliopsida; order Asterales; family Campanulaceae; genus Platycodon; species Platycodon grandiflorus. The sequence goes on from CM028362.1 coordinate 39,235,856, forward strand.
GGCCGCAGCAAGCCTGGGGCACTCAAACTGTTTTCCCCCTTCCCGAATAAAACTGACAAGTGGGACTGCAAGCCTCTCTTGGTCGAATCTCGAGCAGGATGGCCGTTTCCTCCTCCCTCCACTCATATCAAGGTGCCTACCTACAATCGGGATGCCTTTACCTCCGGTGAGAGTCGTCTGATGGACGCACTGAAGACTGCTCTCGGTGCCCGTGACCGCGACCAGGATTGGTTTTTTGACTGGAAGCCTCTGGTCACGGAGCATTACTTCCTGAGGCTCGCCGGCATTCTGAGCACAGAGGTGGAGGGGGTTATTCCACGAGTTACCATGGTCGAAGAACGACCTCACCGCCCGGGGCCGTCATCAAGGTAACGTTTCCCGAGTGAATGTCAAGCTGTAAAGACACGGGAACCAACCGCCCCTTCACCCTCCGGGTTGGCCCTTACACCTTTAACACTTCTCACACTTTATACTTGAATACTGACCAATTTTCCTTTGCCCTGCAGAGATGATGAACATTGATGTCCTGGAGAAGGCCAAGAATGCTCGTAAGAAGGACAGCGCCGATCGTCAGCGCGAGCTCAGCCGCCAAGATCCAGAAAATCTCCCCAAAGTGCCTACGGCACCCCCAAGGAAGGAGCTCCTCCTCTCGCTAAGGCTGTGCAAGGCGCCTAGCCAGGTCCCGCCGGCCCTCTTGTTCATGTCCGAAATCTCCCCGCAAGGAGATGTCCCCCTCGATCGCACCGCTTCTCCGGATACCCAAGTATTATCCAGCCGGAAGAGGGGTGCTGAGGCGGGCTCCCAATCTGATCGCTCGGTGCGGTCTCGCGGCCAAGAGGCCGGAAGCAGCCAGGGGCGCCCTACATCCGCCCCAATTACCCCAACTACTGCTCGTCAACCTTCCTGGCGGCAGGAAGGTTTTACTATGCCCAAGGACCGTGCAGGCTGCGAGCGGTTGATGAATGAACTGGCCGATGTGCCAAGAATTTCGGGCATCGATCTGAAGGCCCGAGGGCACCCTGTCGCCTTGGTAGGGCAAGGGGTTTTGAAGAGGATTGTGCACTCTGGGGTGTACAAGGAGTGTGAAGAATCGACGAGCACCCTGATCGGTGATGGGGGCATGGCCATGTGCGAGGTAACCCCTTGTGTAAAAATTCTTTTACTTTGACTTATCTCTTCATGCTCTAACTTCTGCCATATGCCTCAGATTGCGACCAAATACCTCAAGCTGGCCACGCGTGCTGCCGATGGAGCCAGGGCTTCTGCTGCCCTGAGCGAAGATCTGAAGACAGCCAACCTCCTCCTGGCTGAAAAAGATTCCGAGCTTCAGGCCAAAGACAAAGAAGTGCTTGATCGCACCAGCGACGTCTCCAAGCTCGAGGTTGAAAAGCTGGCCCTTATCCGAAAGCTCGATACGGCCAGGGTCAACGAGGAGTCCCTGAACTCCCGAATCTCCCAGCTGGAGGCTCAAGCAAAGTGAAGCCGAGAAGACTGCTCTTAAAGAGGAGGTTGAACGTCGACCGCCCAGAGCTCCCAAGTAAGCGATGTTCAGAAGGAGGAAATCATTCAAGCTTTCATGGACTCTGATGAGTATGGTCAGGGTATGCGGCCATACTATAGGCAAGGGCTCGAGCACACCTTGAGGATGGCAGCGGGCAGCGGTCACCCTGGCCTTACTATCGACCTGTTAGCTGAATGGGGTGCTGCTGAGCACTATGGTCAGGATGCTCGTCGCGGCCATGCCTGGGTCCCCTTCACGGCTGACGAGCTGGAACTTATCAAAGAGAGTGATCGGGAGAAGGGTTTGAAACCGGTCCCCTCCACCCGCCTGGACGTTAATGTCAAGAGCGTGTTGGAGGCACTTAAGGAGAAAAGACTAGTGAAGCCGACCGAGCCCAACGGCGGATGCCCAAGATCCCCCTCCCGCCTCCTAAATGTAGCTCTTGAGCAAGTGCCCTCTCGGCTGTGAGCCAGTGTCTTTTGTATTAATATTTTGTAACTATTATTTTCAATGTTATAAAAACTTTGTCTTTCTCCACTCCTTATGCTTCCTGCAATGCTAATGCCATTATGTGTCATATGCTCGCTAACTAAGCAAACAACATTAAATATTGACTAAGTCACCTGCTCGACCCACCGAGCAATAAGCAACATGACAATAACCAGCCTTGAGATTAACTAAATTACTTGGTCGCTCTCGATCACCAAGTAACATCAAACGTTAATCAAGGATAACCTTCAAACCAGGGTGCACTTATCAATACTCAAGAAATTAACTAAATCATGTGCTCTTTCCACGAGCAAACAATGATTTCAAACATTAACTTAATGAGTGTGCTCATCCCAAAGGTTAAACAAACACAAGTCTTTTAGATTAGGCATACTATGAGGTCGCTTCACATACCTCATAATGAAAGATTTCCCAACCAAGACTCTGCTCGTTCCGTGAGCCACTCTTATTTTCCACAAAGAGCACATTCTTATATCACAAATGATTCTCATTAAACTTTGAAAACCAATCTTTCATTAAGCAAGAATGTCAACAAGCAACTTTACTGATAATACTTTTTGAGGTGATCCGCATGCCACGGATGCTTTAACAATGTTCCATCCTGAGCTTGTAACCTATAAGTACCCTCCTTGACGACCTGAACAACCTTGTAAGGCCCTTCCCAGTTCGGTGATAATTTTCCTCGTTCCAACCTTTGCCCAGTTGCCTCAATCTTCCTTAGGACTAAATCCCCGACCTGAAATGCCCGCTTACGCACCCTCTTATCATGATGCATTTTTGCTCGCTGTTTATAATTCACCATTTTCATTCGGGCCTCTACTCTCCTTTCTTCCAATAAGTCCAGGTCCTCTTGACGAGCAGTAATGTTATGCCCTTCATCATAATGTGACACCCTTAAGCTAGGCAGAGCCATTTCAACTGGTGCCATGGCTTCCGACCCATAAGTCAGGGCAAAAGGTGTCTCCCCAGTTGGCCCCCTGACTGTTGTCCTGACTGCCCAAAGTGCTGACTGTAACTCGTCTAGCCATCTTCCTGCTCGACCTTCCAAGTTTCTCTTGAGAGCATGCAATACGCGTTTATTAGCGGCCTCAGCCTGCCCGTTCCCCTGAGGATAAGCTACTGAGGACTTCCAATGTTTGATATGCAAATTGGCACAAGCCTCAGGAAATCGGTCAGGAAACTGAGTGCCATTATCAGAAACAATTGCTCGCGGGACCCCAAAACGACACCAGATGTAGTCATGTACGAAGTTGATGGCATTCTCCTCGGTAATGTTCGCGAGGTTTCGCTTCCACCCACTTGGTGAAGTAATCAATTGCCACGATTACATACTTGCAATTTCCCTTCGTGGGAAATGGTCCAATAAGATCTATCCCACATATCAAACGGCCAGGATGCCACTACTAGACTCTCGCTCGGTAGAAGGCACCCCGGGTATATCTCAAATCGCCGACACTTGTCACATTTCTTCACATAGTTTTCAGCATCCCTTCTCGTAGTCAACCAATAGTACCCCAAAGTCAATATCTTGTCGCCGAGTCCTTGCCCCGGGTGTCCACCACAAACTCCTCATGGACCTCTCGCTAGCACTTCTCGGTCCTGGGTCGCACGCATCGTAACAATGGCTTCGAGAAAGACCTTCTGCATTCCTCCTACCACCGTGTAGCGAGCACCGCTTCGAATGACTCTAGCCTCGATCTTTGTCTTCAGCAAGAAACCTTGCTCAATGTACTCCCGTATCTCATCGATCCAACACCTCTGCCAACTCAATGTCCATCACCTTTTCTCGAAATTGCCGGCAATCCAGTATTCTACCACGTTGCCGGACTCAACTCTTGAATATCCTCGTGGCCATCTTAGATAGGAAATCGCCCGCATATTATCTCGCCCGATCAACCCGTATACTCCCAAAATGCTAACCTAGCCAACAACTCCTTCACCAACTCGCAAGACTTAGCCAAAGTAGGATGATTCACACCATACTCCTCGAACTTGATTAACCACCAGGGAATCACTGTATAACCAAAGCAATCACACCCATGTCCGCTAACTCCAAACCGCGACCGGGCCTCATACTCACTGATTGTTGGAAGCGGAAACTTAAATCGTAAAGCGACCTCGAATTCCTTCGGTCGGCGGAGATACGAGCAAAACCCCGCGCCACTTCCATCCTTACTTGCGCCCCATCTACGAACAATGCCAACAATCGTGGGTCGTGCGCACGAGAGGCCGTGCTGGCCTCCGAATGCTCACCTCGGTACTTTATCTTTTGCCTCAAAAGTTGTTTCTACCAGAAAGTCTGCCAAGGCCTGAGCCTTGATCGCCCTCCGAGGCTGGTAGTCAATGTGAAACTCTGTCAACTCAATTGACCATGCCAACAACCTGCCCGAGGAATCTGGTTTGTGCAAGATTTTTCGAAGAGGTTGGTCAGAGTACACAACAATCTCGTGTGCAGAAAAATAAGCTCGCAGTTTTCGAGCTGAGACAACAAGCGAGTAAGCTAACTTTTCTGCATTAAAATAACGAGCTTCAACCGGAGTCAAAGCCTTTGATACATAGTACATCGGTTTTTGGCTTCCACCTCTTCCCTAACCAATGCGGCCACACTGATCGGTGGCCGCGGATAAACATACAAACACTCTCCTACCACAGACTACTCAAGAGAGGAGGTGCACCCAAGTAATCCTTTAGGCTGGAAAGCTTCCGAGCATTCAGCCGTCCACTCAAAGCTCTTGTTACCCCGCAAGATCTTGAAGAATGGCAGCACTTCTCGGGATCGGAGATGAACCGACCAAGGGCGATGATTCGACCATTCAAACCGTACTTCCTTAATGCAAGTCGGCTCCTTCATATCCATTAGAGCTTTGATCTTCTCTGGATTTGCCTCTATTCCCCTTTCGTTCACCATGAATCCGAGGAACTTGCCCGCTGTACTCCAAAAACACACTTGTTGGGATTCGCCTTCATGTTGTGCTTCCGCAAGTTGTTAAATGTCTCCTCCAAATCGGATATATGGTCGCGGCCCTTGGTTTTGACCACCATGTCGTCCACATAAGCCTCCACGTTCGCCTCATGTGGTGCAAACACCTTGTTCACCATTCTCGGTACGTGGCCCCCGCATTCTTCACCCAAGGGCATCATCTTATAACAATACAAAGCCCTGCTGCTCGGAAAGCCTGCCAATGGCTTATCTCGCCGTCCATCCCGACCCGATGATAACCCGAGTAGGCATCCATGAAGCTCAACATTTCGAAACCAAGAATGGCATCCACCAAGACATCAATCCTTGGTAATGGGTAACAATCCTTCGGGCAAGCTTTATTCGGTCGTTGAAATCTACACACATCCTCCACTTGCCATTGCTTTTTTAACCATTACCACATTTGCCAACCAGGTCGGGTAATAAATTTCCTCAATGATGTCCGCAATGAGTAGCTTTTCAACCTCCACCCGGATGGCTTTTTCCTTCTCTCGTAGTCGTCTTGGCCGCTGTATTGGCTTGAAATCCGTGCTCGCATTCAGCTTGTGCAATGCTACCTCCGGATTGACACCCCTCATATCCTCCACAGTCCAAGCAAACACATCCAAACTCTGACGAAGGAAGGCTATCAACCTTTCCCGGCCCTCCGGTGTTGTTCCCCTGCCCACCTTGATCTTCTGCTCGGGATAGGCAGGATTTATGATGACCTCCTCCAGGTCACCGTGAGGCTGAAAATCTGGAGCTTCCCTAACTTGAAGAGTCTCGATCTCCAACTGTGATTGTGGAGTATCCAAGCTGCTGCCGCTCTGCACTCACCATCTCCTCATCCCCATCAACGGCCAAAATCATGCTCATGTCCATGGAAGTCGTGATGTGAGTTTCTCCTTTTCGGCCATCGTGACGGTCCGTTCGGAGTGTTGATTGTCAACTTTCCCTAGTCTTGTGAGTTTCCTCCGAAACTTCATCACTGTTGCCTACTTCTCGGCTCGCCGACACCCCCGCGATCGAAACTTCACCCTCTGGTGAGGTACCGATGCCACGAGCTGAAACTTTACCATCGCGGGGACGCCCAGAATTGCGTTGAAGGGCGAGCTCGGGTCGATCACTAAGAATAAGACTTTCTCCATCCCGGACTGCTCCTCACCCGATCACTTCCAACTCAATGGTCCCCTTGACAGCCACCTTGTGGTTAGTAAATCCTTCCAGGCATCCTTTATACGGCTTCAAGTCCTTGTCAGGATATCCCAGATTCTTGAAGCACTTATAATACAAGACATCCCTGGAAGCTCCTGTGTCAATCAACACCCGGCCACATCCCAATAATCAATGCAGGCCTCAACCACCAAATTCGCTCGGAAGCCGCTTGCCTATTGCCGGCTCGCTCTGGTGAGCTGTATAGTCTCCTCGTCGGCCCCACACCGCCGGCACATAGGGCGGCTTGTTCAAGGTGTAAATCGAGATTTTAGCGATGTAGGCTAGGCTCCTCCTCCAATATAACATTCAACCGACCTCGTCGCTCAACATTACCCCTCTTCGGAGGTTCCTCCCTAGGCTCCCGATCATCCTTGCGATCCCTATTCTCTGGTCGCATACGAAAGCGATCTAGCCTCCCTTGGTTTAGCAATCTCTGAATTTCCCTCTTCAGCTGCATGCAATCCTCCGTGCCATGCCCTATATCATTATGGTAAGCACACCGCTGTCCGATCCTGCGGGCTTGAATGCCGGTCAACGGATCTGCAGTGGCAACTCGGCACGGATTTCATTCATAATAGCCTCCCGAGTAGTGTTGAGAGGATCAAAATCCATGCGATCACTCGCCCGGCGCGATTTCTTCGCCAACCCTTGCCCGTTGACGACCCATTCTTGCTCGCAGCATCCTTACCATCATCCTTTTATCGTCTTCTTATCTTTCTTTTAGACCCTTCGGCGTCCTCCTCGAATGTAACACACCAACTCGGGCGCGAGAAAACATCTCCGCCGGTTCAACGGTTCCCTCATGCGAACTCGGCCTTCACCCGTTCTGCTCATGCCTCCAATAAAACACATCGTGACCTCCTATCGGTCAGTCATCAACCTTCTCAAGCATCTTCGGAACCGCTCCGGTATTTCCCAACCGTCTCGCCATCCCGTTGTCGATCCGCAAAGGTCCATTCTAGCCTTGGGCGTAACCCCGCCATTGCAAACTCGACTAGAAACTTACTCCGCAATCCGACCGCCGGTGATCGATGCGCGAGGAAGTTTCCTATACCACGCCACCGCTTTGCCCTGGAGCGTACTAACGAGCTTTGCACTTCGCGGCGGATCCTTGGTAACCATATTGATCGGTTCTCGAATCCTGCAAGTGATCACGAGCATTCGTCTTCCACGAATACTTGTCAAACCGCAGCAATGGAACATCTCGGATCGGTAGGTGCGGCCACAATCCACCGCCAGGGTCTTTCTCCTCTCCGGGATCACGTATCCAGGTCGGTGCGACCGGCCTCCAGGGCCTCAAGCGCAATTGCATCTCTTTCATCGCTTCATCGGGCTCATGCGTTGAACGCGCAGCCCGACAGCACGCTCAGCCGATGACTTCTCCTTGGGACGAAGAGTGATGGTCCGACCTACGCCACAGGGACCTCCTCTTAGGTGAGGCGTGCGCCTATTTCGATGAGATTTCGCCCAACATCCTGCGGCCGTGTGCGGGCCGGGATTACCTCTTCGCTTCTCGCTGTCCCGACGTCGGAGCCCTCGGTCGCCCACGTGTCGACCGTCTGCGTATACCAAGCGGTCATGTACACTTTTAGCCGCGCCGATTCCGAACGAGCAGACCTTTTCCCTTATCCTTAGCGGCTCTCTGCGGGCACGACTGTTCCGTGCTATCCACATTAATCACATCATCCGCCGTCTCTCGGCGACCTTGAGCTAGCTGAGGCCTTTCACTTCGCGCGCCCACGTAACCACGGGTGGGATGAGTGTCTCGGCCGGAACAGTGTGCCCCATGCGAGCAGTGCTGATTCGGGCGTACATTTGACTTAGGTACACCGCGATTAGCTAAAGCCGCGAGCGAGCTGCATCGATCAACCGGGTCGTGCGGGAGTGACTGCATCCTCTTGGCGTTCAAGTGTGCGCGGAGCTCAATCATTGCTCGGGTTGGCGATTCACATTGGAAGGCCCTCCTTCCCGAGTAGAAGCGAGGACGTGACTCGTCCGTAAGGCGACAGTGTGGTCTGGTGTAATCCCTGGGGAGGTGGCAAAGCCGAGCCTCCTTGGCCCCCAGCCCGGAACCGTATCGTCACCCAAGGTGTCCCTTCCATTTCCAGCCATGCTAGTATTAAATCAAACCCAACAAAACGCGTACAAACGGTCAAGAAAAAGTTTCTCGGCAACGGAACCAATCGATGCCGCAAGGAATCTCACGTCTTGGGGATTTGCTTGTCCGTTAGGATATCCGGGCTTAGTATGATCTGTTTAACAAAAGAAGCAAACACTAGGTGAATGCGGGCTGACCTTAAGACACTCCGTGTGAGAGTAAGTTGCAAGCTCGGATCACAATCTAGCGAGTGTAAGCTCAAGTCTTAGTATGCGTACCTTTGCTTGGAAGGAGTCCAAGGCTTTTATAGGTCTGTTCTTCTATGATGTAACGTCCATTCATAATTACCCGGGCGTGGGTATGAATCTTGGTGTAATGAGTATAGCTGCCGAATAATGGGCGTAACCGTCGGGCTCAACTGTCCCCGTACGTTACGCCACGTCCTTATCTCGGGCGTTATACAACATATCCCGCTCGGATCTGGTCGAGACTCGGATCATTGACTTCGAGTTACGCTCGCATACGACCGGTTGGTAAGCTGCTCGGTTGCTCCATGTCTCTCATTGCTTGATGGGCCTAGACCCATATTATATCTCGAGGCTTGAACCTTGGACCCAAAGTTTGGGCTGGCTCTTCATCTAGCAATTCAAAATGGATATGCTTACCTAGGTTGAGAGAAGCTAGGAAAGTAGAAGTGTACCTTGCATTTTGCAACTTATCATTGCCTCTTCGAAAAATATTTCGTTACTAACGAGGAGTGGTTAGTTTTCTCCATCAACCTTTTGAAGAACAAGTTCGGGGTTTGAGAAAAGTGGTTAACTTGTAAAATGGTCACGCATATAGAGAGCTAGGAATTTGGTGAATGTTTCTTATTTGTGCTTCACAAGGAGAGCTCATAAAACCTCATCATAACCAATTTTGTATGTATAGGAGCATATTAAGAACTAAGAGACACCCAATGATTATATTCTTTAAACTATAATTTCGTGTTGGAAATTGGTTATAAAGTTGGTCTGACCAATCTTTGACCAATTTTCAAGTAAGGTTTCATTCGATGAAAATGGAAACAAGTTGCAAAAATAGAATCTACGTTTGAGATAGATGAAGTTAGTGTATTTACTTTCTCTAAACCAATTTCGGGTGAATGAGAAATTAATGCACAAGTAAGCAACTTAAATTAATATATAGTTTGAAGAGTAATGGAACATGGAATGCTATATCACACATTGAATAAATAAGGTGGATTTTTCACTTTATTAAGTGCTTGAAGAAAAAAAGAGCAATCATGCGTTCTCTTCCAAGGTGCAACCTAGTGGTGTTTCATATGTTAGCCTTTAGCTAACCTAAGTGACTATGAGTTCTCACCATATGAGCTACACCTGCACACTCAGTCGCATTGGGCCCTTTAGAGGTGCACTTTAACTTTCATGGTTTGGATGCGGTAGACTCGTACGGAGTGGTTGGATCCGCGCTCTCGTGCGAATGGTCGTGTGTGGAGAGAAATGGCACCACAACTCTTTAGAAACTATATTATAAATAGCCTTCAGAGATCTGTCATTCCATTCACTATATAGCCCCCCGAGATTTGTCACTCCATTCACTATATAGCAAGGTTGTTGAATTGTTGTGATGTAATTCTGAGATCGAAAGTTGTTGTATCTTAGGGACGATTTTTGTAGACCGTGAGCACTAAATACATACGAGGCAATTTCGTTTTACGAAGAGAGAGTCTAACTCTTGCCTCAACTTAATTTCTATCCCGAATTGTTTTTTGTTTTAAGTCATTTCAAATACACCTCACTTTTTCTAACATTTCAAGGAAGAAAAATAATAAAAGATTTATATCTTGCTTCGATCATCTGTTGAAATATGCTTTCCTCTCTATAGAAAAACAACTAGGGTTTTCTATTGTGTGTCACCCATCCTTTTCCATGGAATATAATGCGTATTTATATGAGACACATGAGTCTCCAAAACCCTAAAGGAGTGATATTTTCGAACTTGGGTTTGGGCTCAACTTATGACCCTATCGCCGGACGATGAGCCAATCCCAATTTTCTCTTTCGGCTTTTGAGCTATTAATTCAAGTCTCACTTGATTAAACCCCAAACTTAAGCTATTTATTTACTCCTCTTTCGTCTATTTTAAGTGTGTGACCCAATAGGTTTCTATTACATTGTTTTATCCATTGATTGGCTCCTAGAGCATGTTCACCAACATTAGTTTGGGATAAGGAGGATGTGAAAAACATAATTATATGAAGAAAAAAAATTAAGAGGGAAAAGAAAAACATCTCTAAAAGTTTTTATTAGATTCTTTCAAATATCCAAGCTACATTTTTGTATTTATAATATTTTTGCAAAAATGTCACCTCAACATTTCATTGATTATTACAAAAGTGATATCAAAGATTGTAATTGTGATGTGTTAAACTACAGAAGAAAGGTAAAAGTATTTAAAGAGAGTATTGTTTGTAAAAGTGTTGCATTGCATCATCAAAGTATGATATTAAGACTGCATTAGGCATTCTGTAATATACTTCAAACCAAACATATAAAAGGATAAAGTATATATATATATATATATATATATATATATATGTGTGTGTGTGTGTGTGTAATATACCCGAAATTCCTATAGTATTGTAAAGTATATTTTGGATATTAGAAATAGTATATTATATTTTGGGCTGACTTTAATTTATTTTGGGCAAAGCCAGTATATAAGTACCATATTAATTCTGTTTATCTTGAGTTTGGGCTTGGCCCACTAATTCATGAAACTGTTGGACTTGTTAGTAATGTGGGTTTCCTAGTTATTAAGAAAGAAAAAAAATAAAAATAAAAAATAAGGATGTGAGACGTGAGACGTGAGACGTGAAAGAGTATTGGGCATAATGACCGTCGTGATTTTGGGAGTCAGTTACGTTGGAAAGATTAGGGTTAGGTTGGATTTCTTAAGAGTAGAACAGAAAATACTTTGAATCAAATTAGTGAGATTAGAGAGAGAGAGAGACGGCGCAAGGAAGAGAGGGGTGACTCACAAGGAGTTGATCAGGCAGCAAGTATTGTGAAGAAACAAATTGAGGTAAGCTTTATTTTCCTTTCTCCGATCAGAATAATGCAAGTTTAATTTGTGAGTTTGGGTATTGTAAGAGACGAAGAATTGAAACTAATATTCATGGGGTCTTTGTCTTTTGGTGTATTGTGGGTGTTGGAAATTGGAATGGAGTAGGAAGAGTGAGAGAAAGGGGGCCGGTGGTGGAGAGAGAGATGTGGGGAATTGGGTTGTGAGTGTACGGTACAGGGGTTTGGGGTTTGAATTAGGGGAAAAAAAAATTAAGAAAGGGGAGAGAGGGGAAGAAGAGGGAGGCGCTGAACAATTGGTAGGGGCGTAGGGTCAGGTTGAGAGGAAGTGTGTGTGTGTGTGTGTGTTGGTGCTTAGGCAGTAGTGGCCCGTTTGCTTTGCTTTCTTTTGGCCTATTTCCTTTCATTTTCCTTTCTTTGATTTTCTCTCTTGGTGTCAAGGTCAACAGTGGAGAGAGTGGATTTATGGTGGTAGACGTTACGGTAGATAATGGGTTGACTAGTATGAAATTAGTAAAAGCATTTGTACACAAATAGGAAGAAGGAATTTACTATATTTGTTTTAATCAAAGAATAGTTTATCATTGTACTATATTATTTATACCTTAGTTTTAGATTAAGTACAAGTCACTGTGTGATTATTATAATTATGTAATTAAGTTATGTTTTGAATTTTAGATTTGGGCGTGGGTCCCAACTTTATTACTTACTAAGGTAAGGGATTTCGCCTCTATTTAGGTTATTTTGTAATACACCTTAATGATAGGTTTCTCGTATATTCTTTGTAATACCATTTTGTCATCATGCCCGACCTTGTGTCGGTATTTGTTTGACTCCATCGTATGCGTTTCTTCGTACATTCGAAATTGTTTATTTTCGTAAATCTCATGTGTTAGTTTTGATAATGCATGCGATCCCTTTTGATTTGAAAGGTTTGTTTTGATTCGATAATTGTACCGTGTGCGGTACCATTCTCGTTTTGAATTCCGTATGATCACTAAGTATGAATAACTTGTCACTAGAAATTAAGTGACTCTCGGACTTTATTAGAAAATTTGCACCACTTGGCATGTGTGTGCGGTAATCCGGATTTACCATTTAGACCTCGGAATTGAACCCCGTTAGGGCCGGTTGTTAGAACTTTGAATTATTCGAACATATTTACGTGATCATATTCTTGTGAATATTTTGTCGTAATTTGGTATGGGACGGTCGGTGGCGATTGGAATATTCCGTTTCCTTGGTTATTTAATATCGTCCTTAAAATTCCTTCTTTGGAAAACTTTTGAAAATTATTCGTTTTGTATTTGAAAGGTTAATGCTAAACTTCAATGATATCTTGTTGGCTATTATTTTTATTCATACTCTTATTTGACCTTCTTTGTGTGTCCACCCTCCTTAGTAACCTAGGAGGGGTGGTGTTTGAACTTACCGAGCATTGTTCGCTCACCCTTTCACATTTTCTTCTCTCCAAGTCACGGTGAAAGAATTAAGGTTTTTAATTGGAAGTCATATTTACGAGGACGGTCTAGAATGGATTGTGATTTATTTTCATTACAATGAACGTGTAGAGGATTTTAAGGGTTTATTAATTTTGGCTAGTCTGCGAGACTATTTTATTATTTATTTGGAGTTACAAAGATTGTAAGACTTGGGATTTTATTTTCGATATGAGTCGTGGTTTGAATTAAGTTATTTTGTTGGTACACATTATTGAGTTAAGTTAGATTTTGTAGTAACGTGGTTGGGCTTGGGCCATATGGTTGGGCCCAAGTTTGGGGCGTTACAAAGTTGGTATCAAAGCTTAGGCTTTAGGTCCCGAAGGTTTAAAAACTTAGAAATTATTAGAATTAAGAAATGATTGTAGAACTAAGATTATGATTGTGCACGTATTGTTACCACATTACTTTATTGATATTAGCATCACCGTTGGATATTTAGGGAAGTGATACCCTCAAAGCATTGTAGAAATGATAAGATTAATGAAGATATCTAGGAAGATAAGTACACCACCATCCTTTTACGTGCCGATGGGGAAAGATTGAGTTTTTGTTTTGAATTTTGAGGAAAACTGATGTTTAGCTATACATTTTGAAGGAAATATTTTTATTCTTCGTATATGTGCCCCTTTGAATATCGCGTGATTTAATGCTTCGTGTTTGAATACATGTTTGAGAATAGTTAGATAAGCTTATGTTTGACTTCTTCGGTATTAAGGTATTTTTCTCGATAAGTATATTAGAGGTTTATTTTGGTGGTCTCATTTGATAAATGATACGTGTGGGTTATAAGACGTATGTAGAAGCAAGCGTATGTCATGAGCTTATGTCACGATCTTGGATTTGGAAAATTTAATTGATTGAGTTAAATTTATGACATGCTCAAATTCTATAGTGATATACTCAATGATGAATTTAATGATAATTGATATTTGTGGTGATATTAGGATCTTAGTCTTGTGGACCATTAGACTCATAGAATAGTCATATTAAGATACGATCGTTAGTATTGATGATTTTTATATAATCCTAGAGACTATATCACCACGTGATTTGTGATATAATAGGTTTGATTTTTTTTTAAGTGTGCACATTGATCTAAGTTTGATTTTGGTGGTATCTTGATAAGATGATAGTTAATTTGAATTAACGCTTTGAGGTTTGAATAACACAAGACAAGGTAGGCTAGGGACTCGTATGGGCTCATCGAAGTGTTTATCGTCGAGTTATATTGTTCGGAGTTTCTTTTCAGATTTTATTGTGATTCCATAACTAATTAATTGTTTAGACTAGTTTAGGTCATAATCTATTGGGGTATTGATGTTTTAGTTAGCTGCACTAGGTACATTGAAAGTTGTTTTTGATGGGATGTGATTGACAATATTGTTAGTAATGAACCCACATTATGATCTATTGAGTCAAGAGATTATAGTTAGCTGATTTATGAGCATTGGAAGTTTTGTTTAATGTAGTAAGAAAATGTTTGATGAAGCTAGTGGGACATTAAGGTTTTAAAGTACATTTTAATGGAAGTGGTTAGATATCTTTTATACTAAGTTGACGTTAACGTGTTTTCTTTTATGACTTCCTTCGAATTAGATCAATTCAACTCGGGGTGTTAGAAAACTTGAATAAAAAAAAAAATTTCTCGATGGATAAGCTCAAGGTTATGACGTTTAAGTTTTCCACTAATCGAGTAGCGCAGTGGAAGCGTGATGTATATGTTCTTGGGAATAAATAATGTGAAATTTGAGGGACCAAATTTCTAAAAGGTGGGGACGGTGTAATGACTCGAATTCAAGCAACTGACAAGAAAAGTTAATGTATTTTTGTTTTCTTTTTCTCAATTTGGACTTGGAGTAATTAGTCCTTATTAGACATTTATTTGGGCTTTAGTTATGATGGTGGGAACCTTTAAACCTTGGTCTAGAAAAATTATCTTGATGACATTTTAATTCGGCAATATGTGTTGTAAGACTTTAAGTTTATTCATGTGCTGGAAGACTCTAAGCTTATACAATTTTGGTATTGATAAAAAGAGACTTTAATAATGATATTTAGGTTTAGTGAATAAGGGATATCGTTCTAATTTGGTAGCAGTATGTGTTGAACTCGAAGTAAGACACTTGCTACTTTGGTTTTGAACCCCTTGTTATTATTGAAAAAATATTTACTACGTTAACGTTATTATTATTATTTTTTTTGTTCAAATGAACCTATGAAAAAATTGTTTTTATTTAACTCTAAGTGTTACATTTCGAAATAACCAAATATTATGATCAAGTACATAAACCCTACTTATAAAGTGTAAAGATTATATTGTGGGATATTTGACTACATTATGGATATTTTGATATCTTACTACATTATGGATATTTTAATATTTTACTACATTATAGATATTTTGATATTTTACTACATTATGGATATTTTGATAGTTAAGTATGTTTTGAAATTTGCGACCTTTGATTAGTATTTTTGAAGCCTTTTGGGAACTCGAAAAGGAGATGTGAGAGAAGCATCTCGAGCATTTTGTATGACTTAGTGCGTTAAGTTTAGAGGACTAAACTTATTTTAAGGGGGTGAGAGTGTAATATACCCGAAATTCCTATAGTATTGTAAAGTATATTTTGGATATTAGAAATAGTATATTATATTTTGGGCTGACTTTAATTTATTTTGGGCAAAGCCAGTATATAAGTACCATATTAATTTTGTTTATCTTGAGTTTGGGCTTGGCCCACTAATTCATGAAACTGTTGGACTTGTTAGTAATGTGGGTTTTCTAGTTATTAAGAAAGAAAAAAATAATAAAAAATAAGGATGTGAGACGTGAGACGTGAAAGAGTATTGGGCTTAATGACCGTCGTGATTTTGGGAGTCAGTTACGTTGGAAAGATTAGGGTTAGGTTGGATTTCTTAAGAGTAGAACAGAAAATACTTTGAATCAAATTAGTGAGATTAGAGAGAGAGAGAGAGAGACGGCGCAAGGAAGAGAGGGGTGACTCACAAGGAGTTGATCAGGCAGCAAGTATTGTGAAGAAACAAATTGAGGTAAGCTTTATTTTCCTTTCTCCGATCAGAGTAATGCAAGTTTAATTTGTGAGTTTGGGTATTGTAAGAGACGAAGAATTGAAACTAATATTCATGGGGTCTTTGTCTTTTGGTGTATTGTGGGTGTTGGAAATTGGAATGGAGTAGGAAGAGCGAGAGAAAGGGGCCGGTGGTGGAGAGAGAGATGTGGGAATTGGGTTGTGAGTGTACGGTACAGGGGTTTGGGGTTTGAATTAGGGGAAAAAAATTAAGAAAGGGGAGAGAGGGGAAGAAGGAGGCGCTGAACAATTGGTAGGGGCGTAGGGTCAGGTTGAGAGGAAGTGTGTGTATGTGTGTGTTGGTGCTTAGGCAGTAGTGGCCCGTTTGCTTTGCTTTCTTTTGGCCTATTTCCTTTCATTTTCCTTTCTTTGATTTTCTCTCTTGGTGTCAAGGTCAACAGTGGAGAGAGTGGATTTATGGTGGTAGACGTTACGGTAGATAATGGGTTGACTAGTATGAAATTAGTAAAAGCATTTGTACACAAATAGGAAGAAGGAATTTACTATATTTGTTTTAATCAAAGAATAGTTTATCATTGTACTATATTATTTATACCTTAGTTTTAGATTAAGTACAAGTCACTGTGTGATTATTATAATTATGTAATTAAGTTATGTTTTGAATTTTAGATTTGGCCAAGCGTGGGTCCCAACTTTATTTCGCGTACAAGTTAGTGTTTCGCAATACTTACTAAGGTAAGGGATTTCGCCTCTATTTAGGTTATTTTGTAATACACCTTGACGATAGGTTTCTCGTATATTCTTTGTAATACCGTTTTTGTCACCATGCCGACCTTGTCGGTATTTGTTTTGACTCCATCGTATGCGTTTCTTCGTACATTCGAAATTGTTTATTTTCGTAAATCTCATTTGTTAGTTTTGATAATGCATGCGATCCCTTTTGATTTGAAAGGTTTGTTTTGATTCATAGAATTGTGCCGTATACGGTACCATTCTCGTTTTGAATTCGTATGATCACTAAGTATGAATAACTTGTCACTAGAAATTAAGTGACTCTCGGACTTTATTAGAAAATTTGCACCACATGTGTGTGCGGTAATCCGGATTTACCATTTAGACCTCGAAATTCGAACCGTTAGGGCGGTTGTTAGAACTTTGAATTATTCGAACATATTTACGTGATAATATTCTTGTGAATATTTTGTCGTAATTAGTGGTATGAGACGGTTCGTGGCGATTGGAATATTCCGTTTCCTTGGTTATTTAATATCGTCCTTGAAATTCCCTCTTTGGAAAACTTTTGAAAATTATTCGTTTTGTATTTGAAAGGTTAATGCTAAACTTCAATGATATACTTTGGCTATTATTTTTATTCATACTCTTATTTGACATTCTTTGTGTGTCCACCCTCCTTAGTAACTTAGGAGGGGTGTTTGAACTTACGAGCATTGTTCGCTCTCCTTTCATTTTCTTCTCTCCAAGTCAGGTGAGAGAATTAAGGTTTTTAATTGGAAGTCATATTTACGAGGACGGTCTAGAATGGATTGTGATTTATTTTCATTACAATGAGCTGTAGAGGATTTTAAGGGTTTATTAATTTTGGCTAGTCTGCGAGACTATTTTATTATTTATTTGGAGTTACAAAGGTTGTAAGACTTGGGATTTTATTTTACGATATGAGTCGTGGTTTGAATTAAGTTAATTTGTTGGTACACATTATTGAGTTAAGTTAGATTTTGTAGTAATGTGGTTGGGCTTGGGCCATATGGTTGGGCCCAAGTTTTGGGCGTTACAGTGTGTGTGTTTGTGTGTGTGTGTGTGTGTAACGAGCTCTAACTCTTTCTTAGCATTTGATAGCTAGTTTCACCTAATCTTTATTGTAGGTTGGTGCATAGAAGATAATGTTGAGCTTCCAGTATAAAGATGAAGAACATTGCCCACAACAGTTGATAGGAGGATGAAGTAACAAAAATCAGAAGGTACGGAAATAATCTCCTAACTTATTTATGTCTCTTTTGTATTTAATAAATATTATATTTGCTGTGTTATTTAATAAATATTATATTATGTCTCTTTTTCACATGAAACAAATCGTAATCTATAATTGGTATTGCTTATCCATATGTACGTAAGTTCAAAAAATCGTACAATTTTATCGAACTAGAATTCTTTAATAAATGTTATAATATTAACCCGAGAAATATTAGCACGAACTGGTTCATGAAAGTTATTGCGGACAAAACAACTATCATTCTCGATGTGTTTGGAATATTCATAAAAGACATCATTGTAAGTGATAGAAGGACGACTATGTTTATCATAGTGAAA